>JAWNLW010000467.1:4140000-4487500 GCA_035042075.1 Drosophila macrospina | reverse complement strand
TAACTTGGCTACGGGCTTTGTGTTGTTGCATTCTTGCACACACGACAACACACACACATTACTCATACGCCGCTTTGTCTGGCTTAGAAACTAGAAATATGAAATGAAAATGCAAACATCAGCAATCCAACAATAGCAATAACGAATTGTGAATGCGCTAAAGACTCGTTTACTAACATTTACAAGCTATAAGCTAAAACAATTTTATAAATATAAATATAATATTAAACAGTCAAGTTGAGCTCTGTCTGTCAGTTCTATTTATTGACTTGAATTGAAAGCTGAGAATTAAAATATTTTCTTTGAATAATTATATTATAATTTAGTAATTAATTAATTAATTTAAGCAGCTGTCAGCTGTTACTAACATTTATCAGCTATATGCTAAAACAATTTTATAAATATAAATATAATATTATACAGTCAAGTTGAGCTCAGTCTTTCAGTTCTGTTTATTGTTTATTGAAAGCTGAGAATTCAAATATTTTCTTTGAATAATTATATTATAATTTAGTAATTAATTAATTAATTTAAGCAGCTGTCAACTCACTTAACGTGAACTTGAGAGAGGAAGAGGGGAGAGAGCGCGCTCTTCCTCCTCTCATTCTACTTAGACTTGGGTAACTTTAATCATTTCCTTGACATGAATTTGCATATGCTGCAATTGCTTCTTTGACCACTTTTGCATCTACTTTTGCAATCCCTGACATTCCCTTCATTCCCCCCATTGCCTTGAACTGGGGAACGTGCTCCTATTATGGCTCCTTTGGGGCAACTCCGCTTATAAACTTGGTGCGATAGTTAGGAGACCCGCGGAGCAAGCGTATTAAAGCACTCGTCATAAGCATTAACAGATAGAAAGCTACAGGAGAATGAAGCAGAGATAAGAGAGAATAGCAGAGACAGACAGACAGGCAGTTGCTCATGTGTGGGTGTGTGTGTGTGCGTGTGTGTGTGTGTGTAGAAAAGCAAAATGAAAACAACTTCAGTGCTCGTTAGTTTGTACGCTGCGACTTGTGACTGCCACAACAGCATTATTATCATCATGAAACATCATTATCATGAGACGGCAACATTTTCATTAACGTTCGCATAAAAATCACGTTGCTTTAGCAACAACAACAACAGCAACAACAACAACAATCAGCAACAACAACAATGAGAACAACGACCGTTAGACATTGAGTCAGCTTGTTGCCCATCCGTCTAACCATTTTGATTGTAGTTTGTCTAGCCTGACAGCCATTCCCCCCTCCCCGCCCCCTCCACCATTTAGCTGCTGCTCTCCTGCCACTTTCTATTCCCGCCCTTCTCCTGCTTATTGATTGAAAGACACATTTGTAGGCGAGCCAATCGAGACGCGCGTGTGCTAAATCCACGTTTGCCGATAATCAAGGGCAAATATTTAAAGAGCAATATGTGTGCACAATATGGGAATAAGATGATTTCCAATTCGACCCCCAATGCTTACCCCCCTTCCCCCTCCTCAGCCAGCAAGAGCTCCTTAGCACCCCTTAGCCAGCCACGACAGTCCCCCCTCCACATCTTGAATGCTCAACCAGCGATGACAACATGCTAAAGTATCGCAACGAGCTTGAAATATGAGCTCAAATATCTCATGGATACTTTGTAGTTCTATAGAGCTATGGCATTATGTGGAAATGTGTGTATTTCATAGAGTTTTCTTCAAGTTTTCCTTATGTATTTCATAGAGTTTTCTTCAAGTTTTCCGTATGCATTTCATAGAGTTTTCTTCAAGTTTTCCTTATGAAAACTCTATGTTCTTCAAGTTTTCCTTATGATTTCATAGAGTTTTCTTCAAGTTTTCCTTATGCATTTCATAGAGTTTTCTTCAAGTTTTCCTTATGCATTTCATAGAGTTTTCTTCAAGTTTTCCTTATGCATTTCATAGAGTTTTCTTCAAGTTTTCCTTATGCATTTCATAGAGTTTTCTTCAAGTTTTCCTTATGTATTTCATAGAGTTTTCTTCAGTTTTCCTTATGCATTTCATAGAGTTTTCTTCAAGTTTTCCTTATGAAAACTCTATGTTCTTCAAGTTTTCCTTATGTATTTCATAGAGTTTTCTTCAAGTTTTCCTTATGCATTTCATAGAGTTTTCTTCAAGTTTTCCTTATGAAAACTCTATGTTCTTCAAGTTTTCCTTATGCATTTCATAGAGTTTTCTTCAAGTTTTCCTTATGCATTTCATAGAGTTTTCTTCAAGTTTTCTTTAAGTAAAAGCTTTGGTAGAATATATATATAAAGAATTAGTTAGCATTAACTGCCGATTTCTTAAATGGCTTGAATTACATTTAGAAATAACTGTGTAGTATATTGTGTAGTGTTGCCAGATGTGCTTTGCATTGTCAGGTGGTAAGATGTGCTTCGTTTAAGTTTAACAACAAATCAAATATATTAAATATGTAAAACTTCCTGTTAACTTTGACATGTATGAAAAAAATGACTTTTTTTGACTTTGAATTTAATTTGAGCACATATTAAAATATTTGTTAGACAGAGTTGCTGTTAACTTTGACATGTAGATGAAAAAAAAAGCAAAGTGTATTATATGAATACATGAAATTTAAACGAACCTAACGATATATGACAATGCTTACCAGTCGTATTTGACAACATGTTAAAGTTGCTGTTAACTTTGACATGCAGATGTTAAGAAAAGTTCATTCTATGAGCTGCATACATTTAATTATATTGAATGAATACAACATTTTACCAGATAGATTTGACAACATGTTAAAGTTGTTGTTAGCTTTAACATGTACATGAAAAGAGTTTATTATTATATAATTTATTTATTTATTTTTTTAATTTTTTTTTTTATTTGTTGAAAGTTTTTTCTTTCTTTTGATTTAGATTAATTTTAAATCAAAAAGATAATACAATTGACTAACAAAGTGAAATATTTTCTATCATTAACAAAGAAAAATAATAGGTGACATGATTAACAGAGCAGTGAGATTTACAATGGAAGAACGATATATTTACATTTCGACATAGACTTTTTAAGACAGAATTCTGGAAGGTAGATCCTGCGGGTCTCTCTCTCTCTTAAGTCTCCTTTTTCCTCCTTTTTTGCGAGCCCAGCCTGGCTCTATATTTCTCTGCATGAATTTGAATGACATCACCAATCTTGCGAACTCCTAGATCCCTTTCTATGTCTCTAATATAGTATAGTATATATAGTAGCATGTACCAGGGAGCATTGCAGATTCCCCTGAGTATCTTGCTCTGTGTCACTCGGATCTTGTTTAAATGTGTTGTGCCAGTGATCCCATAGATCTGGAGCCCATATGGCCTTGCATATAGTTACCTTGCTATGGAGGGAGAGTTTATTTCTGGGAGACAGTAGCCATGACATTCTCGCAGCTTTCGAAAGAATCGTTTTTTTTTTCACCATTGTCGTATGTACATAATTTATGAAACTTTAATATTGAAAAGAATATTCAAAATTTAGTTAGTCTGATATACTATATATATATATATATATATATATTAGTTATTATTATAATGATAAAGACACACAAATGTTAAAGAGTGTTCAATAGAGCATAAACTCTTAAGATTTTTATAATTAAATGTTACAATCTTAAGAGTTTATGATCTATTGAACACTCTTTAACATTTGCGTGTCTTTATCGTAATAAAAATAATAATAATGTAATAATAATAACGAATATATATATAGTATATCATATATCATATATTAATTATTTATTGACATATTCGTATGAGTAAATAAATTAATAGCTTAAGTCTGAGACTAGCAATAGTTAAGTTAAGAATCTAGAATCTATCGATGTCAACTAATTTGATATGCTGCTAATTTAGTTTATTGAATTTTACTAGCAAACAGTTGTAACATATATATATATATATATATATATAAAGTAATATATATATAGTTTAGTTAGAAAAAGTCTATCAACAGCTACTTAAAATAATCAAACTTCAAATGGAACTCAGAGCAGTTACAGTTCTTCAATAACTATGAACAAACTAAGAAATGTTTCTATAAAGCTAAAAGAACTATTTCTATATTGAAATCTCTGTGGATAAATGCTATGCTTAAGTTAAGGATGTGCTTAAGCTTTAAGGATTGTGCAGAAAGTCGAACGAAACGAGTTGAGAGTAAAGTTCATCTCTATATAAAGATATGAAATGCAAACACAGCTAACACCCAAGGATCAACCCCATCAGCAATATGCCAGTTATTGAGTGTGTCTGCATGTGTGTGTGTGTGTGTGTGTATGTATCTGTATGTGTGTGTTGTATTTCTCTATCTCTATTGTCTCTGGCATTTATGAGTGTCGAGTTGTATAGAACGAGGCATGAGTTGAGTTATCAGCAACCTGGCAACCTGCCCGGGACCACAAACAATGCGGCTGCTAGGGGCAACTTGGCTGGCAAGCGGAAGGAGGCGAGGGCAATGCCAACTGGCAACTGGCAAATGGGGAAGGTGGTTGGTGGTAGGTGGTAGGTGGAGAGGAGCAGTGGCTGGGCAGTAAATGAAGTGTAGATTTGCATTGCATTGGTTTTTTTCCAACCCAAGTTCAAACTCATTAAAAGAGATTTTTCTTCCTTTTTGTTGTTGTTTTTGTATTTCACTTTGTATTTTCGTTGCATCGATGAGCAGGAGATACAACAACAACAACAACAAAACAACAACGACAACAACAATAGCAACGACAACAGCAGTTGACGCTTAATTTATGAGTTTCAATTAAAAATTCCTTTCAATTTGAAAGTCCGAGCGAAACAATAGCTACCATTGCTTAGTCCCCCCAGTCGAGCTTGCGCTGCCTCTGTCTGCCTACCTCTCTCTGCCTCCCTCTCTCTCTCTCCCTCCCTCCCTCCCTTCACACTCGCTGCTGTGGCATCAATTTCCGCATGCAACATGCAACATTGCCCCCACGTCACATGGTTTGGTCCATGTAACGGAAATTTATGTTTAACAATAATGCGCATATTTACGGCTATTCCCTGCCCTCCTGCTGCCCTGCTCCTGTCTCCTCCACAGCACTGCTGCAGGCAGAGTGTAAGCGAGAGAGAGCGAGAGGGAAGAGAGAGCGAGAGGGCAGAGGTAACAGTCTGCTACTGCTGCTGCCTCTCACACATAATGTGCGCACATTAGGGACACGTTAATGCCACTCTCGCTCCTGTTGTTGTCCCTTGTGCGACCTGATGTTGCAGTTTTGTAATGCTCAGCTATTTGTCATGCCTGCCAGGCCGGACACTGACTGTCCACAAGTCCAAGTCCCTGAAATGTGAAATAAATCGAGCTTAGACTTGGACGCATGTCATCAAATGTGATATGACGAGAGAGAAACTGCACGATAGATAGCTCAGCTGCTGACAGTTGATAGTTGATAGTTGATTGATAGCTAAATACATAAATCTGTCATTATCCAACACTGGTTAGTTGATTTCTCTAGCGTGTTTGTAGTACTCGACTTACAATATTATCCATACTATTGTTTATTTTCATGAAAAGAAGCTCAAATAATTTGATTATTTATTTATTTATTTATTTATTTATTTATTTATTTATTTATTTATTTATTTATTTATTTATTTATTTATTTATTTATTTATTTATTTATTATTTATAATTATATTTTTATTATTTATTTATAAGTATAAAATCAAACTCTTATGATAATTAAATTACAAATAATTACAAATGTAATTTGAGTGTAAAAAATGAGTTTAAAATTTAAGTTTAAAATTAAGTTTAATTTAAGTTTACATTTAAATTTAAATTTCAAATTTCAAATCTGGGGAAATCAAAAAAGCGTTGATTGATCCAACATTTGTTGCGGGGATTGGGGAAAACCCAGAAAAACCCAATCAGATCACAAAGTATATAAATGTAGTTAGTGTATACTAGCTAAATAGTTTAGGATGAGCAACTTGATACTGGGAAGAGAGGACTCTGAGCTGAATACATGAAAAAGTTTATTATAATCAGCACAGAGTACTCGAAAAAGGTTCATGCATTAAGAGCAAGAGGCATAAAGTTGCGAGTAGGTCTAGAAGCAACAGAGAAATTAATTCTATTTAATAACATAGAGGAGTCAATTTCACCATTGATTAGTTTGACAATAAATAACACACCCATCATGACATGATTCGTCGATTAGCTAGAGATGGAAGGTTGATTAGCAGGAGTCTAATGGAATAAGAGGGCAGGTCAATACCAGCAACCCAGTTCAAGCCGCGAAGCGGAAAAATAAGAACTTCTTTTGTACAGACTCTATTCCTGTTGTCCTGGTGTAAGAGATATTGGGGAGACCACGCACAAGATCCGTATTCCAGGCCGAACAAGAGAAATATAAAGTAGTTTTGTCGTCGAATTCCTTAGACCATCGTTTGATGAACCCAAGTACTTGAGTAGCCTTACTGACAGTATAACAAATATGCAGATCAAATCTCAATTTATGATCACGAAGGATTCCTAAATCCTTTACCTGATTTAGATAGCTAAAAATGTTGTAAATAGATTTCGAAGTGTTTTCAGTCGTGCGAGCAGCAATCTCAAGGAATGTTGCCGAAATTTGTCATACTACTTGTATAATTAGTTGATTTCCACTTTTTATAGAAGACAAGTCGAACATGGCAATGTTAGCCCTGAAAAAAGCAGTGTGAATTCATTAGGAAAATCAGCACATTTTAATTGGAACTTTGCGGGGAATTAGAAAGGCTTTAGGATGACAATGGGAAAACCTAGAAGCGCTTACAAGTTGACACCGCTGTCAAAGGGCCAACACAGTGGCACTGTTGCACAGTTGCAGAGTCGAATGGTCGGCGTGCCACATGGACGCGCCCACATGACGCACGCACATTTTCCAATTAAACGCCAGCAAATTGTAATTGAAACGCAAATCAAATTAGTTGCAACCGCAATTGCAATAAGGAAAATGGGGGAAAAAAACAGAAAATGTTAACTCGTTTTTTTGCTTTCGCCATTTGCAGCTGCCATTTAACGAAGCCCAACAAGCGACATTGCAACAGCAGCAATCGACAGGCGCAACAGCAACAGCAACAGCAACAGTAGCCGTCGCAGCCGCAGCAGCAGCAGCTGTTGTGCCACCGCCGCCGGCCCCTTTGGCGACATTGCCCAGTCAAGCGGCAACTGCAGCTGCTATTTTGGGCGGCAACAGCAACAGCAACAACAACAACACGAGCAACTGCAACAACAGCAACAGCAACCAACTGCAGCTGCAACTGCTACAGCAGCAGCATAGCAATCACGTGCACAACAACAACACATTGCCGGCTGCCCCACAGCAACAGCAGCAGCAGCAGCAACGCGCAACGCTGCAACATCCGCCGCTGCCTAATAGCAACATTAAGCAGGCATCCGTTAAGCTCATCGAGGGCTATTCCGATCCAAAGGATACGCGTCATCACACCCAGCACAAGAAGGTCTATCACAAGAAGGCCAAACGACGCTCGGCGCCGCCTCATAAGCGCCAACAATATCATCATCTGCAGCAGCAGCAGCAGCAGCAGCACCAGCAGCAGCATCAGCAGCAGCAACATCAGCAGCATCAGTTGCAGACTCTGCCAACGCCACGCGGACATCATCAGCAGCAGCAGTTGCAACAGCAGCAACAGCAACAACAACAGCAGCAGCAGCAGCGCCATTCCACATACAATAACAATAACGGCAACCACAAAAAGGACAAGCGCAGCAGCCATTACAATTCAGGTGAGTATCAAGTACCAACAACATGGCAACATGTTGTCCAAAGTGCGACTTAGAGTGAGAAGTATATTTAAAGCAAAGCATACTTTCGGGCAGCTTCTAAAATTAAATATATAATAGGGAATATATATTTAAAAAAAAAAGAAACATTGCATACTTTTGAGAGGTGTATTTAAAATGTCGAGCTTTTTTTTTATTTGTTGAAAGTTCTTTTTTTCTTTTTATTTAGATTAATTTGCGTACTGCTACCACACGGCAGCTTAAACTAATTTTAAATCAAAAAGATAACAAAATGAAATATTTGCTATCATTAACAAAGAAAAATAATAGGTGACATGATTAGCGGAGCAGTGAAATTAACAATGGAAGAACGATATATTTACATTTCGACATAAACTTTTTAAGACAGAATTCTGAGGCAGATCCTGTGGGTGGTAAAATGTCGAGCTGCAGTAGAAAATATAACAAGTGCATAATTATTCCCGGCAACATACAATAATATTACCATTAGCTAGACCAATGCATTATGTATATGTTTGTCATTGCGAATAGCGCATTTTCAAAAGTGTTGCCTACTTTTAAGCGGCTACTATAAATGAGTTGCCAAAATCTTGCCAATGCGCTGTAATGTAATTGAGACGAACAAAGAGCAAATCATTGTTATAAGCGCAGTTATTCGCTACTCACAATATTTACACATTCATCACATTCAGATTCAATATAATAATGTCTACAATAACTGCACATAATTACTGCTTGCCTCTGGCGACAACTTTATAGTTCTGCTATAAGAAGTTGTATTGGCAACGCGTGCACAAAAGCAAAACCAAATAGTATGGCATGCAGCTGATTAATAATTGTCAGATACGTATTCAACATGATAAAGTCTACAATTAAGCAACATACTGTGAAAATGTGTAACTATATTCCCAGCTAAATACGTTACGCGGCAGCTTTAGAACAGTTGGCAACATGGGATTATTTTGTATGTAAATTAAAACGTACAAATAACAATAGTTGGCAACACATCACAGGGCGCTTAAGCAGACAAGAAGAAAAATCACAGCATACTTTTATGCGCGTCTGATTTAAAGAGTTATTTGTAATTATGCTTAGGAGAAAACGTTGCGGCGTCTTAAAGCTCAGTTAAATAGATTTAGCAAGCAAGTTCGTTATTCTAATTTATAGATAATTTAAGAAAAACGAAATGTTAACGGTGTTTTTCTTGACTACTCAATGAACCTGACTCAGTGGTTGGGCCGCAGGGTAATTGGGAGCATGCATTAAAATAACGAGCTAGTGGCAATTAGACGCACTTGGCGCACACTTTCAGCTTGGCATCGTGGCAAGACGGCGACGTTGGCGTCGCTGCGGCGCTTCAACGTTGCGGCTGCAAAGATCAGCGAGGCGTTAAATAGCAACTGGCAGCCCATTGGACTGAGACGGAGAGACGCATTGCCGGGCAGCCAAGCGCCTAATAGACTGCAACAGGGAGACGCCGCAAATAAGTGGCAAGAATGTGTCGGGGATGCCCGCTGACTGTTGTGGCAAACGCTTACACTGTCGCTGCCGTTGCCGCATTTGGCTTCTTTAGCGACAACGTCTCGACTGCTGACTCAATTAACCTCGCATTGGGAATGGGAAATATATGAGGCAGCCTGAAAGTATGCTGCAGATTTGCTTTCTTAAAACGTAAATTAGTTTCGTGCATTTTAGAAATGTCTACAGTTAAATAGAAGAAAGAGAAAGCGCATTCTCACTTTTAATAATGTAAATATTCAAAGTGAATATGTATGACTAATCTGGACTGCAATTTACAGATTCGTCGGCACCCAAATCCTCGGACGAGGAGGCGGACATTGACGAGGAAGTTGAGCGCATTGCGCCAGCGCCGCTGCCACCGCCAAGTGGCGTTGCAAGCGGCAACGCAACTGGAGCCCAGGCTGTTGCATTGCTCAACTCCCCAGACAGCATCTCGGATGATCTAGTGCGTCCATTGCCGCCACAATTGCAGCGCAGTCCACGCAAATTAACTGTCGCACAAGCCGAGCACAGCAAGCGCCAACCGTCGCCATATTATTACTCGGATTTACTCAAGAGTCGCGACAAGGAGGAAGATAAGGATAAGGACAAGGACAGGGACAAGGACAGGCAGTTGCAACAGCAGACGCTCGATCGCGAGGCCAAGCAAAGTGCCGCCAGTCCACAGCGAGTGAGCCGCCCCAGCAGACACAGCAGCAACCACTTTTGGGTGGCTATCGCAAGAGCAGCAGCTTGGATGCGCCACAGCAGCGCGACGACGAGGAGGAGGACGACGACGACGACGAGGAGGATAACGAGGATAACGAGGAGGAGCCACTCGACGCACAGCTGTTGGATCAACTAACTGCCGAGCAGTCGACACCAAAGCGTTACAGCTTCACAGAGGACGGCGTCAGGATCATACGCTGTGAGACGCCAAGCACCAGCACGTCCGAGGAATCGGATTGCAGTGAGTGCCTCAAGCGACGCGAGTGGCATGCACGCGCCTTGGCCCTAGTGCGCAAGACGTGCAACGTGCAACCGCGTCAGCAACAGTTGCCCATCGGCAGCGGTGAGTTGCAGCTGCAACTGCAGCATTGTGACGCCGGCGAGGGGAGTTGCTCAAGTGTTGTCCGCCCGGAATTGCAGTCTTCACGGACACAGAGTCACTAACTGGAGCTGGAGTTGGACCAGCAGCAGCAGCAGCAGCAGCAGCAGCCGGAGTAGGTGTAGGTGGAGAAGGGGAGGGGTCGATGCCGCCGCACCGTCTGCTGGGCCCAGCAGCCGTGTGCGGAGCCTGCATCCCAACGCCAGGCAAGAGCAGCTCCGTCGGCGTTGGCGGTACATTGGGCGATGAGATTGATGAGCTGGAGGAATACTTTCGGCCACGCAGCATCTTCTACGTGCATCCGCATGGCGTGCACGAGTGCATCGAGTGTGCGCCGCCAGCAACAAAGACAATTTCAATTTCCCATTCGAATCCGAAATCGAAAACCAAGCCAAAGCCAAAACCAAAGTCAAAGACAAAGACCAAGTCAAAGTCAAAGTCAAAGCGCATCCCGGACGAGACAGCGGCTGCATTAGGCGCACAACCTTACGAGGACGACGAGGAGCGCGCGGCGGTAGAGGGGGAAGACGACGAGGACGAGGCAGAGGAAGTGGAGCAGGACGAGGAGGGAGAGGGAGTGCGAGATCAGCAAGCAGAGGAGGAGGAGGACGAAGAAGAGGAGGAGGAGCAGGAGGAGGAGGAGGAGGAGGAGCACGATTCAGACAACATGGCAAGTCGACGGCGTCAAATCTATGAGACGGCATTCGATTGCAAGATCGCCAAATCGGATGACGATCTGGATGAAGTGGATCGCATAACGAATCACTCCGTGCTGCTGCAGCTGAGCAATGGCAACAGCAACAGCAACAGCGACTTGCCGCCGTCCAGTCTCAGTCTCAGTCTCAGCAAATCGAAGTCGCGACTCGAATGCAAGCGCGCCAAGAACAGCAAGAATCAAGCACTGCAGGAGCAGCTGCATCATCACCAGCAGCAGCAGCAGCAGCAGCAGCAGGAGTCACCTGATGGACATGGTCAGGTGGTGTTGCAGGTGCAAGCGGAGCTCAGTCAGCTGCAGCTCAGTCAAGTCGATCAACAGAATCAGAATCAGCAGCAACAACAGCAACAACAACAGCAACAACAACAGCAGCAGCTACAACAGCAGCAACTGTTGCAACAGCAGCAACCACAGCAATCGACAAGTGTTGCTGCCGTGTCCACGCAACAGTTGCCCTCCCGTGGCTACACCCCCTCGCCGCCCTCGACGGCACCGCTGCCCATCAAGTTCCCAGGCAAACACGAGCGCTACATGAACAGCATCAAGAGTGCCCCTAACTTGCCAGCAGCACAGCCATCGCATCCGCGACTGCGGGATCTCCGCCTGCCCCTGCAATCGCTGCGACAGCAGCAACAGTTGCAGCTGCACTGTGCGAGCAGCAATGATAATAGTCTCACCGACAGCGCCTACGTGAATCCGCCCTCGACGAACTCCAATTCCAATTCGGCAGCTGCCTCGGTATCCGCTTCTGCATCCGCGTCCGTCTCCGTCACTGCATCTGCATCCGCATCCGCATCCGCATCGGCGTCCGTCTCCGTCTCGGCCGCGCGACGTCCGCGCAGCTTTGTGCTGGAGTCGGGTCGCGTCCTGGAACTGCGACGCAGTGCGCAGCCGCATCAGCAGCGACACCAGCATCATCACAGTCATCACCATCATCAGCAGCAGCAGCAGCAGCAACAGCAGCAGCAACAGCAGCAGCAGCAGCAGCAGCAGCTGCCACATGGCGTTGCCACAAGGCGCACGTCGCGTCAGGGCGGCACACACAACTACAGCTCGACGGAGAGCATTGCCACGTCGAGCAGCGGCGGCAGCATGGAGTCCCTGCGCTCCAGCACAAGTGAGGGAAACCGCAGCACGTCCAGCTCCGAGTCGCGCCACTCGAGCTCCCTCAGTTCGCACAGCTCGGAGAGTGGCAGCGGCAGTGGCAGCTCCAGCGTTGCCTATCCGTTGCGTGCCCCCGTCCTGTTGCACTCCAAGTTGCACATACTCAGCCCCATATCGGACAAATCCTCCCAAGAGCCGGCCTCCGCCTCGGCCAGCGCCTCAGAGCAATCACAGCAACCAGCAGCAGCTGAGGAAGCTGGCAAAGATCTCAGCGCTGGCGCCACAGTCTCAGCTGCTGCGCCTGTTCAGCTGCTAAGCAAACAACGCGGTGGCAGCCAACGTGCAACTGCAGCAGCAGCAACAGCTGCAACAGCAACAGCTGCGCCCAACAAGGCCCTGCTGCACCTGGCGGACGAGTTACTCGGCTCGGACAGCGGCATCTCGCTGCACTCGCGCGAGGACGGCAAGGCGCCACAGTTGGCCCTGCAGCGGCTCACGCTGCCCAAGCTGCAGCTGGGCAATGGCAGCGCCGGGGAGGCGGCATCGGGCGCGACTGCATCGAGTGGGGCTGCGCTGGGAACGGCAGCGTTGCCCCAAGAGTTACGTGATTTGCCTTTTGATATGCCGAAGCTGAGGCGCCGCAAGACGCTGCAACAGGAGGCGGCCTGCACGTCGGGCAGTGCCACCTCTGTGGACCTGGGTGATCTGCCCTTCGACATGCCCAAGCTGCGGCGACGACTGCGCGCCAATCAAGCGGAAATCAACAATCTGCTGATGCACAGCACCGAATCCAGCGGCATCTCTCAGGCATCCTCCAGCCATTCCATGCGGGATGAACAGAAGCTGGCCAGCAAGTTGGGTGAGTGCATAATTCCCGAGAAATACCAGCGTAATTACCAGCAATTACTTGCTGGTAATTGCGAGTAATTAAAGCGCTTCTTCATGCATTTATTTACCATGAACTGTGCAATTTTAATTGCAATTCTCTTCTCCTTGCAGACACCACGCTGTTCCGCCAGAATCTCACCTTGAATCTGAATGAGCCGCGCCAGGTGAGCAAACAGTTTGGCAGCCTCGATCTGCGTGGCCTGAGCAGCCACAAGGAGTTGAATATGAATCTGTGCCAGGGCTACGTCACAGCCGTCGATCTCATCGATGTGACCATACCACTCGAGCGTCAGGGGTACGTCACAGCATTGCATCCACACACTCTGCTCAAGACCTCACACTAACAGTCTGTCTCTTTCTCTGTGTTCCTCTCGCTCTTAGCTGGTATCACGGCGCCATCACACGCATTGAGGCGGAGACAACGCTACGTCCATTGGCCGAGGGCTCGTTTCTGGTGCGCAACTGTGAATCTACTAAGCAGGATTACTCCTTGTCGCTTAAGTATGTCCCAGCTACAAGTTACTTCTAATGTTATCGATAACGGGCTCTACAACATATCGATTATATCGGTTAGAGGGAGTCATGGCGCGTAAATTGATTAGCTGTACTCAGAAGTTGAATGCAAGCCTTGAAAGAAGTAGATGAATTTAGTTAAGTTACCGGGTATTCATCAGTCGAGGAGACTCAACTTAAACAACATATGCTTTGATAGTCTGTAGTCTGAAAGTAGGCAAAGAGTTGACAGAAGTGAGAATATTTAGTTGAGCTGCTGTTATTGTAGCTACCGGGTATTCATCAGGCGAGCAGACTCAACTTGAACAACATATGCTTTAATAGTCTGTAGTCTTAAAGTCTTAAAGTAGGCAAACAGTTGTCAGTAGCAGGAAAATCTAGTTGAGCTGCTGTTACTGCAGCTACCGGGTAATCATCAGTCGAGCAGACTCAACTTGAACAACATATGTATGCTTTAATAGTCGGTAGACTCAAAATGAACAATCTGTTGTCAGTAGCAGGAAAATCTAGTTGAGCTGCTGTTACTGCAGCTACCGGGTATTCATCAGGCGAGCAGACTCAACTTATGCTGATACTCAGTAATTAAAAAGGGTAGAGAAGTATGTTATCAACAGCTTGTTAGTTTAAGCTGTCGAGTACCCTGCACTGGTTAAAATGTACAAAAAGGTTCACCGCATCATGTAATTACTAGCTGCAGGGTAACTGCTAACAAAGCAGACTCAACTTGTTCAATTGATGTTGCTGTAAAGCTTAAGTTAGTTATTTAAAGCTCTCTTTTGCACTTTTATTTCAATCTACTGGGTAACTCGACTTTGTTTAGGTTTTCAGATAATACATATCATTTGGAGTTGCTAATGGGTATGTAGAAGACGATACGTATGTACCCTGTAGCTATGAAATAACCGAAGAGCTTGACAGTAATGTAGAAATCTGTTTAGACATTTAGTCTGAAGTCAGTTTTATCTACTGGGTCACTAATAGGCGAGCAGACTGCACTTACTTAGCCTAGTTAACTACATAACAGTTAGAGCTATCGGGTATCTAATTGTCCAGCAGACTCAACTTATTCAGTTGTTGATGCTCTCAATGATGACAACGAGGCTTGTTAAAATTATATAAATGAGGTTAGGTTGACTGCATTATAGATTAGGTTAGCTATCACCTCGAGCTGCTAATGGGTATAGAGAAGGCGAGCGTACTCAACTTAGATACGTTGCTACCCTGTAGCCGTGATATAGCGAGGTTCTTCTCTACCGGGTCACAAATAGGCCAGCAGACTCAACTTACTTATGCATGCATTACATAAATCTGCAGTCAGAACTACCGAGTAACTGCCAGGCTAGCCGACTCCACTCACCTAATACATGTTAATCCACTGTGAAGCAAACAATAATCGAATGTTATTTCTTCTTCGCTTACAGGGGCGCCAAGGGCTTCATGCACATGCGAATCCAGCGCAACGAGTCGGGCCAATACATTTTGGGCCAATTCAGTCGACCCTTCGAGACGGTGCCGGACATGATACGACACTTTTGCCTGAATCGTTTGCCGGTGCGCGGAGCGGAGCATATGTGTCTGATAGAGCCGGTTATAGCGCAGTTGCTGTAGACGCAATGTTAGCTCGCTAACAGAGCGTTAACAGAGCGTTAACAGAGCGATTAGCTGTTAACTACTCGCAGCACGAGTAATTTACAGTAACAGAATTCCACATACATATTGATAGCATATAAAGAGTACTTCAATAAGTATATATAGTACACAACTCGTACTACTTATTGATATATATAGATCTATATATATATATATATATATATATATATATATATATACTTAGTACATCTATGCACTAGTTATATGCTCTAGTCTTAACTATACTATTTAAACTCTCTTCTTGTGTTAAACTCAAACTAAACTTTATGTTTTCATCGCACAGCATAGAGAAAAGAGGGATAGTGAGAGAGAAAGAGAGAGAGAGGGAGAGAGGGAGAGTGGGAGAGTGGAACACGAACTATGTAGTTTTATAGAGAGTTAGAGAAGTACGTAGCACTTTCAGACAATACCAGATAACAGAAATCGCATAAACCAAATAACATATTTATACAAACAATACACGATAAACGATATACACGATATACTCGTATAACATACTATATATACATATATATATATACGAACAATGTGAGCACTTGAACAGTTGCTAAGAACGTACTACACGATATTATTATGATTTACGATAACGCATGTTTACACGATAAACGATAATTACTAGTACACGATAAATGCAAACTTCAACTCGTCTATAGCGATATCACGCGTATATTAAATACTTACAAAGTCTAAGAATACACACACTCACACACACTCAGACACACTTGTAGTACCGTTTATAACATGAGACGGATATCTAAAGGCACGTTTACACGACACGCAACACACGATACAAAGAACTTTAATAATAATGTTTAGATTTGCGCTTTTGTCGGAATGTTTTTAGCGTGGCAACTCTAAGCAAATTTGTTGATTAATTTTATGTTCCAAACTAACTAACTAACACTATATACATATATATATTTATATATATATACATATATCTCTCTTATATACATATATATATATATATAGATATATATAAATGAGGCATAAGTAGAGCAGAGACGATGATGGAATAATATCTTTTTTTTCCTAGTTTTAGGTCAGGCATGCAAAAGTAGAACGCTCAAAGCGCTTTTGATTATTGGATATGAGTAGTTTGGTTAATCGATATGTAGTTTTGGTAATCGATAACTATCGATAGCGATAGCGATAACGAATGGCAAAGGATATAGCAACGCATATGAAAGGTCGATTTTAAGTGTTAGTTTCTAATCACAAGTATATATACACACACACACACACACACTTATATATATATATATATTCTTACTATTTATATATATACACACACACACACACACATTATATTAAAGAGCAGTCAATGGTTTTTTGGTTCCAGTAAAAAAATAAAACGAACGAAACAAACAAGCAAAGACAACAAAAAAAAAATGTAAAAGAAACAGAAACAGAAAGAGAAAGAGAACCAGAAAAAGTATTTTTGATCAGTTGAGTTTTCAGATCGGATGGTATTATGTGCAATATACAATTACTATATATACATATATATTTTGTAACCGTATAAAAGTTATCATTTAAATAACGTTATGTTTTATGTGTGCCAAAGTACTTAAGTATTATTATAATTATTATGATTATTATGATTATTATTATTGTATTCGTTTATGTGATTTAGCAATTTGAATTGATTTTTACGTTTACACTGTTGTCTAATTTCTAATATATGTTCAAAGTCTGGCAACGCTGTGCAATAACATGAATAACGGCAAATTCATGTATGTGTGTAGTTTTGCGGCTTTTGTACTTCATTTCATTGTAAGTTTGTTTCATCTCTTTTACGCAACATTTGTCTACACACACGATGGCGATAGAGAGCGCGATAGAATGCGAGGGAATGAGTCAAACAGAGAGAGAGAGAGAGAGAGAGAGAGAGAGAGAGAGAGAGGGGAGATTGAATGAACACACACAGATAGCGAGTGCAGTTTGTTCAGAAGTTGTAAACGGCTTTTGTAAATACTTCAAATATATATATATATATATATATATATTATGTAATAACAAATTATACGATCCAAAGTACGATTTGATTTGCAATACAATTCTAAGCATAAGATTTCCATTTCACATAATAGCAGTAAAAGAACAACAACACAATGATAAAACAAGTAGTAAGAAGCAGCAGAAACAAGAACTTCCTTCTCCTGAAACAGTCAGCAAATCTTAAGTATAAATAGCAACAATTTTTGAGGCTTCCAACAGTAGCATTAAACACACAAAAGAATACAACAGAAACTAAGAGAAAAGGATACACACATATGTATCTGCAGATGGGGAATACTATCTATATATCTATATCTATATATACATATATAGTCAAGTAGTGTGCAGAAGCTGGCAATCGCTACTTGTGTAATTCTTACATCGAATCGAGAACTCGCACACTCGATAGCTCTCACATGTACATGTGTTGTGTATCTATGTACCTTAGCTAAAACAAACCGATCAGCAACAACAACAACCACAACAACAACAACAACAGCAACACCAAGCAACAACAAGAAAGTAATTATAAATTATATTAATGAGAGATGAAAACAATGAACAGCAACAAATGCATACAAATTTAATATGAAACCAAAAATAACAACAACAAAACAACAACAACAAATGAACGAAATGTATTTAATAAAAATATAAAACAAACAAAAACTTGAAAAAAAAATATTAAATAAAAATCCAATTTGTGTTTTATTTGGTTGTGGGAAACATGTGCAAGCTTGCGAACTGGACAAGGAGATGCACTCTGAATTGCAGTAATTAGGAATGCAACTGTAGAGTCCTTAATCCTTAACCAACTTCATTGTGCTTTTTATGACTATCGACTCGGTTTGTTCTTGTAAAAATGCGCAAGGATATGGCCAAGCTAAAGCTTTATTTCATTAAAGGAAAGCTGCCTTATAGCTCGGCAGTGTTCCCAAGGATTATGAAAGGACATTCCTTTTTGCACTTACAGCGGTATTATCGACTTTCATTCCAAGATTTTCAGCTTATCAATAATGTACTGCCAAATTTGGCAAGCCTAGAGAGAGTGCACTGAAAGCACAGTCTGTTCTATCTCGGTCACTTCAAGGACGACTTTGATGTCCTGTTCCAATATAGATAGATCTCAATACAGCAATACACATATCATAACAGTATCCTTAATCTTACCTTAAATACTCAAGTTACAATGTTTCGCGTACAGTTAATAAGCTATAATGCCAGAGTCCTTGCCAGGGTCCTGCTATAAAGGCTGTCAAACGAATGCTTCTAACGAGGACTACAAATGGGCCAAATTACATTCAAATCGTTCCATAACTTTAGCAGCTATAAGGCATATTGTGTTTTGAGCCACTTTCAGTTCGCCCTGAGGCTGAAAATTTACAAGTGTAAGATCCTTAGATGACCCCATTATCCTTTGATGCCAATCGATAGAGCTTGTCCCTGGAAATCTAACGTAACATGTCCTGCCAATATACGTAAGGATATGGCCAAGTTATGAGTAATTTTCGTCAAAGGATATACATTTTCTTGCTCCTGCTGCTCTGTGTCCTTTTAAATTTAAAAAGGACATACTTTTTTATACTCACCAGAAGCAGGACTATCGATTGGCATTCAAGGATTTTCCGGATTTTTCCAAAATTTCGCCTCAAATTTTTCCAAGGGGGTTGCTTAGGAAAAATGTCCTGAAATCACAAAATCCTCTGTAACTCAGCTCTTAGAAGGACTAGCTGATGTCCTTTGGCACAAGGATAGTACTAGTCCTGCAGATTATGAATATATAATAAAAAGGACGAAAGTCCTTACAGCAGCGAAAATATACGAAGTTTTTTCTGTACAGAAAATTAGCTAAAACTCAAAAGTCCTTTGAAGGATTTGGTTGAAATTAATTGCAATGGAAGCCGTTTGGACATAGCTATCGACCAGCCAAAGGACATTCAAATCGTTCTGTTAGTTTCCGAGTTATAAAGGATTTTGTGTTTTTGGCCTGTTTTCAATAGACTTTTTGACTGAAATTTTCCAAGTTAATGATCCTTAGATGACCCCATATTTTGATGATGCCAATCGATAGAGTTCGTCTAGACGAACCGAACGACACATGTCCTGCCGAAATGCGCAAGGATATGACTGAGTTAGAAGCTATTTAAATAAGGAGTATCCTATTAATAAATTTGTACCAACGCATAAAAGTATGCAATGTTATTTGAGTTTTGTAAAATAGTTGGCATTGCAGTTGTGTTGTCGCGCCGCGTAAAAGTAGGCAATGACTTTTATTAATTCGTACATTTCGCGATTTAATCGGATTGCATAAAAGTATGCAAGTATTTCTTACATTTCCAATGCAAAAGTTTCCAGAGGTTGTAAGGTTCAGGAATTTAAGCCAATCACACGACTCAGACGCAGGAACATAGGACTCATACGGAGTCCCTAGTATAGCTCGAAATATATCTCTCTTATGAGACGGCGAAATATTTAATTACTTTTGTTTATGATAATTTTTGTAATTGTTATAGTTTAAGTTTAACTGCTTCAATAAATACAAAAAAAAAAAGTTATTTAATTGAAATGCCTGAAAGTATGCACCACTAAATATTAACGAATCCAAATTCAAATTTATTATTTCGAATTGGATATAATCAATTAAATATATAAAGAAAAGCCAGTAGATTGCTAACGGTTTACATTAATATATTTTATTAAATCGTTTTTCGCATAGTATTGATATATCGCATATCGTGTAGTAGATTGTATTACATATACATACAGATAGATACGTGTACGGCTATACATAGGGTTATGTACTATATGCACGTAGGGTTATTTCAGATGCATTCATTTCGCTTCTTTCTCTTCTCTTTGTTGATTTCATTCAATAAATTATATAGTCGGAACTTGCGCTTGCAACACGAAGAATTATGTACAATAGATCGAATCTCGGGATTTAACATAAACAATGCATAAATTACAGGAAATAATTGTAATAAGTACATGGACCTTTTAAAAGTAATTCGTTGATAGCATATATAGATACCTATATATCCTATATGATCAGCCGATCATCGACGTCGACGACGATCAGGACAAAAAAACAAACAAACAAAAAACCATATTTTTTTGCGGCTGGCGGGGGAGCGTGGGAACGGGGGAAGGTGCGATTGTTTGTTAGTGCTTGGGACATTATAATAATAATAATTTGGTGTGCTTTTGTTTTGTGCCACATGCTTAAATGGCCGCCTCAATGCCCTCGGCATTCTTCTTGATGAGGCTCTCCCACTGCGCGATCAGACGGTGCGACGACGGCGCCTCCTCCGGCGTCAGATCACAGAGCTCGGCCAGCGACATGGCCGGACGCATGCCAGAGCTGGAACCGGTTGTGGTCAACGCATTGCCGCCGCCATTGGCCAAAGCAACATTCAAGCTGCGATTACCCGACGACTTATAGCCCATCATCTCCACGTCGTTGCTGCAAAACGTGGGGGACAAATGTGACAGAGACAGGGTGAAACGAGAGAGAGAGAGGGAGAGAGAGCGTTAGATTATCCAGGTTATCTCAGTAATAAGCTCAGCTTGCAGCTTACCTATCTCGGTCCAACTCCAATGTGGACTGTGCATTGCGCAATTTGCCGGGACCATAGCAATGTTCCACCTCCGAGTCATCATCATCGTCATCGGCATCGGCCTCGTCGTCTGTGCTCAGCTGGCTGTAAGCGAAAGCGATTTGTATTGTTTGATTGCAGGATTAGAGGATTGTAGGATTATAGGATTGTAGAGTAGAGTCAACTCACAGCTTGTCCAGCATGTGCTGTCGATTTAGCTTCCTTAGGCGCTTCAGTTCCGTCTCGCGGCATTTGAGATCCTGCAGTTCGCGCTGAATCTTCTGCTCGACGGGCACATAGCCTCGCCTCAGGGGGCGACCCTCCGAGTCCCTCTCGATGGCACCCTGCGAGAGAGTGTTGCCAGCGCTGTTGTTGCTGTTGACCAGGTTAAGGGTCAGGGGCGAGGAGGGGCTGCCCGCCTCCAAGAAGGCCAAAGCGTTGCGTGAATTCAACTTGAGTGTTGGACTCTGATTGTTGTTGTTGTTGTTGTTGCTGCTGCTGCTGCTGTTGTTGTTGTTGTTGTTGTTGCTGCTGTTGCTGCTGTTGGGTGATAGCAAGAGGGGCGTGCCTGTGCTTAAAGTGGGCGTAACATTGCCCAACTGCAGCTTGCCATGTGAGGCAATGAAGCGCTGCATGACACCCTTTGTGGCACCATTGAAGGCAAACTGCCGCTTATGCTGCTGGCCATGCAACTGAGGCGTCGATATCGTTCGGGTCATCAGCTTCTGCTGCGGCGGCTCGGGCGTCATGTTGTAACAGTTGGGGCCAATGTAACGCTGCTCCTGCCTTGCCACAATTGTCAACTTCAGCGGCTGCTTGCCACCTGCATTGTTGTTGTTGTTGTTGTTTGTCTTCTGCGAGGACGCAGAGATGCCCGAGTCGTCGGAGTGGTGCTCATCGAGAGATTCCTCCTTGTGGCTGTGGCTGTTGCTGTTGCTGTTCACACTGGAGGCCAGCGAGGGCGTGTTCGACGGCGACTGCTCCTCGATGGGCACCAGGAGTGTTGCTGCCGCCGGCTGTGCGGTGACAAGCACACCCTGATCCTGTTCCTGTTCCTGTTCCTGTTCCCGGTTCTGTTCCTGTTCCGCCTCCACTTCCGGCTGTGCCTCCCCGTTGCCGTTCAGCGTGAAGTTCGACTCGAAGGCCTCCACTTTGATGGGAGGCGTGCCATTCGCAGAGAGCGTCACCAGCTGGCGGTACTCCTCCTCGCGTCGCACCACCTCCTTGATCTCCTCCTGTATGCGTGTCAGCGGATCGATTTTCTGCACAAGCGAAAGAGAGAGAGAGAGAGAGAGAGAGAGAGAGAGGGAGAATGTGTTAGGCAACTTGAGATGTGGGAGATACAAAAGCAGGAAATACTCCGATTACCAATCGATTGTAATCGAATATGACGACACAAACAAGCGACAGCTGCAGTTGTCGTTGCTACAGTGAAGCCTGCCTAAGTGACAACAGCTATTGTAATGTGTCAAAAAGGCTGCTCGACTAAGATATACCCTGTTCTGTGCTGTAAGTTACTTAAGTTCATAGAAACACTTTGCAAGCTCCCAGCGCTAGATGGCGCCAGCGCTGTTTTGAAATTGATATAGTAGTTACAACAATTTGCAACAAATGTGATCAAATCTGAGTTCCGCAAATGAGTACACTTAAATGGAAATTAAGAAATCAAATAGTTATTCAACTGAGAGTCTTTTATTGAATTCAGCAAAATTGTGATAAAGCTTTGAGAGTTAATGGAAACTAATAAAGGTACAAAGTATAAAAATAAAGATTTTTGTAAAAATTTAATTTATGCAGGTGAACAGAATAACAAAATAGTTCCAGAATCGGTTCAGAGTTCAAGTTAGGATTAAATTAGCATTTTTTATAAAAAACATTTAACATTTATTGAAGTTAACATAGCTTGAAGTTTATTAAAATTCATGAACTTCAGCTTGAAACAATTTATTTGCTTGTAACTTATTTTAAATTTGTATATATCAATTTATTTACTTTTATTTTGTTCATATTATTTATTTAATTTACTTTATTTTATATATTTTATTTACTTTATTATTATTTAGTTTATTTATCTTAATTTTTCATATATTTTATTTATTTTATCTATTTTATATAATTTTTCATTTACTTTATTTTATTCATTTGTTTTTTCCGTTTTCTTTTATTTTTTTCAATTATTTTATTTTTATTAATTTTATTTGTTTTATTAAGTTTTGTTTTATTTTATTTATTTATTTTTTTGTTTGTATATTAAATTTTTTTATTTTATTTTATTATTTTCATTTATCTATTTTATATTATATAATATTATTATATTTCATTTCTATATTTATTTTATTTTATTTCTTTTTATTACTTTTTTTAATTTTACTTTTTAAATTTTTTTTTTACATATTTTATCTTTTTTTAATTTTTTTTTATTTAATATTTTTTATCTATTTTATTTATTTAATTAATATCTTTTTTATATCGTTCTCTCTGCTGTTCTCTCCTCTGTCTTCTCAGTCGCAGCTTCAGCAAGTTAAGCAAATAATTGCAAGCAAGCATGTGCAGCGGGTCTACGTGGGCAGGCTTCACTGTAATTAAAGTTGTGCTAACTTTAAGGCTGTTGCAACATTGCGATGGTGGTATTGTCAGCCCGCAGCTTGACAAACTGAAGAGATCAACGTATGGGGAGATGGGGGCACAACCTGGGGGTGGTGGTGGGTGGGAGGGAAGACAGAACGTGTTGTGGCAAGAGGAAGAAGCAGAAGAAGGCGACACAGTTGTCTCTTAGAGCTGGCGATTGACAGCAAAACAAAAGCCACACACTCACACACACACACACACGCCTTGCTAGAGCTGAGAAGATCTTTATCAGGGACACAACATAGGGGTAAAGCGAGTTGATAGAAGGGGAGACACCCAGATGCAGGTGGCAGGCATCGATTGTTGTGGCACAGCCCGCAACATAAGCCTCGTAAGCGGCTTTCGATGCGTGCGATCATCAAAATGCTCAAAATGCTCAAAATGTTGCGTGACATTCGAATCGAGAGCGAGAAAAAAATAAAATCAAATGTAATAAATTGAAAATTCAAAGCCAACAAAACAAAAGGCTTAAAGCACATGCGAGCAGCGGGGAAGGTGAGAAGATCAGAGCGCCAGCTCTGAGTTATTGTGTGGCATTGTTGTGTGTTGTTGCTTCAACGGTGGCAAAGAGCTCGTAAAAATGCTAAACATTTTCAAAACAATCGAGAGTAAAAGTGTTTGAAAGTTAAAACAACAAAAGCAAATACACATTGTTGCTGTTGTTGTGTGTTGCATAAAATTGCTGCTGCTGCTGCTGCTGCTGCTGTCACATGTTATAACTGATAGGCGTGACAAAGTCGACCTCAAAGTTATGACATCGCATGAAAAATGGGGAAAATCATAAATGAAAATGAAAATGAAACTGCAAATGGGAAGCTTTTGACGTATGCGGTTGACTGAGCTGTAATTCAATCTGTTCCCCTGTCAGTATGTGCGTGTGTGTGTGTGTGCGTGTGTGTTTGAGAAAGGGAGAGTAACGCAAGGCCAATAGACAATTCAATTATATTTATGTATTGCAAATTCATTTAAACAATAGTTTTATCTAAAAGGAAATCTTTTATCTTTTGAAAGCTCGCATCAATAAAGAGCTCAGAATAGTGAGTAGCACAAGAAAGCTTTGAGGTGCTTTTTAACTTATGCCAGTGTTGAAAAACATATCAACAAAAACTACTTAAAGTGTGCACATTCAATATTCTTCACTACAAAAGTCTAAGAATTAATGTACGTTTTTCAACACTGCAAGAAATTTCAACGCATTAAAATTATAGCTTAGCTCTGCTTTGCACTGCTTTTCAACACTAGATCTGCAGTAAGTTGGAATAAGTTGGCACAGTCGCATTAAGCTATTAAAACTATTCAATTGAAAATAATCGAAAACAAACACAATTCTGTAATTGACATTTTAAAAGTTCGCTTTACAACACTGATATAAGCATTGAGCTCTACACTCTCAGATCTAACAAGTAAACGCTAGCTTAACAACACCACATTAATCATTGATTGCTACAGTAACTAATAGAGTGAATAAGTAAACGAACGTTTTATAACACTGATCTGATCATTGGTTGCTATAAATATAGCATTAAACCAACTAAATTTCAGACTTCACAGGTAAACGCTCGCTTTACAACACTAATTTGATCGTTATGACATTAAAACAGTGTTACCAGATATACACAATTCTTAAATGACCAAGTAAAAACTCGCTTTACAACACTGCTTCGACAAGCTCTCACATAATGCATGGACTTAATTTGAAATTGTGACTTTAAGCTCGTTGCATTGTGCTCCTATGCAGTTAGACAAATGACAAGTCAATTGGACACGACTCTCAAGCCAAAGTCCGGGATAGCGGCAACTGGGAGATATTTCTCTGCCCCAGAGAAGAAATTCTTGGTGCATTTAGCGATGATTGAATGCAATTTGTGGTCTAAATGTTTCCCCCCCAGCGGCGACAAATGCAAAAATGCAGACAAAAGAATGGCAAAGTGACATGGCTAAAAGAGGGTTGTAGATTAGGGGGAGTAGGTGAAGAGGGGGGAGGTTGGGGTAAGAGTTTTAAGCTGGCAACACTTTCGGGTCAGCGCTCAGGTCTGAGGTCTAGTCTTGGGTCTTCCATGTGGGTGCGTCAACTGTGCAACTGTGTTGACTGTTGCTTCCGCATAGCAGTTGTTGTTGTTGTTGTAGTTGTTGGTGCTGTGTCGCATTAGAAAGTGGCAGCAAATGTCGTTGGCTGTTGCAGGCATTTAGAGGCACTAAGTAGTCACTAGTCAACGCCAAAGTGGCATAAAGACAGCTCCAATGGAGACTCTACAGCATGGCCAATGCAATTTGTTTACATTTTGTCGTTGTCGTTGTTGTTGCTTGTTGTTGTCGAAGCTCATCAAATTTTTGCACAATTCGATGCATATTTTCACTCAATTGTGCGTTAAACAACAATAATAGCAAACAGAAAGGAAAAGAAAAGAAACGAAAATAAAAGATAGAAAAGAAAACCCGCCAAACTGTCGTTTTCACTATCAACACAAAAAACCAGATGCCAAAATGTTGTACAAAACGGAAGTTTTGTTTAGCCAGCAACAAGTTGCTAGCAACATGCGACCAGCAACCTCAGAGAGTGCAATGGCATGCAAGCAACAGCAGCAACAGCTGCCAATTTGACAGCTGTTACTCCTTCTCCTTCTCCTTCTCCATCATCTTCTCTGCTTCGACTAAGACAGCGACTGCGACTTCTGCCTTCTGTCTTACTCTCGCAAATTTACCGCAGCATTTTGTTTTCTGTTTTACACATGCTGTATAACGGCAATTGGGGAAGCGCATGTCCAAGACAAAGTCGCTGGCCTAAACTGAACTCATTTGCATGTGGCCGGGGTCAACAACAACAGCAACAACTAAGCGCCAGTGCACAGACATATTTCTTGCCCTGGCATGCAAAATGTGCTGAGAGATCAGCAGCAGCAGCAGCAACAACAACAACAGCAGCAGCAACAGCAGACGTCAAGAACACGATTTACAAAGCAGAAAGCAAATTAGTAGCAAGCAGCAACAACAACAATAACAACAATAGCGAGCATCAAGAATTGTACAAGTACAACAACAGAACGTGAGGAGAAACGTGACCGTGACTTGACTGCACGCTCACTCTCTCGTTGCTGCGCTCTCTCTGCCTCCCCTCTTTCACTCAGCTAAGCATGCGCTCTCACGCTCTAGCACTTTTACACTCTTCAGATGGTAAGCTTGCTCTACTTCTAGCCGAAAAAAGCAAAAACAAAACAAAACAAAACAATAAACGACAGCGCTGCTGGCGCTAGCGTTGGCGTTCGACGTTCACATTAGCAGCGCTGCTTGGCTTGGGCTATCGTTTCCAGGCGAGTGATCAGCGCATTAGCATGATATGCTGCTAACGCTGATGCTGCTGCTGCTGCTGCTGCTGCTTATGATGATGATGATGTTCGATGCTGATGATAATGTTAATGATGATGCTACAGCAGCGAGTCAAATGTACCAACAACAACTTTACACGTATTTGGGGCAATTCATTTAGCGTTATTTTTTTTTTTTTTTTTGTGCCTTTTTGTTTCGCACTGACCGACGAAGCTGCAATCGAAGCGTGCAATAAAAATGAAGAAAAAAAAGAAATAACTACAACAATGCCAAATTGATATGCAAGAGGGGAGCAAGAAGAAGTGAGAGAAAAGTGGGCGTATACTCAGATTTTGGCCCGCAAGGCATTTGGGTCAACAGCAACAAAAACACCAACAGCAATGATAATATTTAATGTTAATGCTAATGATAATGCCGATGAAAGAATGCCATGGCAATAAAAATAAATTGAAGGCCTGGCAACTGCCAAAGGGGTTGACTCTGTTATTGTTGATTCTAACTGCCACAACTGTGGCACCTCCGTCTTTCCCCCTCGCCACCCTTCTCTCTTCGTCTCTTGGGTCATTGCATTTGCGGCTTCATTTATCGGGCTTATGCTTTTTGCCATCATTCTCTCTGTTGGCACTGTTCTCTTCACAATTCTTCCAGTTTAAGTCGTCAAAACTTCTGTTGATTCTGCTGTCATTTCCAATTTCCAGCTTTGCTTTCCCAACATCATCTTGCTTTCATCTTTTGCATGATAAGCCGTTAAGCTAGAAGCGATAAAAGTTTTCAAGCTGATGTTAACCAACACTTGAGCAGCCTAATGATATATAAGCATCTCTTGCTATGAGCTCTTAATGGAGATTACAACCAGCTAAGCAAAGAGTTCTTAAAAGTGTATAACAGTTCTAGAAATTGAAGAAATTAAGTTAAGAATCCTCACATGTTTATAACAGTTTTAAAACTAAAGTAATGTTTATAACATATTTGATATAAATATTCATTAGATCGTATAACAGTTATATAAATGTTTAGAAATATAAAAATTAAATTATTAATTAACCTGTAAAACAGTTATACAAATCTCTCGAGATTCAGTGAAGAATCTTCAACAGTAGATAATCCTTATAAACGTATAACACCTTAAGTAATCGTTTGAAATGAACTAGTTCTTGACTTCTCTTTTTCTTATCGATTCTTTCACTGTTATACTATGCATTTTAATCGAATTAAAGTGAAAATTTTCTTTCAATCTTGCAAAGTTTCTTCTTTGATCTCACGATCTATTGTGACGCAGTGTAATCATCTCATCGTTGAAGCTTATTAGCTTGTTCTGGCGCTCAATCTAGATCATTTGCCAGCGCTAGTTTAACTATCATTAGTAATATTCCTTATGCTTTATCGATTATCCCCAACTCTCACTCAGAAATCAACACCTTCTCAAGCGTTTCTTTCACACAGATGCAGATGGAGGCACAGAGGAACAGTTATAGATACTCGGTTCATGCGATCGACCCAGTTATTGTGTAAAAATCGTGATCTATTCTCATGCTGGCTACAAAGCTACAGCTAGCGATCTACAGTCTTCGGTCTTCGGTCTTTGGTCTTTGGTCTTCAGTGTTCAGTCTGCAATCTGCAAACTGCAAACTGCAAAGCTGCAATCTACAATTTGGAATCTGAGGCGGATGCACTTGAAGCATGTGTCAATTATGACGCCATATTATGGTGGGAGGGGTATAGTATATGTATATGCAATACTAGTATAACAATTACCGTTATACCGATACCAATTGCTATTATTAAGTTATATTTGCTATGGGTAGGTCGTCGCTTTGCTTGGCCCCAAAATCTTGGCCAAAATCTGTGCGCAAAGTCACGTCTTGGCCGAGGCGAACCATTAACAGACTGACAAATTGCTAAACAAAGCAAAAATAGAAATAGTAGACAAAAAACGATATATATATATATATACAAATATAGGTTAAGTTACACTTAAGAGCTTTAGACAGAGACGGCGAGTGGGAGGAGAGACAGAGAGAGAGAGAGAGACACAGATAGCTTGGACTACATTGGCTCGTCTCTTATCGCACCTCTGGGGGAAACTACGACGCATTTCATTTACAGGCAACGAGGTATGGGACTCTATTTACCAAAATGAATTCGCGATAAGCGTCAAATGGAAAATTCATGGCCAAATGTTGATAAAGAGAAAACAACTATTTGTACATCGTTTGGTACCTGCGTGACCTGGCCAAATCAAAGACTTGTTTGCCCATTGGCTTTTAGCCTGCTCAACGCTTTATTGGTCGCTTAGGTCATCAGGTTAAGTGCTCATTGACGCGCGATTCTCATTAATTTGCGGCTCGTTAAGCAATTTCCAGCTTAAGTTTAAGTCAATTGAGGGTGTGTTGCAGTTTATACGATTGTTTATAACAGTTTTGCTTTTGTTCTATTTATCATGGCAGGTGTGTGCCACAAAGAATGCGTTTAGAGTCATGATTTTTCTGAAGGGCCAATAAAAACGGCTTTATTGATGTACGAGTAGAACAGCTTGACGAGCCTTTGTTTGAAATTTATTAATAGAATTGCTTTCATCTATAACAATGCTGGTACATTCATTTAACAATAAGCCAGTCGTATAACAGTTGTATAACAGTCGTATAACAGTTGTATAACAGTCGTATAACAGTTGTATAACAGCCCAAAAGTGAGCTCTTCACGCATTTATATGCATCTCAAACAAATTATATGCATTAAATCTACTAAAGCTCAAACAAAATAGTTGTATAACAGTCAATCCATTAGGACAGTGACAAACTATAGACATTTCTATGCGAATTTCAAACCAAATTATGTCACCCATCTCACTGAAGAGCCACCACATTCATCGCATGCCAATGCACGTTGACGCCAAGCTTCGAGCAACCCAGAAAACGTGCCCGGCATTCGTAAAGCAACAAAAAAAAAGTAACGTAAAGAGAAAAAAATAAACAAACTCAAAAAAAAGAGAAGCGTCACTCACATTATGTCATGTATAACAGCAGTGCAACAAGTATAACAACAATAAGTTGAGGCAGCTGCTTTTGCCCTGGGCCATTGACATGCAGTCGCCAGAGAACAAACTGGACAACAACAACAGCAATAATAAAAACAAAAGAAGAACTAGAAGAGGAAGAGCGAAAAAAGTCGAGTAAAAAACGCAGCTAGATACATTTGTATCTGCATCCGAAAGAGAGACGCTTGCGAATGCATTGCGATTGCGTGTCTGCGTGCCTGTCTGACTGACGCTTGGGTTTTGTGAACTTGAAGCGCGCTTGTTTTGTTTTTCTTTACTTTTTTTTTCCATTTTTGTTCCATTATTATTGGCCACAGCTGCTGGCATCTGGCAACTGGCAACTGGCAACTGGCAACTGTTCAAGCTGCCACGCTACATGGAGCACGTAAAAGATACAGATACAACTATAGATACAGATACAAGCTATAGATAGAGATACTCTACTCTGGATGTAGAGACGTTTCTTTGGTAATTGCCATGTTTTGGATCGCTTCTTGTTTGTCTTGTAATTAAAACGTTGCTTGTTTTTTTCTACTTTTTGCGCCCCTTCACCCCTCTTCACTTCTCTTTGCTGTCGCTTCTCTCTCGCTTCTGGCTTCTTGCTACTCGCTGCTTGACTCGCCTCTTGATTGAAATATGTAGAGCCAAAATGAAAATGAAACAAAACAATGGCAAATATTTGCGGAACGTTTGTCGGTGAGATACAGATACAAAACTATATTGAACATCACCCCCTCCAAAACACTCTGCAACTAGTCACTTTTAATTGAGTTGCTTTGTTCCACTGTGCCACATTGTCGAAGGTAGAAAAACAACACAACACAACACCAAAGCAAATAACACATCAAAGCCCTTGAGAATTGGCCTCTCTACGCGTACATCTCAGATGGGGTTATAGCCAAGTTTGGCGATCAATTGCGTTTGCTATGACAACAGTTGACTCAGTTCCATTATGATGTCACATCTGCTGTTGCCCATCAATCCTGAGATCATTCAACGACTTAGTCATGGCCTCCATTGCGAATCTATGGATCATCTTCGATCTCTACAGTTCTATCTAGATTATTTGCATCTATTGATTTAAAAAAGAAAGCAAATTGCGTTGAGTTTCTTCGCTGTAGACTCAACACTATTCTCCTCATCAAAGTGGGTTCAATACAATGGATCATTTGTCAGATACTTTACGATTCAGACAGCTCTTTAAGTGCTATACCCGAGATTGTGCGCGAGAGAAACCCAACAGATGTAAAAGCTTGCAATGATCATAATTTATACTTCAAAGAAGAAGATTGATCATAGCTTATGCTTAAGAGAAGATGTAAGACTTAAGACTTGTCCTATTATCTTCAACACTAAGCACTAACTTAATTATGTCTAATGACACATAGAACTTTCCTTTTTTCCTAAAGTTAAAGCTATAAAGTTGCCTTAGCCATCATTAAAGTTGATGAAAGGAAAAGAATTTGTAGCATGGTTAAATATAAGTTTCCATTTCAACCGAACTAAATTATAGATCATAACTTTCGAAAGAGATCTGTCCATTAGATGTTTCTGTTATACTGTTATAATAGAACTGAATGGGTAATGTCAAAAGCATTTAAGATAAAATCCCTCACTTTAGGTGGGCATTCAGAACAATGTATAACAATGTTGAGAGGGGGGAATACTTGGAATACAATAATCCCCTCGTAGAGCCCAAGTGAATGCATGCAGAAGATAAAAAGTGAAACCACTTTAGCGGGGCACTTGAGCGATCCCCAAGTATCATCCAGACAGTTAGCCATATCATCAAGAGATCTGGGAAAGTGCCTCGTTCGGGGCGGACGTGACAATGATGTTAGAGCCGGCATAATGCTAACTATTAAAGCGCTGACCAACGGTTTTCGTAATTTACTAGATCTTAACCGTTGACTCCACCCCCAAGCGAGTAGCAAAGCTGTCGGCTTGCTAGCCAGCATGTGAGTGTGTGCTTGTGTGTGTGTGTGCTTGTGTGTGAATGGATTTGCCATGAATGAAAATGCCGGTTGCCCACGGTCAACAGACATCGCCCATCAGTCAACAGGGCGAAGCAACAACATGCTGCTGTTGTAGCTGGTAGTGCAAGGCTTCAGGTCCGAGGTGCGACGCTGTGGGGCTTGAAGTGCGCTTTTATGACATTTAGCGGTACGTTAAAGCGGCTATGGGCAACGGTAAAGTATTTAGACGTCTTTAACACATGCTAACTGCATATTTTGTCTGCACTGCTGTCAGTCTGTTTGCCTATTCGCCTGTCTGCTGTTTTCTTTGGCATGATCGTAAAAATTATCATTATCATAATCATTATCATTAACGTTGGTTTAAGCCGGCTTTGTGAAAGGTTGTGCATACACACGAGTCTGCAGCCAAATACGAGTACATTGTGGGGAATTTGTCGTGTGTGTGCTGACGCGATGCCTTTCACCCACGTCGACACAGTAATGAAGTACTAAGTAAGTGGTATATGTGCTTTTTATAGGTCGTCTGCTGTGCGAAATGTTAGACAAACCGATGTATAACAGTCGTATAACAGTAGTATAACAGTAGTATAACAGTCGTATAACAGTCGTATAACAGCAAGTAACTTAATAATGTGACTAATTGATAGCAAGTTTTGAATGTATAACACTTTTCATTGATTTGTGTCTGTTTAGCTCAAAAATGAATGTATAACAGTTATTTAACAGCATGCAGTTTAATAATAAGCCAAACATAAGTAATTTGGATACTCTTTTGTTTTGATACAACACTGACAAGCTGCAAATCAAAGTATAACAGTCGTATAACACTCGTATAACAGCGTTTATTGTGTATGTGGAAGCTTTTTTAGCAAGATTGCTAAGTCCAAGCAATATTATAACACTTTTAGCATTGATTTAAGCCACTATAACTAGCAGCTCGGTGTTTATAACTGTTATCAGTTATTTCAGTAATGTATTGTTGCAGCATTGATAACCGTAGGCCACTTGTAAAGCAGCTGTATAACAGTTTTAAAAGAGAGCTAAGCAGTGTCCAACAGGTAAGTCCATATTGCAACAAGCAGGCCATAAAGCATTTAAGTGATTGTATAACACATTTAAAACTATTATAATAGCCTGTCCGATCGTTAATGTATGCCACATTAAGTACAGCTCTGTAGTACAGTCGCCGTGGCTAGTTAGTCAACACATTTAATCGCTTAGTATGTAACCAGCTAGAGAGAAGGAGGCGAGTTACACTCTACTTAACACTAGCCAACAACGGTCCAAAGCGAAGAAATCCAAATTAGCTAAATTTCAATTTGGCATGACTTTAAATAAAGCACAATGGTAATAAGTTAAGTTTAGTTTAGCATAGCTGTTATTGTTGTTGTTGTTGTTGTTGCTGTTGTTAGATTGTTAGTTGCTTTGCTAATTTAAACAAATGTAGTCAAATTTACGAGTATAACAGAAATATATTTCTCAGTTGAGTTTCCCACGCTTTAGAAACAAAATGGCGACAGCTGATGACAATGGGCAACTACTAGAAGATTTATGCACTAAGCGAGGCGGGGGAGAGCAGCGAGGAAAGCAGTGTGAGATAAAGGGGTATAGGTAGAAAGAGAGAGAGAGAGGTGATTTTGCAATCATGTTTAATAACATATTTACAAACTGAGAGAAAGAGAACTAAATTGCAAATGCAGCATGTGAAACTCACAAAGAGACAGAGATGAAAGATAGATATATATATATATATATATATATATATATAGATAGAAAGATAGACTTACAAAGAGACCGCTGTATGTATATATATGTGGTAAGTGCAAATTCCCAGTTTCAGTTTTGTTGTCTCTCTGTTAGCATTCAAATGAATGGAGAGTCGCAACTGTTGCAGTTGTCTTATTTATGTTACTGTGCCTACATGACGATGACAATCATGTTGATCATGGCGATGATGATGACGATGACGATGACGATGACAATGATGGCGCTACTTAGTGTACATAACGCTATGACCGTTAAACAAAACAATAGACACACTCAGTCAGACGGGCAGGTGAAGACATTCACAAAGTGACAAAGTGACCAGCAGGTTGGCACTTCGGCCAGCGGAAGTGCTATGCAAATACATGGCACAATCACATCACACACACACACACACACACACACTCGCATACGTATGTGCACACTTACTCAGACATGACAGAGTTTGTATGTAATAGAGCGTTAAATGCATTTCAAATGCCAAATAAGACATTCACATCTTAGCGGGCAAATCAAATGATTTAACTTCCTTAAAATGCATTCACATTAAGCAAGTGTTTTAAATGAATTACACTTGCAAATACCTAAGCACTCGTTTGCCTGAAACAAATGTTTCAAATGGAACAAGTGAAATTCACAAATCAAATTAATGAAAATGCTGAAAGACTTTAGTAAATGTCTGGTATTTGAATGACATTTCGAATGAATTCTATTTGCAAATATCAAGCACTCATTCTCAAGAAACAAATGCTTAGAAATTAGAAGCAAATGATGTTCATTCATCATCTTTTGCAAGTGCCGAAGTAAGAAAGTATTTCGTAGAAGATTGCTGGGAATTACAAGCACAACGAATGAGCTTGTTTGATAATGTTTGTGAATAAGAAGCACTCGATTGATAGTATCGAGTATTTCGAATGAGAATACTTGTTCCTATGAGTACAAATGAATTTCACTCGATTGTCATAAGCAAGTATTTCAAAGAAAATGACTCAAAGACTCATTTGAATACATTGCATGTGTTTTCTTCATTATTAAAACAATACAGCATTCAAATATTGTAAATAAATAAATATAAATCTATTTCAAAGATATGTTAGTCTATGTTCATTTGAGAGTATTTGAATTAAGTCAAATTTTAATTAAATGCAGACATTCATTGCTTTGCTTTTGGCATTCAATTGATGCATTCAGTACTTAAAAATGACTTTACATTTTCAACCAAATGAAATTAACTTTCAACTGAACTTTGTAGTAACTGATAATGTAGAAAGGAAACATAGACAGAGAGAAAGAGTAAGACAGAGCAATACTTTCATAATTGTCTCCTTGATTGTTCGCTTATCTTGGCCAAAAACATTGTTAACTTCAAGTTGAAAATAGCTGCGCTTATGACAAACCACTTTGATTGTCTTCTTTTATTTTTGTTTATTTTTATTTTCATTTATTTTTTTTTTTTTTTTTGGCAAGAATTTCCCCGCGAATCTATCAGCCAAATTGAAATGAAATTTGTCGCCAATTGAACTGGCCTGAGTCATGTTCTGAGCACGGAGCCCAGGGTCGCTTCATTTTATAATTAGTGCTGGCATTTCAATTACTTTTTTGTGCTCGCGGCGAGCAAATAGCTAAATTGGTAAAACGAAAACAGCAACAACAAATAAATAACAGTTAGAAGTATCTTATCTGGTTTCCTTTTGCCAATTGCCGCACACCTGATGCCCCTCCACTACAGTACTTCAGTACAGTTCAGATCGCTTGCTAGTGCGGTTAGAGTTCAGTTTGTTCTACTCTCCTCCTCTCTTGCGCTCTTCCTCTCTTCATCTCTCTCTGTGCTGGGATTTCAGTTGGCAGGTGCGCCATATTACATGGCTCTGGTGCACCGCTATCTCAGTCGAAATTGTATATAAAGTTCAGATAGGTACATATGTATATAGCTGTAGGACAGTGCCAATTCTTTGGCGCCGCACTGATCAAATAACAGTACATGGTGTGTGGAAATCTACGCCTGATAACATGTTATCAGCTATCATTTTGTTATCGATATATACACACATAAAAGTCCCTTCGTCTGTCGTTCCGTCCGTCGTTTGCTCAGTTCAGTTGTTTATATCAATTGCTGGTCTCATGGTTATTCGTGTCTTTCAAGTTCAATTCGTGCGAAGCCACATTGAGTCATTTGGTGGCCCTTATCTTGGCCCGAACGAAGAAGAAGAGGAAGAAGCGCAAGTCGAATTATAAAAGCATTACACGATACATTACAAAGACATGAACTCATCCCGCTTGGCGAAGGTCTTAGTCACTAACTAAAACAGCTAATCATATCTACAATATAATTAATATATATAATAAATCTAAATGTCTGCATTTCGGTTTGTACCACGTACATTCCGTGTATATAACAAAATAAAAGTAGAAATGACTTCGACTAATGGAACCTGTGATTAGATAAGGCCAATTCGGTCAGATTGGTAACATTGGCAAGAAAGAATCCAATTGACTGACAGCAAATATGCGTGAATCCAATGAATTTGTCGAATATTATGCGTATCACTGTCGTATAACAGCTATATAACAATCGTATAACAGTTGTATAACAGTCATATAACAGTTGTATAGCAGCCAGCAGATTGACTGACAGCAAATACGCGATTATTGGATATATTACGTGCCTATTACAGTAGTATAACAGTCGCTTAACAGTTGTATAACAGTGTGCAAATTCACCAACACCGTAGAGCGTATGTATGAGTCGAATGTTTTTTATATGCTATGCGTATAACAGTTGTATAACAGTCGTATAACAGTTTGATTTTCCCATATATCTACTCTAATTGACTCTTTTCGACTCACGAGTTTTGCAATTTCATTTGAGCTTAACACACAAATTGCTAATTAGCCTAAAGCCCTTGACATTGATGAATGAATGGATTGGCCAGAGTTGCATTAGCAGAGCGTATGCTTGGACTGATATCGAACTGTATGCCATATATTAGAGTGTGGCTAATACACTTGCATTGCCCGCGATAAGCTTATCACAGGCAATTCAGAACCTTGACTTATATAGGTAGCAACCAAACACGGTGCAAGCTGTGAGCTGTGAGTTGCGAGTTGTGAGTTGCGTTTTACGAGTTGTGAGTATCTAGAAGTTATTTACGATTTTGCCGGTTCGCTCGATACGGTTGATTGAAATGGACAACAGGCTGACAAATTGGTCTCTAATAACCAATGGGGTGACAACAAATACGAGCTGCATACCATGGTATACCATGGTATACCATGCCTTACCATGCCATATCATACCATATCATATCATATCATTCCATTCAATTGGAGAAAGTGCAGAGAGTTGTCTGTCGCATTGTTAGGCATTTGATGATGGAAAATGCGACACGCTTTTGATTATGACTTTGGCGTTGGTGTTGCCGTTGTCGTTGTTGTTGTTGTTGCTGTTGCTGTTGCTGTTGCCATTGAAATTGGCGTTGGCGTTTGCTTTGTCGTCTGCCATTGACATTTGCCCATGACGCTGTCACTTTCATTCAAATTCATTGCATTTCCAATTGGGTGGCAACCCTGGCCCTTGTCAATAGAAATTGCCTCCCCCAATCCCCCCCTCCTCACCGCGCGACACTCTATGCGAAAAGTAAAAGCCCATCAACAATGCATCTTTTGTATGCGACGGGGCAACAAATTAAAAAATCAGCACAACAAAACTAACTTCAAGCAACTGCAACGAACCATCGCCGCCCCACACACACACCCACACACACAGATACACGGCGCCGCCACCCACTATTCCAGATGCCAACAAAATGTTATTGCATTCCAGCTAATTGATACTTTTACCATATTCATAAATGTGGCAATGCAATCAGCTAAGGGAAAAGCACAGGTGCTGGCAAATAACTAATTAAAAGAGAGAGTGAGACGGCCAGACAATTAGAAAGAGACTGTGTGTGACAGAGAGAGAGAGAGAGGGGGAGGGAGGGTAGAGTTGGCCAGACTAATGACTAGTTATATGCATAAGCATATGTGGCAATGGGTTAAGGTTGATATGCAAATAGCAGTTTCGAGAAAATACAATAGATCTGCTATACTGTTATACTGTTATACGGCTCAAGTTGAGGCAGGTCGCTTTGCATACAATACACATCATATGCATGGAAAGTCTGGCTTAATCAAACCATCTACTTGTGTATTCACTACATTAATTATATTAACTTATCTATAAGTCATAAGTCCCACATAAGCCAGATGTCAAAATGACAGACAAGACACAAATGCAACAGAAAAACAACAGAAATAGAAATGGAAAATAGAAATCGAAATAGAGCTTTCTGCAGTGCACAACATCTTGATAAAAGTTCTTAACATTTTCGAGAATTTGAACCGAGAAATAATAACAATAAAGACCCAAATTATCAAATCATTGAACTGTCTCAACTGACTCAACTCTTGTTGTTGTTGTTGTTGTTGTTGTTGTTGTTGTTGCTTCGGCTTTCTGGCGATTGCGTCAATCAACTTGTGTTTTATCGTTTCTCTCTTCAAAAAAAACAACAAAATTATCGCACATCGTGGATCAATAAAAAAAAAACAGAGTGAAAAAACATCAAACATAAAGATAGATCTTACAAAACGTGGAGCTCAAATCAAATCATTTATTAATTGCAGTCTATTTACTAGTAATTATGCTTTAAAGCAATCAGTGCATGCCTCTACCCCCCTCCCTACCTCTTTCCTACCACTTTCCGTACCTACGTTGAAATCTAAAATTGTCGTTAGTATGAGATAATCGTTTGCACTCTGATAGCTTCTTTCACTTTGATTGAATTGACATGGTTTTCGGTTTATGGCAAATTGATTTTGTTATTATAAAACCGACAGTCAGTCAGTCAGTGCAACGGTAAACTGTTAAACGTTGCCTCAATTAATTAGATACGCAACTGCATCACATTCATATACACATACATATATACATGTATATATATATGTATATATGAGAGCAGCAGTCGAAGTTGCTGCTGAAGGGGGGGGACAAAAATGATATATAGTTCAGTTGTTAAACTTTCAAAAAAATTGCATTGTTATGGAGCGTTTAAAAGATACACACAGACACACACACACACACACACACACACACATACTTATATGCCTAACGGTAACATTCCTTCCATAACATTCGAGGCATATAACATTCACTTTTCAACACCCCAAAATAAAACTCATTTGCATGCCTAAGCCCATGTTGACTCTATGCATGTTTAACGATATCATTTTTATTATTATTATTTTTATTATCATTATTATAATGATTGTCTTTTCTCTCTCTATCTCTCTCCCTTTTCTTTGAAGATTTCGTAATCTTTTGACTTTACACCTTTTGCATCTGGAGTCTTCAATCTTCAATCTTCCGTCTGCAGTCTTTCAAAATTGAGTTCATTGTCAGAACTGAAGCCGGTTTTTCTCTTCTTTTCTTTTCTTTTCTTTTCTTTTCTATTTTTCCTACTTCTTTTTTATTTTATTTTTTAGTTTTTAGTTTTTTTATTGCTTGCAGTGAAATTTATGAGGCATAAGTGAGTTTTTTTATTTATATTTTGTAGTTTTTATTCACCATTGTTTAAGTTCATAGGCAAAACGATCTCAGTGCACCCGGAAAATGCAGTCGAAAGTTGAAGGGCCCCGAAAATTGCCAGAAACATTTTCCGACTTGTAGCAGAAGTTGAGAAGTTGAGATATTTAGAAATAAATGTGTGCAATTCGTAGAAACTACAAGTACAATCGAGAACTATACTAAAGTAATCAAGGGAATTTCAACTTTAGATATCAAAATTCCAATGGGAATCACTGATAAGCTACTCGAAACTGTTTTATATTTAAATGTGATTCACTGCGGACCCACTGTAAATTCATTGAAAATTTTAATCGATTGAACTAGTTTTTATCAGCTTTATTGCATTGAGAAACCCCCCTTTAGACAGAGCAGAGGAAGTCCCAATTGACCTGAAAGTGCGAACAATAAATAAACTTATGGAATTTACTTTGTTAGACATGAAGTCACTTAACAAAAGCAGCGCATAAGCTAAGAATGAGTTTGAGTGGCTGAAGAAATATAATTCAAGGAATTGAAGACCTCAGGCATCTGAGAGATATATGATTCGGACTTTGGGAATCATTTTGCATAAGGTAGATCGATAGAAGCGAATCTTTAGAGAGTTGAGAATCAGTTAAGACTGAATAATGATATTTACACAAAATGTAACTCAAGGTATTTGAGACTTCATTCAATTCATCTTTGCAAGTTATTTGAAGTAAGTAGCATAAGATTTGTAATAAACTACTATTTTATAGTATTCATAGAGAGACTCAAGTTCTTCTCTATCCCCATAACCAAAGAGAAACCAATAAGATCGCAAATATTTAAAAAGTAGAGAATAAATTAAGACTGAACTATGCTAGGTAAACAAATATAACTTTAGGACATTGGGAAGTGAATTTATGTAGAGTTATCTCGTTTTAACTTTGAGTTATTTCCAGTTTCTATAACTTTTCCCAATCGCATCACTTCAAACCTTTAGCACATTTAGTTTCCTTTCTCAAATGTCCTTAGAGACCACAAGCCTCGTTTCTGCTAGAGAATCATTAAGAAATTAGATCTTTACAAAGCAGAGAATAAGTAACTCTTCGAATTTTGGACTTCTTTCACTTGAAAATGATCTAAAATCCACTTCCCATTGCTGATAAACTAAATGGATCTCAGAAGTACAGTTCCTACATCTCTCACAATCGCAACTTTGTAGACTTCAACATATTCTCTCAATTCTCCCCTCAAAATGGCTTCTAAAACCCACAAGCAATGCTGCAGCTAGACAACAATTAAGGAAACAAATGTTTAACCTTTAGCTTCAGTTGATTTACAGCCCAGTTTGGAGTCAGTTCAAGTTGAACTCTATTTGCAGCTTCCTTTTTAAGTGCTGCTCCAATTTCATGCTCTCTTTTCTCTTCTCTTTTGTTTTGCTGTCTTTGCTGTCTTTGCTGCCTTTTCCCCACCCCCAACTCCCGGTCGCACTGCTAACTGCTTTACTTGGTTTGGCACAACAACAACAACAACAACAGCGTCTGGCAAGGGTCAAAAGTCATTGACCCAGGCATTGACCTCCACCTTCTCCCAAGTGTATTCCCCAATTGCACCCAACTCCTCAGTCTCCACTTGGCACTCTCCACTCGCCACTCTCCACTGCCCATTCTCCAATCGTACACCCCTTCCCGCCCACCAACACATCTTCCCCTCTTCTCTCCTTTTATCTCTCTCTCTCTCTCTCTCTCTTTCTACACTTCGCTTCGTTCGCTCGCTCGAAGATCGCCAGCGACAAGTTTCAAGTTTGGCGCATTTTCTGTTTGTTGTCGTTTGCATTGTTGTTGTTGCTGTCGTTGTTGGCGGTGGCGTTGTTTGCGTTTTTCATTTGCCTCTGTTTGTTGCTTTGCCTCTCCTCCCTGCCTCGCCCCCCCCCCCCCTCTGCTGTTGTCAAGTAGCCGTAATTACAGTCGAGTCGAGTTAAGTTCTGTGGTCCGATACGCCTTTGGCTTCGGGCAGCGTCTTTGGTTAGAGGTTTCGGGTTTGATTACCCCTGCCCCGTTTTACCCCTTTCCGCCTTTCCCCATGCCCCTCCCCTTGCCTCTTCCCACCTTCTGCTGCTGCTCTCCTTGCCTATTAACATCTTCAAACTTTGGCTTCTTTTCTGTTGCTCTGGGCTAACAAGACCAGGTAGCCTTGTCTTGCCTTCTCCACACTTAATTATGATGATTTTGTTGGCGTTTTTTTCTTTCTTCAAATATTTAATTTACATCTTTTAACAACTGCGAAAAGGCAACAACAACAACAACAACGCTGACTGTAATGTCCAATCTGGAGATTTATCTGGAATCCCATTTGTTCATCATGATCACAATTTCGTATTCAATGTGGCGCCTGCAACATTTCGGTTGACCGGTTTTTCATTTTGCCATTTTTACTTTCAATTGCACTCAGCGTTAAAAAAAATAAATAAGATAAAAAAATAAAATAAAAAACTCGCGAAAAAAAAAACAAGAAAAATTACTTAAACTGGTCAAATTTGTCGCCGTCTGAAAGCGAAATTTTAACAGTCCCATAAACAAGATGAGGAGGAAGCAGAGGAAGCACAGTAAGCAGGGGGCGGAGAAGCAGATATATTTGTGTAAATTCTAACCGGTTTTATCTTTGGGATATTCCTAAAGCCATATTTGAATTGGAATCCTTTGTGTGGAGAAATATCCTAAACTATTGAAGAAACTTTAAAGTTGATTGCAATTATTTATATTACAAGAACTAAAACTATTGTTGAAACTTCAGCTTACAATTTCTATAATATTCATGTTAGAAAAATACATGGGAATATGATAACTAATAGTATTGGAAATAGACTAGAGATCATATAAGAAACGTGGAGAACATTTTGGGCAACAGAGTAAAGAATTGTTATTCATTATAAGAGTATCTACAGAAGTAGTCCATAGCAAAAGCACGCATTATAATCAATCAAGAGTGAATCAATTAAAGAAAATCAATCATTAAAACAAAAGCCAGAAAAATTATACAAAAAAATGTGAGAAAAAAAAATTTTTTTTAATTAATAAATTGAAATAAAACTTAGAAAATTATAAGAAAAATAGGTCCTTAAAAATTACAGCTTAACTTAAAACTAAAGAACTTAATTTAAAAAAAAAAGATGTTCAAACTGACAGACAGACAGACATGGCTATAACCACACGACTGTTGATGCTGATCAAGAATATATAAAATATACTTTATGGGTTCTTCTGCCTTCGCTTTCGTTAAACTTAATAGACTATGTACTTTTCACGTACAGAGTCTAAAAAAAAACTCAATTCCTATACAGTTTAGTTTTAAAAGTTTAGAAATATAATTTCTAAGGATTTTTGCTTTTAAATCTTACATGACAAATTGTATTTGAAGTTTTCGACAGTGTGGCAACACTGTGGTGTGGAATTTGACAGCAGACGCTTAATGTGGCACATCCTCAAATCGATGCGAGTCTCATGACGATTTGCTCAAATGAGCAATCAAGCCGTCGCTTAAGCTCCATCACCGTCTCCATCTCCATCTCCGTCTCCGTCTCTGTCTCCCTCTCCGTTTTGCCCCTGCTGCCCCCTTTTGGGTGCAACTCTTACTGTCTTTCTGTTTGTGCTCGTCTTGTAATTCTTGAAACATTTTTCGTTTAGTTTCATTTATTTGGGTCATGGACAGTCATCTTCTGTTGATAAGTCCCCATCCCCCCGTCTGTCAGAGATCCCCGACCTGGCAAGCAACTTCTACAGGTTTTTCGACTTTTACTTGCAACTGCAACACGGCAAGGCTACATGGCTAAATAGCTAAATGGAGCTCTCAGCCAGCACAGACCTGGCCAGGTAACAGTTTTATTTATTTTTATTTTTTATTTTTTTTTCTGTAATTTGTTTTTTGGTTCCGTCTTGCAACTTGGACTTGGCCGCATGATCATTTCGCTCAGGTTTGGAGCATTTAATGTTTTTATTGTCTTTCGTCTGAGCGTTAAATGAGTTGTAAAAACAGCTGTTGATTTACGTTGTTGTTACTGTTGCTGTTGCTGTTGCTGCTGTTGTCACTTCTGGGTCGACGGATTGTTTATCGAACTTGGCACTTGTGGCACACTTTGCGGTTACAGATCTTCATCTGCTCAGCACAAGATTGACAGACAGCAACAACAACAGCAAAAGCAAAAACAACAGCAACAACAACAGCCTAAGCAAACAATAGAAGTTTTCGAGCAAAGAAATCGCCCAAAAAGCGACGCGCCAGAAGAAATTTCACTGAAAGCAACAACAACAACAACAACCACAAAAACACCGACAACATTAGCAACAACAAAATGTTGCCATGACTTTGACTTTGTGGCCACACACACACACACGCAGCAAGGCAACATAAAAAAAAAAAATAAAATTGTTATAAACAATGCTATGAAACATGAAAGCAAACTGAAGCTCAAGTTGAAGTTGAAATTGAAGTTGAAGCTGATGTTGAAGTTGAAGTTAAAGTTAAAACTAAGGCCAAAGCTTCAGCTCAGCCTGACGTCGAACTGCGAATGCTGCGTCGCAGTCGCAGTCGGCGTCGCAGTCGCCATCATCATCTGAGCGCAGCAATTATGAGAATAACCAAATTTTTTGGCAGCAACTGTGCAAATATTGCGGCAGGCGAGGACAAAAAGAATGTGTGTGTTAGAAAAGAGACACTAACAAATAAACACGCAGGGAAACGGCAACAAGGCAAGAAAAAAACAAATAATAAATAAGCCAAATTTAAATGAAAAACCAAACAAAAAAGCGTTTACAATGAGGTCGTTGTTGCTATTGTCATTGTTGTTGTTTCTGCTGCTGCTGCTGCTGCTGCGGTGGTGGATGTTAGTCAAGAATCAGTCAATGGAACGTCACGGCACAAGAACCAACAACAATTATAGCAGCAACAGCTTAACAACAACAGAGCAATAACAACAATAAGAAGACAGTCAAAAGAGTTCAACGCACAGCAAAGTCAAAGAAATTGAAGTTCAGCAACAATGTTGCACAGGATGTGCTTAGCCACAATGTTGCCCAGGACTCTGCAGCAGCACTTTGCGCAGCAGCAGCAGCAGCAGCCGCCGACGCAGCGCACAGCAGCTTTTATCGCTTCCTTTTTGTATTTCTTGTTCTTATTCTTGTTCTATTTCTATTCATTTTGTTTGGTACTCACCTCATCGGCCTTTTGCTGCATTTTGTTGTTGTTTGTATGGTGTATTTACTGCAAAAATAGTATTTATGGCAAATTAGAAAACACAGCCAAAAAAAAACTTAAAAAAAATCAACGAAACAAACAGAAAACAATTTACGAAAAAAAATTACAATTTGATGAAATTTACAATAGAAAAACACTTTCACTGCCTAAAACAGAACAGTAGCGTACAAATAATAATAATAATAATAACGCAATTATTACAATTGTTACTTTAAAACAGTTGCAGTTGTTTACTGCTGCCGCTGGATATTTGCCTTTTTTTGTTCGTATTGTTGCGCGCGCGCAGCACAAGACACAAATGTAACAGCAAGTAAAACAACTAAAAGACGAACGAAACGTAACAACAGATCAAATAACTATGCGTGAGAGGTGAAAAACGCGTTATGCACGACCAGCACACAGCGCCACAGAATAACAACTGACGGCACGGAAAGCAACTGAGCGATGAACACTGCAGGCAAGCGCAGTGGAAAAGCTCATACAGACTGAAACGCACGCACACAAACACACACACACCTAGACTCACTCACACTCAACGCAGCTAAACAGCAGCGAAGCCGCGCAGACTGTTAACAGTGAGCAGCGATGTTAACAAAATACCAAACAATTGGCGTTTTGGGTATTTTCTGTTAGTGTTAACAAAATGTACTACAATTATATTACCAGCACAACAATTTAACATATCAAAAATATACACTATTAAAATAGCAGAATCATCATAATTAAAGCATTATTATGCAACTTCTGCTTTTTAATCTGCCACAGACAGTCTCTCTCTCTTCTCTCTCTCTCAGTCTGTACATTATGGGCACTTAAATTTGAACAAGAAGCGCGCGCCACACTTTGCAAACCTTAAAAAATACCAAATAACTGACATTTTTGGTATCGATTTATTTATCGATGTGCTTATCGTTGTCATAACGACTGAAAATTCAACCACAAAATCAAAAAAAAAAAAACAAGAAGCAAACAAACAAATAAACAAATGCTAACTTCCATTTGACAATTGCAAAATAAAATGTATAGAAATAGCGCACCCAAACGCACAGGCATTTATCGCGTGAGCGGCAACATGTCCGATTTCCAAATGGAAATCAAACTGCGTCACATCAGCGAATGGTTGCCAGTGCCAAAGTTTGAATACACGGGCGCCCAAGCGAGTGCCAAACATGGCGATCATTATCCGGAGAGTACTTTGAGCAGCAGCTGGGCTGATTTCTTCATCTACGTGCCGCATGAGGATCAGCATGGCAATTACTACAACTATTACAATTACTACAATCCTGGCAGCGAATATCCGAGCAGTGGCAGGACTTCAGGCAGCAAAAGCTACGGCAGCAGCAGCGCCACCTCTGGCGTCACACGGGGCGCAAGTGGGGCCACCACTGGCAGCAGCCTTCAGACGCGATCCTACGAGCCGAGCTCACACCTGCAGCAGGCGAACGATGGCTTCTATGCGCAGAACAAGGAGCTCTGTAATGGAGGCACAGCCAATCTTTGCATCGCCTGGCAACAGAAGCACTTCAGTCGCGCGGAGTTGCAACGCTTTGGGGATGCCGCACAGTGTACGACGCCGTTGCAGCGTCGCTATCATCGCTGGACGCAGGACATCATTGAATTGCAGCAGCGCCATCAGCGGGAGGTGGATCGCCATCAGGCCGCCTACGAGGAGGAGCTGCGCGTGCGGCGACGCAGGGCGAAGCGGAAGGGTGGCACGCCCCTCTCCTCCCTGGCCATATCCGAGTACAGTGTGGAGGCACCGCCCTTGCCCGAGGATCCCAACTTTGCCGCACGCACTTGCCTGATACACACGCTCATCGATGCGGACCTCGAGGAGATGGGGGACCCAGCGTTGCAGGAGGAGGCCCGCAAGCTGCGCGATGAGGGATACCAGCTGATGTATGTGTATGCGCAACTGCAGCGGGATACGTTGCTCCTCAGCCTGCGCTACTCCCCCGCCCAGGGATTGCTCTATGTCTATCCGGACTTCAGCTTCAGAGCCGATGACATGGACTATGTGCTGGAGATTGACAACGATTGCAGGCAACTGTATGCGTATGGCTTCCAGAATGTCACGCCCTTGAGGCCCAGCCGCCTGAAGGAGCCCCTCTACCACAAGTTGTCGGCGCAGCAGCAGGAGCAGTTGTCTGATCGCTCGTTGCCGCCATCCGATGCGAGTGCGGAACAACTTCTGGCCCACTATCAAAGGCAACGTGTCCAGGCCGCCGAACGGCGTCGTCTGCTCCAGTTCTCGTTGCCGCCGAAGCGCATGAGACGCGTCTCCCTGCTGCTGGAGCTGCGCCAGGCCCAGCACTTTGAGTACAGCAACATCCATGTGCGATACTATGTGAATCCTCCGCCAAACACGTTGCTCGAGCCGGCCAATCCCGATGATCCCTTTCCGCTGCGTGGCGCCACAGCCACCTGCCTGGCTGGAGGTGGCAAGCGCTTGGCTTGCTTCTCCCACTGCTGGCAGTTGACGCTGCTCTGCGAGGAGACCTACCAACCCGACCAGCTGCTCCACATCTACTTCGAGGTCATCAGCATCGACGGGTGGCAGCGGGAACGCTGCGAGGGCTACGCCCACTTCTCCTGCTCACTGCTCTCGCCGCTGCCAGCCACCGTGGTGAACGGCATTCAGCTGCAGTGCATGCGCCCGGTGGGCAGCTGGTTGGATGCCCTCAATCGCTACTTCATCGGCGGACGTACACTCTTCGATTTCGTGGGCTACTTCAATGGCAACTCGAGGGCAAACGCATTGCACAGCCGCCTCGAGCTGGGCAAGGCGTCGGCCATGCGCAGCACGGGCACAATTCTCTTCAGCATGCGCAAGCTGCAGCAGCGCCACCTGCAGTTGGGACACCACCTGGAGATGTACGACAGCGATGACGACAGCAGTCCCAAGGCTGGCAAGGCGCCAAGAACCACTCTGGATGAAGTGCTGGCGGCCTATGTCGAGGCGAGGGATCGCATTGAGGCGCTGCTCGGGCATGCGGCGGCGCTTTAGACGAGCTTTTGGCGAAAGCTTTTCAGCTGCGCTTAAGACGTGCAGCTAAGCGAAGATTAAGCAGCTTTTAAGCTGCACTTCGGAAGCTTTTAAGCTGTAGTTGAGGAGCTTTTAAGCTTAATTGGAGGAGCTTTTTGGGAAACCTTTAAACTGAGCTCTTGCGCTTGTTAAGCTACTCTTAAGCAAAGCTTTTAAGCTTTCAAGGTCGTCTTCAACTTCAGTCTTAACATCAATTATTCTCAACTCTTAAGCCAGACTTAAACTACGATTTTAAATTAGATCTAAACTGCGCTTTTAAGTCACTTTTCATGCAAGCGCTTAAGCGCGACTTTAAGCTTTAGAGTTGTACTTAATGACAGCATACTTTTAGACAGACTGTTCTCTGGTTGTTTCCACCAGAAAATGGGAAATTATCTTTGAACTTCCGTACAATTGCTGATTGCATACTTATGGAGGCAACTCTGTGACCACAGTTACTCAGAGAAGTGTTGTGCTGCAACCGATTGCATACTTTTCGGTGCCAGTGTGCGACATGGCGCCCAAGCAGAGGCTTTGCAACTTTGCGAGGTATTTACTACCAGAAAGTTGCAGTTAACTTCTATCCGATATAATTATGAGTGTATTATTTGTGACACCAACTGAAAGCATACTTTTAGCGGCAACTGTGCTGCCACAGTTAAGCAACAATTCATCAAATGTAATAATAAAATGAAATGCACAGTTTTTAGATTTGAGCTGTTTGCATACTTTCAGAAAGCAGTGTGCAAAAAGTCTTTCTACAGAGTCTCTCATACTTTTGTTTTTTTTTTTGTCAGCAAGAGCGAAGAGTTCTTTATATATATAAGAATTATATATATTAATAAATAAATCTTTTATAATATATATATTTTTAATAGTATTTCCCTCGTTTTTACCCAACAAGCTCAGTTGACCGCATACTTTTAGGCAACAGTGTGCGCTATAATGTTTCTCAGATATATGATATACATATAAATATAAATATAATATAAATATATAGAATATATTATAATATATAATATAATATTATAATAATATAGAATATATTATTTGTATACCCGGTGTCCAATCAAAATGAGTATGATAACTGTGTGCAAATATAGGTAACAGCCAGAAGGAGGCATCTCCGATCCTATAAACTATATATATTCTCGATCAGCATCGCTAGACGAGTCGATTGAGCAACCAGAAGAGCTGAAGACACCAAATTTGTTAAGCAAATTTCCTGTCTGTCCTCTTTAGATCGCTGCCTCAGCCCACTTTCCCGCAATTCGAGAAAAAAACAAGTCTGGCAACTACAGTCGTGCGACGGCTGTGGGAGACTCTGAACTAATCGGGGAAAGCAAAATAATTAAGCAAATATAAAACTAAATTTAAGCTTAAGCAATATTCAACTCATTATCGTTCGTTCTTGGAAGAGAGCAGCAATAGTGAGTGAGCGCGCAAGAGCGAAAGGAAAAACAAACAACCGTTACTTTTTTTGCGCCTTGCTGTGTATACACGTATAACTGTAACTGTACAGCGCGCATCTGTTTTTACTGAGATGCTTATGTAAAAAACTATGCTGACAAATCAATTGGTGGTTAAAAACGCGTCTTGTGCATATATATTGCTTTTATAAAATTTTAAAAACATTAAATTATAGTCTCTGAGATCTAGGAGTTCATACAGACGGACAGACGGTCAGACGGACATGGCTATATCGTCTCGGCTGTTGATGCTGATCAAGAATATATTACTTTATAGGGTCTGCCACGCCTTCTTCTGCCTGTTACGCACATTTCGCTTTCGTCAAACCTAGTAGACTTTGAACTTTTAGTTCAGAGTCTAAAAAACGAATTAAAGCCAAATTTCTCAGCGAAAACACTTCTTACTTCTTAAGATGCTTAAGGAATACCATAGAGAAGTAATGCTGAAAGTTTCATCAAGATCGCTCCATAAATAAGAGAGATAATCAGAAATGCGAGAGAACAACTAATTGCATTAAATTGCACAGCGCATGTGTGCGAGCGAGACAGCGAGCGACTGCGCTGCACGCAAGTGTAAATGAAGTGACGTGGCAGTCAGCTTGCTGCTATGTGCCTGCAAAGCATTCATAGTATATGAATGAGTGCATCAAGAGAAGTAATCATTACACACCTGTTGCGCACTTCACTAAGAAGACATTACAGGGTATTAAAGTGTCATAAGAAATATGAAACAACAAACTTTAGTTTAGCCATTTTATTTACTACTAATATCACTCAGTGTATATACATATATATATTCATATATATAGATTCATTGTCAAGTTCATGTCTGCGTCTTGTCATATCTTGTAGTGTTTTCTCTTCTCTTTTTTTGCACTTCTTTTCTTTTGAGTGTGTGAGAGGGTGGTTGTAGGGGGGCGGGGGTCGTTTGGGACAGGAAAGGAGCTATGTTAGATTGGAATACATATTGCACATTGATAAAAAAAAAATAGATATATATATATATTTCGCTATTTGTTTAGTTGCCTGTGGAAGTTGCACTTAAGACTAAATACTTGCAGCATAGGGTCAAGGTTGGAGGGGGCGGGGGCAGGGGTGTTAAGCAGTGCGAGGGAGTAGGGGATGGACTTATGCCACCGGCAGGTACAGACGCGAGGGGGTGTCCAAGGGCACCGAAGGAGGCTGATAGTTGTAGCCATTGCCGTTGCCATTGCCATTGGCATTGGGATTGCCGTTGCCACCAGCAGCAAAGCCGGGTCCAAAGGGATTGCCGGAAGTCGCGCCGGAAACGAAACCATTGCCAAAGCCATTGCCAAAGCCATTGCCGTTGCCATTGCCAAAGCCATTGCCATTAGATCCATATTGATTGCCCGCACCAAAGCCATTGCCATAGGGATTGCTGTTGTAGGCCACCTGTGGTCCAGGCGCCGAATAGCTGTAATCATCGCCACTTTGTCCGCTGCCACGCAGTGGACCAGCCTGCTCGGGGTTCAAGCTCTGCTGCAGGAACTGGAAGCGATTCTTGTTGCCCAACAAGCTGCTGGGATCCACGCTGGGACGCTTGCCAGCTGGCGCCAAGGGTTGAGGTCTGTTCAGAAGGAGAGCAGATCGGAGCAGAGCAGAGCAGAGAATGAATCAATCAATCCATATAGTTAAACAAATGTTTGTGCTCAGTGCTCGGCACTTACTCGGGTATGTCCAGATCCAGTTCAGTGATGGGATGATAGCCAAACTCATCGGCAGTGTAGCGGGTCTTGTAGCGCTTGCCATCGGCACCGGTAAACGAATAGGAGCCGCTAACCACGAATGTCTTATCGTCCTTCAGCTTGCCCACGCTGTTGACCTCAATGCCGTTCTGGGTCTTCAATCTGCAGTTACATTTGGTTATCTAGTTAATGCATTCAACTGACAGCAGTTCAAGTGCTACTGAGACTTCGGCTAACTGAAAATCTAAGTTAATCGATAGAATAATCGAATGAAACGAGTCGCGAGTGAGCAACAACAACGATTATAATTAGTCAAGCGACTCCACTGATGATCAACTATATGTGTACCTCATCTAGTGCAGTATAGAAATCCTTCAAGTATTGCCAATCGAAGGAATTATCGATTAACTAAAGAAACTCCTAATGCAATTCAAGAATTTGTTTGTCGATAACCGCTTTCACTCTTCTAAGTTACTTCAAAGAACGCTTTAAGCTTAAGCTGTGAGTTATCGATAACAGCAATCGCTATAAATTTAACTATCGATCACCAAATGAGCCTCAGCTACTTTAGGTAACGCCGTATTCCTCATAAATTACTCTACAATCGCAGTCTCTATCGATTTAATGATCGATAATTACAGAACATAAGAGTTATCGATTATACACAGTATAACATAAGATTAATACACTTTAAGTAACACTTTACAAATAATGCACTTTAATTCCCTACAATAGCTATCGTTATCGATTGTACCGAATTCTAAATTGAGGATAACCGATTAAAAGTAACACTTTAGCCTTGGATTTAACTATCGATAACCGCAATCACTATCGATGGTAGCGAGCGATTGCCATGCAAGTAACGAGCTACCATCCAGCGTCAGCGAGTTATCGATAACCGCAATCACTATCGGTGGTAGCGAATATTAAAAGTTTCGCACTTAAATATGGAGTTATCGATAACAGCACTTGCTATGCTTTTATTTTACGAGCCTCCGTCTATCAGCGTGTTATCAATAACCGGAATCACAATCGATTCTACTCACTCAAGCTTGAACTTCTTGCCCGAGTTGTAATTCTGCAGCTTCTCGGTCTTGGCCTTCATCACATCTCCGCTGAAATGCACGGCGGGCTTATCCTCATCGATGTCCTCGGGCAGGGTATAGATATCGCTTGGATTGTATTTGAACAGATCCACATTGCGATCTGTCAGATGCTTAACATCGGCCATCGCCAGCGCCACAAAGCACAAAAGCAGCTGCGGGAGAGGGAGGTGGAAGAGAAGGAGATTGAGAAGGAGAAGGGGAAGGGGAAGAAGATGATTATACGATTAGTTGATTGGATGATTTGTGTATTCACATTATAAACGAAGCTGTCATTTAAGAGCGATCGCAACACAATCAAGTTAACACCACACACACACACACACACACACACACACACACAACAACAACAACAACAACAAAACAACAATATAGTAGTAGACGAAGAATATGGAAATGTGTGTCGCGTTTATTTAGTGTTATTATTTTTACGATTGGGCCATAAATCACAACCAAGTGGCTTGTGGTCTGTGCCAAGTGTCACACGAGTTGTCTGCTTTTGTGCAGTTTAATGTTTTCATGTTTCTTTTTTGTCTTTGATTTTTATATTTTTTTGTTTTTTGCTTGTAGCTGCAATGAACAGCAATTAATCAAAGTCGCGAGGGGGGCGCACGCACGCGTTTTGCTGGCGTTTTGTTGGCGTCTTTAAACGCGAGCGGCTTAACTCGCTTCGCCTTGGCTGCTGTCGCGTCGCTTTGTCTCGCGCGTTTCGTTCGCTCGCTAATGTGTTCTTGTTGTTGTTGTTGTTGGAGTTTTTATTGTTGCTGCTAATGCGTTTTGATTTATTTGATTTTAGTTTAAACCGTTTCAATGTTTGTCATTTGCCTCCGCTCAGCTTTTTTTTCTACATCTCTTCTACATCTGCCGTCAAGCAACAGCCTCGAATTGCTCTTAAGCCTTAAGTACTTCAAATAACTGTTGTCTGCTTTTTGCTTGTTGACATTTGTTCACTGCTGCCACGGCAAGTGAAAGAGAGAGTTGCCGATGCTGACTAGCTGACAACTGAACAAAAGCTTTCTCTTAACCGTTGCAGGCAGCTTTTAGTCTTTTGTTCTCTTTGCTTAAATTGTATTTCTTTTAAGCGCAAGCAGTTTAAGTTGGAGTTCGAGCAATTAGCAGTTTAAATCCTCAACTTTAAACCAAGATAAATCACTTGAAGAACTTGTATTCTTCAAAAATACAATTGGAAATCCCATGTCATCAATTAACATACCGGCAAAATACAATTGTGTGTAAAACCAGAAATCTAAAGTCTAAACAAGATTTGACTTTAAATTGAAATATGGGCGACTTAAAAGTTTTTAAATATTCCGTTAAGGATAATGGGATGCCTATTAAATTAAATTCAATTATTAAAAATATCCCATAAGCAATATAATATTCTATATGTTCGATTTCTTTCGCAAACTAAGAAATGTCAGACTTCTTCAACAAAAAATTCAAGTACTATGTTTCTTTAAAGTAATCTGTCAACATGTTTTTTATGGTTTCTTTAACTTTTTTATTGTTCAATATAATCACTTTAAGACACCTTCACTTTTTGTATATATATAAAAAAAAAAAAGAGTTTGAGTCTTAATCAAACTTAATATCACAGGATTTCATTGTTTGTTCTTTTGAATTGTTTTTGAATTGTTCAACACTTTACACTTGCTCTCTTAAATAAGTTCTCTTATTTCATTATTTGTTTTTTTTTTCAACTTACAAAACTCTTCATGTTTATTTTGTTGTGTGTGTTTTTCTTTTCTGTAGAGTTTCAAAAAAATATCCTATGTTGTGCTGAATCGAACTGGGTGTTTCGCAGCGAGAGACGTGCGTTGCGCACAGGTTCTAACAAATAAATACAAACGCTGCTACTTCTTGTTTCCTTATATATCGTCTTTTCATAAATCCCCCTCCAAAAAAAAATGATAAAAATTTCAGAAAAAAGAAATAACGCTGCCGGCGTCGCGCGCGCGCATAAAAAAAAAAAAACATAGAAAAAAAGAAGAAAAAGAAGACCCAACCGAACCGGACAACGAACCGATGCGGACATGGCGAGAACGTCGCGCACAGGTTGTCAACGCGTTGCGTTACGATGCGTCGTTCATACCCTACGCGTGGGTATCACAGCATTATAATGACACACGTAACAATGCTTAGTATAACACAAAAGTATTATATTTTATATAGTTAATTTGGTCACATATTACAGCTATCCATCTGAACTGAGCTCCCAGTGCAGTTATATGCCTGAAACTTGACACAACTTCTACTTTTTCATGTTACTAACACATCGTATAGCTTAATTATAATTCTTAGCTATCTTAGAAACTATCTTAAGACTATTCAGTAGAGTTCTTGCAAGCAATGTTTGTTTTTTATTGAAAATATCTCGATTAAACTGAGAAAATCTTAGTACAAATAGAAAATATCATATCATACAGCTGTCACATGAAGGAACAATTTCTTTTATATTATTATAGGAAAACTTTATTTGTGCTTAACATTTTCCAAACCAAATACTAAAAGTAATCTGGTAATTGTTATTGTTGTAATAAATAAGTTGAGTTCTATGTTATACATTTACCATATATCATAGGCATTTCTTATTTATATGCCTATATTCGTATGTTAGAATTCCTATTCCTTTTCACATATTTCTAGTTCTGTATTTCTATATTCCTATGCTCCCAAATTCTATATTCCAATATTCCACTATTTCAATATTCCACTATTCCACTATTCCAATATTCCAATATTCCAATATTCCACTATTCCACTATTCCAATATTCCAATATTCCACTATTCCAATATTCCACTATTCGAATATTCCAATATTCTACTATTCCACTATTCCAATATTCCAATATTCCAATATTCCACTATTCCACTATTCCAATATTCCAATATTCCAATATTGCAATATTCTAATATTCCAATATTCCACTATTCCAATATTCCAATATTCCAATATTCCACTATTCCACTATTCCACTATTCCACTATTCCACTCTTCCTCTTCTTCTTCTTCTTCCTCTTCCTCTTCCTCTTCCTCTTCCTCTTCCACTTCCACTTCCACTTCCTTTTCCTCTTCCTCTTCCTCTTCCTCTTCCAAGGGTATTCAAACTTCGACTCTAACACAGTTAGCTGTGCTTACTTGTTTTGGGTTGTTGGGTTGCTGGGTTGATGGGTTGTTGGGTCGCAATATTGGTTGAATCTGCATAGATGTAACTGTATCACAGAGGCGTTGTCGAGAAGGGAGTGCCTAGGGAGTGGTGGGGAGGGGGAGTCTCTACTCTTTTGTTGTTGGGTGCCTCTGTTTAACTATATAGAAATCTGGTTTTCTGCCCAATAATATTAGTGCGTGTGTGCGTGTGTGTGTGTGTAGAAAACAACAAATTAGAAAACCGCCATCATCAAATTAGCATACGCGTTTAAGTTTAATGATTTTTATTGAGTGTGTGTGAGTCTCATATACATATGTCTATATATATTATTATTATTTCTTCTTTTTTTTTTTTTTTTTTTGCTAGCGTTCATTTTTTATAAAGCGTACAATTTTTTTTATATCTAGAGGGGGAGCAGTCTGCGAAGTGGTGGGGGGAGGGTGGGGAGGGGAGGGAACATGCACGCTAATATATGCGGAGACGTTGAGTTCGATTCGTTCGATTCGATCGATTTGGGAGTCCATTTGTAAGACCAGTTTGGGAGCTCGAAGAACTAAAGTGTTCTGTGAAATCTGAATTGAATAGTAGCATCAAATTGAGAGTTAATCAAATTATTACGACTATGGCTTCATTCCATCCAAATACTGAATGAATGATGAACTGACAGCAACGATGATGATGACGATGATGATGACGATGACGATGACGACGCCGACGCAACCGGGAATGGTAAATGGTAAATGATAAAATGGAAATGATTTTGATAAATTAGCTTCGATTATGGTTTCTCTCGGGTTCTTCGCTAGAATCAATACTGGTATCTCTCTATCTCTCTCTCTCTCTCTCTCTTTCTCGCTCACTCGTTCTATCTATGTATTTCCCAGATTCGTTCGAATGTTAATTCATGTCGCGTTTAACCTTCGGTTAATTAGTCCGTTCGCTTTATTCCGTTCCGTTCCGTTTTTGGGCCTTATCACATTTATCAACGCCGCAACGCCGTTGATCCGATCAGCGAACGAATGCCTCATTTTGAATGCAGATATCTCTCCACCACCGAGGCTGAGGCTGAGGCTGAGTCTGAGGCATTTAAATCAACTCTAATAAGCTCAAATATTGTTAAATTTCATCATTTAAAACACTTAACAACATTGTCGCTCTCGTCTATCCCACTGTCTTGTTCGCAATTTGCATTTCAGATTTCAGCGCTGTTGCCAAATTTCAGCATTGAAATTTGTTTCGCATACTTTGTCAATATCAAATTTCCATTTGTTGTTGACAATTTTCTATCACACGTGAGCTCAATTTCCATAAGTGTCAATGGTAAGTTATGACTTGTTGCCAATTTCCAATAAAGATTTCGTACTTGTGTCAAATTTCAATACTCTACGATTTTTGGTAGATCTTTTGCGCAATGTTGACAGTCAGTTTGTTATGAAGGTAATGCGGTTGTCAATATTTAAATTACATATATGCGCTGTTGCCAAATTTCATTTCACATATGATCAAATGTTGCCAAATTTCACTACAAAAAGATTGTCCAATGCTGCTATACTATGCATATAATACTATATGTATTATTATTTATATTTATTTGCGTTATTGCCAAACTTCACGTTTAATATGGTCAGCAATGCGGTCAATATTCATAAGAGAAAGCTTGCATAACATAAGTTCTTAAAGTGCCTTAGGAAAGCAGCAAAAGATCTTTGCGCTGTTGTCAAATTTCAATAATAAAAAAGTAAGCGCTGTTGCCGAATTTCTTTAAATACTTAAAATATACTTAAAGAGCCGCAGCATTAGATAAAAGCGTTCAAGTGCAGAAGCAAATACATGCAGAAGCATACATAACTAGACATGATATGGAATGAATTGATAGACCCATAGATAAGCTCAAAGAACCAATCAGACCGGACACACCGAGCACGAATGGCGAAACATTAATGATGATGCTTTTAATGCTCGTTTATGCTTAATAACCTAAACGAATGCCGCTTGGCATTCATATTTTCAAGAATCACAAGATTTGATATTGCTCTAATCTTAATGTTTGGTCAGGTTTTCATCTAGTTGTAGTTGTAGTTGTAGATTGTAGTTTGTCTGTCTAATATGTAGATGCGATGATACTACGATGGCATTCGAGCGCCTCACCAACTGACAAATTATATTTGCTGGTAATTTCAGTATTAATGAAAACGTTAAGCGCTTTCAGCAGCTTGTCAGCTTGATCAACAAAAAATTTGTTTCGCTTGCTGTGAATCTGATGATAATAATGATGTTGCTCTTCACGTTAATCGTGTCCATTGCCTTGGATCTTGGATCTTGGATTTTGTTGTCGATGGCGTTATGGAACAAATGCCTAAACGATCTTTGAATGCTGCCAAAAACTGATTTATTTGACACGCCCCATTGACAGTTACGAGCTGATGTCTTCACTAGACAAACTTCAAAGTTGAAACGAGTCTACAAGTCTACGAATCTACGAGCTTACGAACTTACTTAAGTTTTTGTGTCAATTGGTCAACTGACAGCTGTTAAACTGACTTACTTCCAATTTCAATGTCAAAAGTTGGCTTATGAGATCTTCTGAAGAAAGGGTGAACTCGAGAAATGATAGAGATGTTGAGTAGAAACATTTACTATCTGTTGTTTATTGCTTAAACAGTAACTAAGTTGCATTCTTCTCGCCTGGAAGATTCTTTCATAGAACTTACGACAGTTCCAAATATAACAAGTCAGGCAGCTACAGTCGTACAACGTCTGTGGTAGACTCTGAACTAATCGGGGAAAGCAAAAAAAATAAAGCAAATATAAAACTAATTTAAAGCCAAATTAAGCTTAAGCAATGTTCAACTCATTATCGTTCGTTCTTGGAAGAGAGCAGCAATAGTGAGTGAACGCGCAAGAGCGAAAGGGAAAACAAACAACCGTTACTTTTTTGCGCGTTGCTGTGTATACACGTATAACTGTAACTGTACAGCGCGCGTCTGTTTTTACTGAGATGCTTATGTAAAAAACTATGCTGACAAATCAATTGGTGGTTAAAAACGCGTCTTGTGCATATATATTGCTTTTATAAAATTTTAAAAACATAAAAATTTTGTTTGGGATGCATCGAGATTCGAACCGCAGACCTCTCACACGCAAATCGTACGTCCTACAGCTTGAGCCACCGCCTTACATACTGCGCAATCGGCAACGTCAATACATATACTGCACGAGTTTTTGCATTTGTCATATATATACATATGTATATGTATACGAATTTCTAACGAAATTTGGTTATTGCTTTCTTTCAAATTCTTAACATTTTCTGACAAATAAGGTAAAATTAATATTATATGTATATATAAAATAAAAAGTAATTAATTTATAATTATTAAAAAATGTAATTTGGAATTGTCAGCAGTGGGATTCGAACTCGCGCCTTTGCGGCGTTTCTGGTTGTTGTTGTTCTAGCTAAAGCAATTTTGGCCGCACAGCTGCCATGAATCTGGTGATCATTCATTCCTTAATATCTTCTATGTTTATGATCCGATCGTGCTGAAATCTTCAGAAAACGTCCGGAAAAGGACATTCTCCATATGTGCAAAATATGAATTAAATCTAAAGTCGGTAGCTTCAGTTATACGTTTTTTTCGATTTGCGGGGGCGGAAGGGGGCGTGGTAAAAATCTAAAACAAACTTGATCTGCCTGCAAACAATACACGTGTTGTCACCAAATTTGGTTACTCTAGCTTTTATAGTCTCTGAGATCTAGGTGTTCATACAGACGGACAGACGGACAGACGGTCAGACGGACATGGCTATATCGTCTCGGCTGTTGATGCTGATCAAGAATATATATACTTTATAGGGTCTGCCACGCCTCCTTCTGCCTGTTACGCACATTTCCCTTCGTCAAACCTAATAGACTTTGAACTTTTAGTTCATAGTCTAAAAACATAAGAAAAAGCTGTAGCAAGATTGCCATAGCTAACTCAATGTTGCATGATTCTGCTCTACAATCTATTCCTCTTCATTAGTATAGCTCTGTATATCTGCTTCTTCCTCGTCTTTCTCCCAGAAATGTACATTTCCTCATTGCTATAAATAAGAATCGCATGTCTTCTACTTGAAACTTCTACGAAATCAACTCAAACTGACTCATTCTACCACTGACTGATCCATGCTTCTGCACTCTTTCTACTCCTACTCTACACATAGCTAAGTAATTCCCCTTTATGCAGATCCGATGCTCTCAGTTAAACCAATCCTAGGAAACTGACTCATTCCCCAATACATCCCGTTTAAAAGGTAAAAGTCTTGACGATAGTATGCGGAATTTCGCTTAAAAAAAGTCTAATGTTAAGTTATGTATGCGCATTTGTTAATATGCAAATATCGATACATTATCGATAACATAACAATTATTGCTCTGTTTTCAGCTAATTTGCAATTTTAATACGCAGCTCGACAACGAAAAGAAAGTGTTTCTTATTTCGTATTAATATCTTTAGCAAATTAACAGATATTCCAATGAACACAACAACATCGATAACAACAGCAACACAAAAATAGCAACAATAGCATCGATAACAACAACAACAACAACAATAACAACAACAACGCAGACTTGTTACGCATCGCCTTTGAAATGCGCCGATTTCGAAGTTCATTTTATTTATTTTTCTTATTTCTAATTTTTATTTTTGCTGTCTTTCGATAGATAATAAAGAAGGCAATTAAAAGCTCGCCATCGATAAATTAGCAATTATGCAGAGAGACATAGCGACATAGCGACATAGCGACATAGCGACAGGGAGCGAAAGAGTAAGAAATATGTGATAGAAACGAGATTTCCAAGAAGCCAAAGCAGCCACAATCTAACAATCTAACAATCTAACAATCTGAGACTTAATCTTCCGCCGATTATTCTGAGCCCTTTTCATCGAGACGCATTTGTAAAATTATGTAAAGTTCAAGGCGTGGATGATTTGTGGCATGGGATCATTTACTATATTTGTAGGCCGTGACTAATCCAACTAACAAAGCGTAGCTTAATGCGATTCGACATAGTAGTAACACACTAGTGTCGCACAACAGCTGCTTGCTATGTAACGCCGATAAGAGTTGTTGCATGTCAAGTTAAACTGAAAGGATTGTGAAAGAAAGAGTGAGGGAGAGAAAGCTTATAGTTACGAATTTCTTATTAAGGGAGCGAGCGAAAGCTTATGGTTACGAATTACTTATTAACCCTTAATGTCTTAAAGCTGCTTGCTATGTAACGCAGACAACAAGAGTTACATATGAAGGTAGAACGAAAGGAATGTGAAAGAAATAGTGAGAAGGTATGTTTTAATTACGAATTTCTTGTTAACTCTTAACCTCAACCACACAAAAGCTGCTTGCTGTGTAACGCAGACAACAGTATTGCAGGTAAACGTAAACTGAAAGGAGTGTGAACGAAAGAGCGAGAGAGAAAGCTCTTAATTACGAATTTCTTATCAAACTTAAGGTCTAACCACACAAAAGCTGCTTGCTGTACAACTCAAACAAAGGTGTTGCAGGTCAACGTGAACTGAATGTGAATGAAATAATGAGTGGGGAAGCATTTAGTTACACATTTCTCGTTAATATATAAAAAGTAAAGTGCCGCACAAAAGCTGATTGCTGTGTAACGCGCACTACAGGGTCGCATGTCAAGTTAAAGCAAAGAGCGTAAGAAAGACTAAGACTAAGAGAGGTATAATTAAGTAACTTTTTAACCTTTCAGTTCTAATGTGTCACACAAAAGCCGCTTGCTGTGTAACTCAAGCAACAGTGTGGCATTGCACTGTTGAGTTCAGTACTTAAAAGTGAGAAGCAACAACGAAAAGCTTCTTGCACATTCAATTCCTGTTTTCTAAATCTTAATTTACGCTTTTGTTGTCCAACAAAAGCTGCTTGCTATGCGAACTCTCATGCAGTGTTGCATTTACTATATTACATTAATAATATTCATCATTTTCAAGTACGTTTACCTTGAAACACTTGTGACCTATCACCTAATCCCATATTATAACTTCTTTGCGCTTTAAACAATAGTAATTGCATTAAATAACAGTAAATATTTAATAACAATGATAATAAATCAAATAACTATAAATCAAGTATAGAAACCCGCTGCTGAAAGCGCACAAGATACCCTCAGATTGCGAACCAAGCTGGTATTATTTAGGTTTCATGCTGGGAACTGAGCTCGAGCATTCCAGATCTGGCTCCAGCTGTCAGATTTAGAGCATATTGTGGCTTATTAATTTAAATTATTATAATTGATATTTTATGGCTGCATTTGCACGCCATGTGCCGACTCATTTGTTCACGATTCCCGCTGAAGATCCAGGCTCTTGAAATATGATAAACTGGTCAATGTGGTTGTTATGCCTTTTGTCGACAGTTTTAAGTCATAAACAATTTCTAACAGGCTATATAATTCTAATACCTGCACCTTGAGGGCATAACCGGGTATGTCTGTTCTATAACAGACAGCATTTGTCTTTGGTTAGTGTCTGCACAGAGCTTGTAGAATGAACGTTTGAAGGCAGAAGGAAGTTTATAGAACTGAAGCTGGGTAACTTTGCCTGGAAGAAACGCCAAAGATTTCCTAGGACGTAGGACGTGAAGAAGCGATAGGAAATGATAAGAAATGATAAGTGGGAAATTAGTTCTATAGAGAAAGACTCTAAAGACTGAACGCCTTGGCATTTCTAGTAATCGGGGGAAAAATCGGGGGAAAAGTTTGTAAAGACTGAACAAAAGATAGACAATTTTGCCGGGAAGAGAAGTAATAGAATTGCTAGGATTCCTAGGGAAGCGACTTAAGTTATCGGCAGGAATGTCTCTTTGTGTAGAAGAGACGCCTTGGTATTCCTAGCAATCGGGGGAAATATCTTCCCTTAAGGCCTCGAAAGAGAACAAACTTCTCTACGCAGAAAGTCTGTAAAGACTGAACAAGAGTTAGGCAGTTTTGCCTGGAAGGGACGTCATAGAATTCCTAGGATCTGAGACTCTTGAAAGCGACCTAAGTTATCGGGAGAAATGTCTACTTTTAAACAATCATAAGAACTCAACTTTCCTTGCAGAGAAAGAATGTAAAGACTCAACTAAAGCTAGACGTACTTTTGCCTGGAAGAGACGTCTTGGTATTCCTAGTAATCAGGGGAAACGTCTTACACTAAGTCCTCGAATAAAAACAATCTCCACAGAGTAAAGCCCACTCTAATTGGAGTACAAAATAGCTGTCACTAAGCTCTACCAACTACTGGTACGGGTATGTTTCAGTCGAGCAATGTTAGCTAGCAGCACAGCCCACTCGCCTCAAGTCAACTTAAGGAAATACACCAGGCAACACCAATTAGAACGACGAAAAGAATAAGAAATAAATACAAAAAAAAAAGAAAGAAGAAGAAGAAAAATAATAATAGAAACAAACTGTTGATTTTGGCAAACGGCAACAGCAACATTAGAATTAGAATCTCAATTCGAATCCGAATCCGAATCCAAATCGGAATCAGGTTTTCATTTCGATATTGATTTTGATTTTTTTCTATTTTTTTTTCTTCTTTTTTGGCTTGGATTCTGGTTCTCTGTGGTCTTTGACTGGTTATGCATATCAAGCAATTTTTTTTTTTTTGCTTTTTCTTGTGCCTCGATCATCTCTCCTTCTCCTCCACTGTTTGCTCCTTTTTATGGTTGTTTTTATGTTTTCTACTTTTATTTTTTTTGTTTTGTTTTTGCATATATTTATAATGTCTTACAAATAAATAACCGATCGAAATTTGCATAAGCTAAATAGAAAGCTAAACACGTTTTGCTTTTACCCGAAACGTAAAGTTTTTGTATTTTTTTTTTGTATATATATATATATTTTATAGTATTTTTTTAACCATTTTTTTTTAGATATTGTTGTGATTGTGATTTTTGGGTAGGTGGATCAACAAATCGTAGTACGTAGGCATTGATCTGTGCTTCTTTTTGGCCAGCAACAGATCATAATTTACCACTGCGAACCAGTTCTTCAGCGACTTGGTTCGTGGTTCGTCATCTCGCTGATTGTTTCATCAATGATCTCAACGCAGTTCGGGCGTGACAACAAGTGCAGCACACAATGGAGCCTAGTAACATCAAAAAAAAAAATAATAATAATAATAAAACTAAGAAGAAACACCCTCTTTCTTCTTCTATGCTGTAGCTTATCTTATCTGATCGTCAATTCAAATTAACACACGATAAAAATGTAAAATTAACATGTCTGCGTAGCGATTGAGCGACAAGTGAATACCCTATATTATCTAGAAATTTGTAAGAATAATGTTAAATTGTTTAAAAAGGAAAACAAAGAGAAACGCTTCTGCTTCGTGAGTTGGTAAATTAGGGTGACCATGCTACAAGCATTTAGTTGTGTGAGTCATAGAAGAAGAAGAAGAAGAAGTTATTCTAATTTAATTCTAATTGAATTTCCAAAAGAATTAAATCAAGAAATATAGAAAATGATCAATCAAAATGACACGGAACAAAGTCATTTGAGGATGTGGGAAGACTGGGAAAATTGCGATCTTCCGCAATTTAATTATACCCTTATTTAACTATTTTATGGCAATAAAGGCGCACAGGGGGGGAAACACCATAAAGCTGTTCATTATGCTTATGATGTATGTGTGTGAGATTTTTGGTTGTTTTATCTTTTAATTATAATTTGAATACTAATTATATTAAAAGTCTTCAATCTCCACCAAAAGAAAGACGTGAGTTTCCACCTTACCCACAAAAAGATGTATAAAATATTATGAATACAACTCGAGTGAATTTACGAGTTGTTTATTTAACAAATCTTCTATGTATTTCAGTTTTCCGCAACGCTCAGACCCCTCTCCCCTTAATAAAACGAAGACCAAAGCGGGTTTCTCGATAGTCTATGGCTCGTTAATTTTGGTGTGAGCGTCTGCTAAAATAGCTGAGACGAGAGCTATAAAGATTATGCTAAAATCTCAGAAGATTCAATAAATCTTATAGGCTACAGTTCGCAACATAATCGTAGATTAATCAAGTAACAAGTGATATAATTGAACTTTAGCAATGAATAGCTGTAACTTCATGTTTAATCTTCTAGCACACTGCATCAATTGAGCAATCAGTCAGACATTAACATGCATAAAATATGCACTCACCTGTACAATCAATCCAATTATATCAAACAACTGTTCATTGATTTGCTTAGTGGCTTTGTAGTAAATTCGCTGAGCTTTTGTAGTATTTAAAATCCATCAATCATTGAGATTTTAAGTTGATTGTTGCGGTGCTCACTTCAAAGCAATCACATAATCAATCATTCAAATCACTTCAATTGTCACTCAGTCATCCATCAGGCGCAAATTAGCTGGGAACCACGGGGAGCACGAGTCGTGATTGCAACGCACATTTCCGCAACTTGCGAAGCTTTTAAAAGCGTCTCTCCCATCACACAAACACACACACACGTGGTAAATTGAAGAGCATAGCAAGTAGCTTTTTATTTCATTACTTCTATTATCATGCAATTCAACACTTCTATCTTCGCTTGAGCTTTCGGCAACGGAGTATGCAGAAATTATAGTAAATTATACCATTATTGTTATATAAACAAATCACATCTCAAATCTTCAATATCAATATCAATATCAACATAAACATAAACACACATCACAATTCACAGAACAAAAAACAAAAACAAAAACAAAATACTGAAGGCACTTGCTCCACTTCCAAAAGGTTTACACTGCCAGACAGCGCGACTCCAAAAAACTCACATACTCTCTCACAGACATTTACATACATACATACAAGCATGCGAGAGTGTGGTAAATGCTGCCAACGAGAGCAGCAGCAGCAGCAGCGCGTGCGCCGTTTTGACAGCGGCAGCAACAACAACAGCAGCAAGCACAGCTTCAATAAGAGACATAAAGAAGAGAGAGACTGCTTACAGTTAGTTCGTCTTGTATGTTTGCTTGTGTGTGGCCCAGCGACGCGTGCGCAGCTTACACTTGATTGTTTATTGCTTCTGCTGTTGTTGTTGTTGTTGTTTTTATTCGCTTTTATCTCTTACACATGTCGCATAAAAACTTTTTTCCACCTTCTTTTTTTGTCTTTTATTGTCATTTGTGGCTCTTTGCTTTCTTTATGCAGCGCATTTAGCTATAGCTAAATTATGGTCATTTTATTGTTCTTGTTTAGCCGCAGTTTTTGGCTTTTTTTTTTTGCTAATTTTCTGTTGTTGTTGTTGTTGTGTGCTTCATCATAATTTGCACCTGCACGAGAAACCGCACTCGCAAATTAGGTTCATTAAGGCGCGGCAGATGGCACAGTGGCTGCAAAAAGTTAACGGGTGCATTAAGGAAATAATTAAGAGACGCTAAATGGCCAGAAAAGAGCTTTATAAACATGGTTTTAATTGTTATACGAACATTTGATAGACATCTGTGCTTTAGTTGAGTATGTGAGTAACTGTTTAACTCAATAAATTGCTATAAAAATGAGTAAAGTTGTTTACACCAGCCCGTTTCAGCTGGTTTATGACATTTGTCAAGTGCTTTTTGTTTGTTTTGTAGTTGGCTTAAGATCGGTTTTGGATTACAAGCCGATGGTAGATCCGCTTTGGGGTGCATTAACTTTGGCTGGACACTGTGCGATTGTCTCATGTCATGGCATATGGCAAAACAAGTTTGCCCATTAGAAGCAACACAATCGTATGCTTAGATTGGATCAGGCAGCCGATGGATAACCAAATCTAGACACACTTTTTCAGCTTCTTCTGCTTCTTACTCGACGCTTACTATAATCCATGAGTAATACATCATTGTGGTGTATGTGGTGTGTGTGTGTGGTGTGTGGTTCATTTAGCATCATCATGAGCATTTTGGCACTTTAATGGACACACACACACACTAACCAAATCGATTCGTATCGATTGATTCAATTCGATTCGATATATTCGACATTTCCGCCTGCTGTTTAGGCGCAGCAATTTAAGAATTGACAGCAGCTCTGCCAATTAATCTAACATAAAAAAAAACGATAAAAATAAAGCGAAAGAAACGTATGAAAAAATCTAAATAAGAAAAAATATACAAATCGAGTGTCTAAATCCAGATAAATTGTTATAAATGTCTTAACGAATTAAGTTCATAAATTAAATCGCAGCTACACAAAAAAACAAAATGTCAGCTATAAATTGTTCTCCGTTCAAATTGTTGAAAGTTGTGTGTGCTGAGAGGTTTCTTGCTTCAGGAAACTCAACAATTCTGCGGCTCGTGTCGATAATGAAAACGTCGCGACTTTAGATTCTACGCTCGACATTCTATATGTTCTTCTCCTACATAGTCTTCCTTTTCTCACGCTTTCGCTTTTTTTTCTCATTATTAAGCTGAAATTAATTGTAACTATTATACTCTTTCTACTGCCAAGTTTATCCACATATATCTCGTTTTAACGTTTCTTTTAATCACATTTTCATTTGCATCACTTTAGTTTCATTGAGTGAAATAAAAATGCATATAAATATACAACCCTATATACCCCTTAAAATTGTCTTAAGCCACACAAAAGCTAAATTTGCTTCAACTTTAAATTTTCACTTAAAACAACCATAGCTCGCACTTACCTTACACAAGTACCATATAAAACAGGGTATTCAAGTTTCGCTATGAACTTTTTCCGCTGCGTTGCCAGAAGATTAATGAAATAAATTCAATTTATGCAAGTTGCTGGCAGCGCTCAGCGATTTATGTGCATTTGTTTGCCTAATTGAATGGATGGTGCAAAAGGTGAAAGGTTATTGCGCAGTGACGGTGCCATCTTCTTCTTCCGCTTCTTCTCCTTCTCCTCCTCCTACTCCATCTGCTTCTTATTCGATTTCTGCTTCGCGTTTCTTCGTTGGACAATGCGGAAGCTGTCATCGTTTCGTGAGTTTGCTTTCAGCCTCCACACAGCAAGTAGCTTTTGTGCGTGAGTACTTTTCTCGTGCCGCCTGCAAGCATGCTACACTTTCTTAACACTTACAATTTCTTAGTTGCGCTCAAAAGCACGCTACAAAAATGGTTTTAGTTCATTTGGTTTTACATTTCGTTTCATTTGTTTTTCGTTTTTATTTAGGATTTATACAATAACTTAACATTTTTTGTTTGCATTTTGGAATCGGAAATATACAATATTAAATATTGATTTCTTGTTGCATTTATATTTTAGTTCACTGATTTCTTTTTTTTTTTTTTTGACTTTTTCATTTTCTTATTTTGTTGCTTTGCTTTTGTGGCTTTTGCTTTTGCTTCTGGTATCTCATTTGGTTGTTGTTTGTTTTTTTTTTTTGATTTCTTGTTGATTTGAATCGAAATTTAATTAGCACATATTTCGGGATTGCTATTACATATATATTTGTTTTGTTTTGTTTTTATAATAATTACTATTTATTACATTTATCAAATGCAGCACATTAATGCTTAGGCTGAGTGTGGGTGTATTATGAGTATGCCTCTGTGTGTGTGTGTGTTTGTGTGTGTATAGATTTGTTCCTCTGTGTTACGTGTGGGTGTTTGTGTGTGTGTGTGGCGGTTCATTTCGGTGTTCATTCTGTTTTAACTATTTGGTTTAGCTTTCTGTAAGTTTTAGCGCAACATTCGTATATGCGTGTTTGAGTGTATGTGTGTGTGTGTATGTGTGTGGGTGGGTGGGTTGATGTACGACATACATACACACATAAGTATCTATATTCGGTTTGCTGTAAATGTAAATAAACATAAAAAAGCAGCTCAATTCTCAGTTTATCAGAAACAAGCTAAAAACCCAAAGATAAAACAAGCTAAATCAGCTATAAAATGAGAAACACAGCTAGAAAATCAAAGGTGCAAAGAAAGTGCAGATTTCTGTGCGTTTTTCATGCCTGAAAGATCAGCTGGGTAAACGATTAAGAGAGAGAGAGAGAGAGAGAGAGCTTTTGCAGTTTGCGGTTTCTTTGCTTTTAATACAAATGCAAAATTGCATTTCATCTATGTATGCGAGTGTGTGTGTGTGTTTCTTTGTTCATATATATATATGTATGCGTATGTGTGTGTGTATAGTTTTGTATATTTTGTTTAAGGTTTAACATTTAATTTAATTTCTTTACTTTCATCGTCATATAAATAAAAAATAAATACATTTTTTGTTTCTTTTTCTTTTTTTTTCTTTTTCGATTTCTTTTTTTCTCATTATGCATGCAGGCAAAAACTGTTTTGTTTTGTTTTTTTTTTTGTTTGTTTTTGTTTTCTGTTCATCATTTGTTGTTTATCGACTTTTTAAATTCCCTTTAAAAAGCTGCACTAATTTTACAAATACGAAAAAAATATATATTATATATATGTATGTATGTATATAAAGTCGAGTCACATTACAAAAAAAAAAAAAAAGGAAAAAATTGTATATACACATATATATATATAAGTGTTTATATATATGCATATATATACACATATATATATATATATATACATATATATGTATAATCAGCATCATAATAATTAACAGCTGATCTCATGTTCGTTCAACTGTAGCATCGGCTTTACACTTATATCCAGACTAACAAATATATATATATATATATATACATATATATATATATATACATTAATATATTTTTATATATATCTATATATATATTTATATATATATATCTATATATATATTTATATATATATATATCTATATATATATATATGTATTATAGTTACAATTTCTTTAAATTTAGGCTGCAACTGCAACGTGGGTTAGACAGCGACAGCTATAGCGCGCATTGAGTTTAGAGTGAGTTGGCAACAACAGCAGCCACAGCTGTTAACTGTTAACATGCGCTGTTATCGTTAACATGACTGTTACTGCTACTGCTACTGCTACTGTTACTGTGTTTTCGTTTGTTGTGTAGTTGTTGGTTCTGTTCTGTTCAGAGAGCTCGCGTTTCATTTTTCTTGCATTTACCTCTTTCTCTTTCTTTCATTTTAGCTATTTCCGTTTGTTTTGTTGTTGTTGTTATTGTTGTTGGTTGTTTGTTGTGTGTTGTAAGCAAGCGATTAATGCAGCAGCATTCAAATATCAACAGCTCCGTCAGTTTGTAACTCGCCCCCATCGAAAAATTAGCATTTAACATTAACATTAAATATGATACGCCCCAATGCCAACAACGCATTCCCTTTGACCCTTGACCCATGTTCCTTGTCCCTGATCCCATAGCTTGTTAATCCCTCTCCTCTCTGCATGATCCGATCCATGCGTTGGGTTGTCTTGTGGCGGCCTTCCTTCCCCTCCTTCCCCTCTCTTTCTGTTGGTGTTTCGTTTTGCTTTGCCTCTGTTTTGTATTTGTTTGTTTGTTTGTTTGTGTGTGTGTGTGTCTCTCGCTGTTGTTGTCTCTCTCGTTGATTATTGCACCACACAGCAACCCTTTTTCTTGTTCTTCTTCTCGTCGATAACCACATGACTAGCCGAAGTTGGTCCAGGTACCACTTGCTTTGAGACTTGGGCCAGCGAAGTGACGCCATTATTGCTCTCTCCTTTGCCAGCTGCCGTTGCTCCTGCTCCTGCCCCTGCCCCAGCGCCGCCTCCACCGCCGCCACCGCCTGTCGAGCTGGCCACCTTGCTGCCGTGGGAATTTGTACCATTTTGTGCTGTCGCTTGATTCTGCGAGAGCTGAAAGACGAATGAAAGAATGGATTAGCTTCTATTTGTAGCGAGTATATGGATTTTACGGCGAGTGCAGGCTTCAGCGAGTTTTCTCTTAGCGAGTTGAATGACAACGAGTAAGTCTATAATGAGAAAGCCTTCAAAGAGCTTAGCTTTAACATGCAATCTCTCAAAGAATTCTAGCGTGTACGTTACAACGAGTGCAAGTAATTTAAAGAGCTTTAATGGATATATTTCAGCGAGTAGTCTTTCAACGAGTAAACTGTCAGCGAGTAAGCTCCAAACTAGTGTACTTTAGCGAGTTAACCACGAGCGATCTGGAGAGTAATGAGAGTAATCTATTTCCTAGAACTAACGAGTAATCTATAACGAGTACAAACAACGAATAGTTTTGACAAGTTTAACGAGTATAATACTGCTTAAGCGTTTATCTTTATTTAAGAAGTCTATCAACGAAGCGAGTAGACTATCAACGAGTACGCTTTAAACTAACGAGTACGAATGATTAATAAATGATTAATGTAATAGCTGAGAGTCATTCTCGCTGAAGAACAAACATTTAATCTATTCTAATTTAATCTATCTTTTGAACGATGGGAGTATAGCTTAAGTTAACAATTTAAACGAGTTTAATGTAGTAATTTCTATAAATGATAACGAGTAGTCTATCAAAGAGAATATTTCAAGAAGCTATCTATCTGTCAATGAAAGCGAACGATCTACAACAAGTCAAGAGACTTTAACAAATATTTTCTCAATTAACGAATGTTTAGTAGCGAGTTCAACGAGTGCGAACCAATATAATAATACAGACCCAAATCTTCTATATCTAAAGGAATACATTTGACTAAAAAAACAAATAGATCAAAGACTTATTAGCTATAAGTTCTTCAGAACAATGTAGTATGTCTCTTATACTCTTATAGGATAGTTTTATAGAAATAATAGTGCTTAAGTAGTAGTTGAAGTAAGTCTACAAGATAAATAACAATCTCACTGCATCATTTGGTATATTAAGAAGTTAGATTCATAGATATAAAACTAATTTTGAACTGAGAAGAATTATTAAGGACAACTGTTCATGAAGTTTGCTTTAACACTGTCAAACTCTGTGTTGAATAAAACACCATAGTAAATTCACCTTGGCTGGATTTACTTGTCTTTCCTTTCCTTTACTTTCCTCTTCCTTTAAGTCGTCTCTTTGTGTAGAAAAAGTCTTCAAAGTTCGTCAACGCTTTCAAAAGAGATACAAGTTGAATACAATCCTACTCTACTTGCAAAGAGAGCGAGAGCTTTAGAGCCGTTGCGACTGCGCAATCTCTCTGTATATCCGTTTGTGTAAAAGCGAGAGCTTTTAAGCAGTTTTGATATTCTCTTTGATCTGCTGTCATTAAGGAACCTCTGTCAACACTCTTCGAAGAGAGCAAAGTTTTGATTTAGCACACTCTGATAAAGAGTAGATAGAGTGAGAGAGCTTTAGAGCAGCTGCGCTTGCTTAAACAAAATTCCTCTTTCTCTTTTCCTACAAAGACTTCTAGTGAGCTGTCTCGGGAGTAAACTGGCCAATAGCTTTTTCTGCTTCCACTCGCCGTACTTTTTCAAGGGGATTTCTTCTTACATTTGTTTTGGTAACGCTCTCGCCTATTGCAGTGCTTGCGCCATTACAGTTATCATCGCCATGCTGTGCGTTGCCATTGCCTATTGTACGATCCTCTGTGGGCGTGATGGGTTTGCCACCTAACAAGAGAGCCAGAGAGAACGATAAATAAGAGACAGACGAATAGAAAGAGAGAGAGAGAGAGAGAGAGAGAGAAAGAGCGGGCAAGCTTACCACGTATCATGCTAACAATTTCATCAGCCTCTCGGGAGAGATCGCCGCCAGGACGAAATGGATTATCCCAGCCGGAATCAGTGCTGCAAAATGAAATAAAGAAGAGTGTGTTAGTGTTGGGAAATATGCGAATAGTGTTGAGTGCATTCAAAATTACCTCTGCTGTCTGTCGTAGGCTGGTCCTATGCCCCCAGTCGGCTGCATCGTCGCCGTCGCCATTGTCGTATAGTCTAAGTTACAATTGTAGCTACTAAACGTATTATCTAAATTATCCGCAAAACTTGTTAACGTATATTCGGTTGGTGGACAAATCTGTTGCGGTTGACTGCTTTGATAAATTGAAACGCGAACTATCGAACGTTCCGATCTGAAATGAGTTTTGAGAAATAAGAATCACATTAGTAAGAAGAAAAACTCACACACATACATATCAGATGGCCTTAAATACACACACACAACATTCCCGAGCAACTGCGTCACTTTTTATATGTAGCTCCCTCCACTCCCCCTCTCCGGTCGAAACAAATAAGACTCGTACCCCCCAAAACCGTATTCAATGTCAATTAAATTAAGTCATTTGCCAATTGCGCGTCGCCAGCGATTTGAACTTTTCAATTCAATTTTCAATTCATTTTGTTCACAAATGGAAAATTGACAACACTCCGACCGCAAATCACAACCAGCTCTCTGTCTCTTCCACTTCCACTTCCTCTCTCTCTCTCTCACTCTCTCTCTGCCCTGCCTCCCCGCTCCCTGTGATTCCATCCACCCCATCACACAGCATTCTCGTTGTTACATGCAGCAACACGTTTTGCAGCGCGTGCCTCGCCTGCATTATATAACGCCCCAGTGAGCGTTCCATAACTGTCACATGTAGTTGACCAAGCGAACCAAGTCTGCATCTGTCGGCTGAGGTGATTGACTTTGATTCAATTTTATAGGAAATGAAAGCATCACCAAGTGCTTTGAGTTCTGCAATTCGCTTGGATTTGACTTCATTGCATTCACTTGTACAGGTTTAACAGCATCATAGTTGTCAAGGTGGCAACGCCAGCGTATTAAGTTGGCTGCGACCACCAAAGGAGTTGCCAGAGCAAACACCTTATTACACTGCTGCCATATAAGCGCAAAACAAGCTGGAAACACTGCTCCAAAGCGAACTTGTCGACATTTAAATGAAATTTCAAATCTAAATTGAAATAAAGTTTAAGTAAAAGCTCAGGTAAACGTGCACTACAGTTGTGAAAGTTGGGAAAAAATATAAATATAATATATATAAATGTAATATACATTTAAGCATGCACAGAGGTCAAAACAGCGGAGAAAACGTAGCCTTGCTTGCACTTTGCCAATACGTTGCCTCAGGTGTGTTTACTCTAGATATATATGTATTATAGTACATTATGATATCAGACCCTACACCACATTGCACCATCTAAGAATGGGGAAGAGCTAATCAAGTTAACTAAGAAACTAGGTGGAAAGTGGGAAAAGTGAAGAGCAAAGGGCTGAGGAAGCGATGTCAAACTGTTTTCCCACCCATTTAAAACAAACACACGACTCTTCAAGGCCTTTTCTGAGTCATTTTCACGCTTTTCACTCTTACCCCCTTCTCTTAACTTCCCTCTTGTGCTTCTTTCCATCTAGATTGCATAATTAAACGCTCAACTTTTTCAAATAGCCTATCAAAACAATTGCCCCACCGCATTTATGTTAATTACTTGCGTCTTTTTCACGTACTTTAGCGTTAATAATTCCCAACTGGTTCTAGTTTGAAGACTGGCAAATAGAATAGGATGTGTTAGAATTGTAAAGTCAAACGGAAAAGGTAACTCACTTTACGGTGGTTGGCCTCCTCTTAAGTAAATAAAAGAAATAGCCAAGTTATGTTTTCACTTAACTTGGCTAAGATTTCTTTTTCTTTCTATTTTTGGTTCCTAAGAAATGTGAAATGAGTTAAGAACTGATATTCTTAGCTCCATTTAAGTTTGTCAGTTGGGTTGCTTTTGCTTCTTTATGATCTATCAACCGATTCTCTCAGCTATTTCTACTTTGTCTTCTGTGCCTTTGTTTCCCCCTCCTTTCTGATCTCCCTCGCTTTAGCTGTTGATCTTTTGTTTGTCCGTTTAGGCAGTTGTTCTTGCCTATATATTTTGCCAGTCATTTTTCAACATTTTTCTACAGTCTACAAAGTTGCTCAAAACAAGTCGAGAGGAAGAAGAAGAGGAAGACAAAGTTAAAACATTACTTCAAACAAGAAAAAGTTTAATACGTTATATTGAAACGAATCTGATTCGTCAGCAATCGACAAAGGTTTTTATCTGTTTACATTTCAAATACACTTCATAAATTTAATGTATGTATGTAGTGTCTGACTAGTGTTGATTTTGTTGTTGTCATTGTTGTTGTTGGTGTTTGTTGTTGTCGTTGTTGTTAGCTCATTGAACATGTGAAGATTACGTCATGTGCCGAAATTGATATGCGAATGCGACAGCAACAACACCAACAACTGTAACAAGCTCAGCGACAAGAAGTTTACAAGCACAACAGAATATAAACAAGTTTTGAAAATGTTTTTCGAGTGCCCATTTCATGGGTCAGCGGGGTGTTCAAGGGGAGCGGGCATTTTGTAGCCGTCATTTCTCATCACAAACTTCCTTTTGAAGTGTTCAAACAACACAAACATTAATAAAATCAAATTAAAATTTAAAATGAAGAAAAAAAAACTTGTTGCCCATGCGTGTGGGAGCAAGTGAGAGCGAGTGAGAGAGATGAGGTGTTAAACGATAGAATGCAGCGCGAACTTGAAGCTGTGCTCTGCTTGCGCTTTTGCTCTCGCTCTGCTTATAACAGTTCTTGCTGTTGTTGTGCTGCGATGAGCACATCAACATTGGCGGCAAAGCAGCGCCAGCAGCGACGCAGCGCAGCAACGCACTGCGGAGCTTTCAATTAGTCTGAAGACGTCACTGCAAACGCAAAAATGAACACGCACACGGACAGAGGCAGCAAGCAGCAGGCAGCAGGCAGCAGGCGGCAGAAGAAGCAGCACACGCAATGAGAGCAGCAGTAAATTAATTTAACAAATTACATACATCGATTTATGTACATATGCACATGTGTGTGCGCCCCACCCGCTTAAAAAAAAAAAAAAAAAAAAAACAAAAAACAGAAAAGAAAATAATAATGAAATTAACAGTTGAACGATATGTTAATTGAGTATTTTTGCACTTGACGTCAAACAGCAGCAACAATTCCATGGCAATTGAAAGAAAAAGAAACAAAAACAAAACAAAAATTTGAATGCCTGCATTTTGTTTTTGCATGCGATAAAAGCAGCGCTGCAATGCGGCGCGAACCTGGTGCTGCTGCTTCTGCCGCTGTCTCTGCCGTTGCCGTTGCCACTGCCCGCTTGCCCAGCAGTTGGTCGGCATTTCATTTTTGAAAATTTTAAAACATATATACACATCACATGGTTATATTATAGAATTTATAATATGTACACAAACATATATACACACGTACATATGTATATATAGAAATAACAACGTCGCAGCGGGCACGAATATAGCGTCTAAACTTAAAGCTATGTCTAATTTATGTACAAACAAGGCACTATATTTTAACACACACTGTTAAAGCCGATACACCAAACACAAACACATACAGACACACTTGCTAGTCGGGCAGTGTATTTTAATTGCGTTCACAGAGCATTAGCGCAGAGAGAGTAAGTGTGTGTGTGTGTGTGTGAGAGAGAGATAGAGAGCGGGCGTGGGGAGTGGCAGATGGGGTGGTGAAGTGGCGCTGGCGGGGAGCGAGCAAAGAGGAGGAGTAGAGCGGTGTATTATGGTGTGGTAGCGAGGGGCGAGGGGATTGGCAATCGGACTCGTGTGTATTATTTTTTGCGATGAACTCACTGCGCGCATCCCACCATGGACAACAAAAACAACAAATAAATATAACAGCAACTGGCAAAGCGTAACATGTTTGTATGTGTGTGTCTATGTTTTGAGGGGCACAATAACAACAAGAGGCACAAATTACTTTCACATTGTTGTATGCTGCTCTTATTTAGTTTTGCTTGTATTTTCAATGATTTGCCAGGCATTTTAATTGTTTTTCACTGTGCAAACATTTACCAACACTGTTGTGGGAGTTGTGTATGTGCAAACACCCAACAACCTTCCCCCTCCCCCTCCTCTAACACTCCTGTGTCTTCGTGACAATCCACTAACTAACCAATACACCAACCACTTGCACTCACTGACTGCGCTGCTTGCATATACGTGTATGTGTGTGTTTGTGTCCCTCTTTGGCACGCACGATTGACTTTTGCAATTGTCGTTGTTGTTGTTGTTTACGTATAAAAAAAATTGTCACTTGGGATTTTGTTGGCATTTCATTTGTTAACAATTAATTCACGCACTTGACAATTTGATTTCGACAGCTGCCGTTTTGTTGCTGCTTCTTCTGCTGTGTTTTTCAACGTTCTGCTTCCTCTTTGCGATTCTACGCGCGTTTTACTTTTGCGACCACCGTCCTCTTGTCCTCTCTCTCTCTCTCTCTTCACGGTCTTACTCTCTCTCTGCCCTTTACACGACGACTCTCACAAGCGTACTCACTGTTAGTTCTGACGACGATAGAATCGGCGGCTGCTGCTACTGCTGCTGGTGCTGCTGGGGTTGTTTGAAAAGCAAGACGACGACGAACGTACAACGGAATAGTAACCAACAACACTACAAATGTAGGCAATTCCAAGCTGTGAACGGACTTAGCGCCCCGCACGTACTTCTCGTTTGTTGTTGGCTGTTTGGCGTTGTCGCTGCGTTTGCCTAACTAAACTTGCAAGCTTGCTGCTAAAAAGTAAAAGATACAATACGCACACACACACATACATATAATGTACACACACAAATGTTTGCAGGAGCACGGCGCTACTGAGCCGCCATAGAGAGCGAGAGAGCGCGCTCTCTTACTGAAGTTCGCAAGCAGGCGTTGCCACCCGACTAGAATTGTTTGTGTTTTGGAAAACTTACTGCGCACAGCTTCAGTTATTTGCAGAAATTGCAAGCATTTTTATTAAAAAATAATAATAATAAAACTAAAAGTTATTTATTGAGAGATAATGAAAATTAAAATTATTTAAAAATAATTAAATATTATAATAAATTATTTTCAAACATTTTTAATAGAAGAAATTAATATTATTGAAAATTATTTAAAAATGTAAAAATAATTAATATTAAATTATTTTAAGCATTTTAAAATTTCCGAATATAGCAAGGTCGGGTAACACGACAATTAGAATACTCCTGTTATTAAATAATTAGTAATTAGCGAAATAGTTGTTTCCCTTGTACACGTAATATTATTAGAATTCGTTTAGAGCATGCAATTAACACATTTTTTAATCATGTTCCGAATACTAAAATTGGTAGAATCGTTGGGGAAATTATGCCAAAGCGCTAATTAAATCCAATTTTAATACAAACGAACTGGAATTTCAGTTGCTATTAGTGGCGTTTTTCTTTTCTTTTTTCTGTTTTGACACAACAAATAAGCTAAAAGCATTCGACAGAGAAATGCGCGCAAAATGTTTTTTGGTGCAAACAAAAACAAACAAACTAAAGGCGGCAATTTTCGATATTTGGCAGCTGTTACAACAACAAATGAAAAGGAATCAGAGGCCGAGAAAACTGCGCCAATTGCCGGATTTGCGTCGTGTTGTTTTTATTATGCTTCTTCTTTTGTTGTTGTCAAGATACGCAATAACAACAAGAACAGCGCACGTATTGTAGTAATAACAAAAAAACAAACAAGAACCTGAAACGGCAACGTGCCACATCTGGCAACGCTGTTAAACCAACAAACATGACATCACTTTTTTTTGCGCACTCACAATAATGCAAAGTAATGTGGAGAGCGGCAGAGAGCGAGAGAGCAAATGTGAACGCTTGCTAGAGCTTGCTCTCTTTGGATCGCTCTCATTCGCGCTCTCTCACTCTCTGCCGCTGTGTATAACAGAAGCAGAGGCAGCAGGCAGTGACGGCAGCGGGCAACGTGAACGAACAAAAATAAAAATAATAACATAAGAAACATAAACACGTAACTATATAAAAAGGTAGCACTCGAAAGAGCCGCTGGGGAAGCTGAGTGATAAATGCAGAGATGGAGGCAATGAAGAACGAGGAGATGGGGGAGAATAGGGTGAATGGAAAGGGGAGGGTAACACACAAAAAATTGAAACGGGAGCAGCAGCAGTATTATGAGTTTTTTTTCTTTATATTACTGGTAGAGGAACGGAGGGGGAGGGGTTTGACAGTTAATAAACAGGGTTGCCACGGCATCAGACGGTCAGACAGGCAGACTGAATGGCGGGGCGGGCAGCTGATGGCGATATGCGATGCTGAATGCTGACAATTGGGGACGCTGTGTGTCTATTGTTGTCGTCGTTGACGCTGCCGTCGCCACAAACTATTCAGATCAAACATGCACAAGCACGTACAGAATGCTATGCTATGCATGTGTGTGTGTGTGTGTGTGTGTATGTAGGTAATAGGGCTGACTGGCAACAGCAAGAACAACACGCACTGCTGACCAGCGACACAATTACCGTTAGCATTGCATTACATACATACGTATATACATATGTATGTGACAATGGCTGCCTAGCCCCCCTTTCCCCCTTCCCTTCTTCACTCTTCCTCTGCTGTTGCCGCTGCCGCTTCTTCCTGCTATGCATGTCAAGTGTGCTACCGGAAAATCAATCGACTGGCTGACAGTTCAAACACACACACACATGCCACACACACACGTGTGTGTATATGTTACTTTCACAATAGATACAACGCACACATGGACAAGCTGCTCGAATTTCAAGACATTCACTTTAAAAGACTAACGAAATGATGCCAGCTTTGAGGTGTTTGATACAGGGAAGCAGTAAAGGGGTGCGGGGGAAAGGGGCAAACGGCCTCGCTATGCCTCATCTCATCTCATCACAGATCACCACACCTCACCGCACTTCACCGCACCGCATATCACACCACACCTTACCTCATACATCATCACACAACTTATACTCATCTCATAAAAACATAATCGATAATAACAACGGTTTGTGCTAGCATTCTTCTTCTTCTGCGTATTCTTCTACTAGTCTTCATCTATCTTTCTCTGCTGCTGCGCTGCTGCTGTGTGTGTTGTTGCTGCTATCTTTAACTGTAGATTGTACAAAAGAAAGTTCTACACAGAGCAAGTGGCGCTTGTTCGCTCGCTCGCTCGCTGGATGACATCACGTTGCGCTTAAAGTGAGCAACCGGCAAATTAAAGCTCACACACTCACACACACACACACACACTGCTCACACATGGTAAGGTCAAACGTGTGTGTGTGTGGCCGCTTTAATCAAAAAGCTAAAAATCAGCTTGGCAGCTCCAAACACTGGTTATCGACAATCGCTGTGTTATCGATGTAAGCCTGACCAAAATTTAAAGAATAAAGTTGAAAAACAAAAAAGGTAAACAAAGCATTTATCTTAGTTATGCGATGTGGGCGGTTTATCGATGGGCCGCTTAATTATATAGAGGCGTTGTGTGGGTGTGGCAAGTTGATTAGACACACACACACGCACCTATGCAGTCGAAAAAGATGTGGGTCAACAACCACCAAATGGAGTTGACCTACATCATGCTTTAAAATGCACACACACTTATACATTAATATAAACACGCACACACTCATAACGAAGCATTATGTAATAAATGACGACGACTACAGCGCAGTTTAACGGTATTCACCAAGCTTCATTTGCGGCTGCTGCTGCTGAGAACGTTCAACTGCAGCGCCGGCGCAGACAATAAACAGTTACGACTCCAATTGGAGTTTTCAAAGGGAGAGCGACCTCATGGGAGAGATAGATAGAGAGACACAGAGAGAGAGGGAGAGGGAAGAACATAAAGAGAGTAGAGAGAAGAGTAAACATTGGTAAACAGAGCAATGCATCCTGTATCTTTTACGACTGCCTGTCTGTCTGCCTGCGTGTGTGTGTGTGTGTGTGAGAGAGAGAGAGAGGAATGTGTTTGTGTTATCACAAAAGGAAGTTTTAAAATCCAAAAAGTAATTATCGATTAAAAAGTTTATGGCAGGGATTGTTCTTGTTGTTGTTGCTGCTGTTCTGTTGTCTGTTTTAAGGGGACGTTGCGCCACAAAAGTTCATTGCATGCAATTTGGCTTACATGAGCATGTGGATAAATGTATACATGTATATGTATGTGTATTTGTGTGTGGGCTTAGAGACCTAAAAGCCAGATCAGCTCAGAGCTTAGGGCTTAATTATGAAATCGGCCAAAAACAAAAAGGGAAAGCTGCCAAAAAGTCATTATTCTGATTTTGTAGCTAATGTGCGGTAAAAGTAGGCCTAATTCCAGGGCACATCCATAAAAAAAAATATATACAAGTACTTGCAGCAAAAGAGAAATGACGAAATGTACGAAAGAGTTCATTCGCTTGGCAGCGCATTAAGCTAGATTTTTAGTAGAGATGAGACGAGATGAGATGAGCGTGAGGAGTTAAGCTTGCAGTTGAAGAGCTTTCACTCACGTTGGCATTTGTAACAAAATGTTGTTAATTTTGTATATTTTTTAACAAAATTCATTCTCAACCTCAAGTGTGTGAAAGCAATCAACATTAGAATCTAATCAAATTTAGGATATTAGTTAAATATGTTTCGTATTTTCCATTTATTGGCTTAAGCCATGCAATCTTGATATCTGTGACGTCACTCTCTTTCGTTACAAATAACGATTAACGAAATATGTATGCACAATCTCTTTTAAGTCATTAAACCCTGATCAATGCTCAGCCATTTTGTTTTATCTTTCTCTTTAGCTAATTGCTTACTTATAGAACAAAAAGAAAATAGGTTGTTATTGTTGTTGTAATACTCACTCTTCCTGCACCTCAATGCCGCTATCGTCCATATTCAGTTTCGCATAGTCACCGCTGTAACTGCTGTTACTATTTAGCGGTAAATGCGTCGCTGTTGTTGCTGCTATTGTGGATTGTAATGCTTGCTGCGGCTGACCAGCGGCGGCAGCAGCAGCGGCGTCAGCCGCATCGAAACCAAAGCTCGGCTCCACGTGCTCTGAGAGCGGCGTTGGCGTCTCAAATACCAATGTCTCGACCATTGAGCCTTTCGAAGAACCAAACGAAACGCTGCAGAAAGATAAATGAAAAAAAAAGAGAGAGAGTGGAAGAGAGCATAAATATTTTAGCAATGCAGAAAGCTTCTGTCATACGCACCGTTTAAGTCCAACGGTTTTGGTGCCCAGCTTGCTGAGTTTGGGCTTTTTCTGATTTGTGGGCGGGCGGTTGAACTTATCACTTTGATCGCTCGAGTCGGCCGCGCCGGCCGTTGTGGCCGTCTCCTCGGACAGATCATCAATGTCGCTTCTGTTGTTGTCGTTGTTATTGTAATTATTGTTACTGGCCTCCATATCGTTGTCGTTGTTATTATTGGCGCTATTATTGTTGTTGCTGCTGCTGCTTATGCGGCTATTCTGTTGGCGGGACGGATGCAACGCAGTGTGCACAAGTGGCAATGGCAGCGACGTTGGCGGCGATGCGGCTAAAGGTGGCGTCGGTGTGCTGCCCAATAATCGTGTACGCTCATCGCAGGCATCCAAATTCGCAGCAGAAACGGCAGCAGCAGCATCGGCGACGGCAGCGGTAGCGACATCGACTGCACTCGACGACGACGATGGCGACGATGTTGACGGCACGTTGGCGAGCATTGCGGTTGCTTGGGACTTGAGCTTAACAAGAGTTTCGTTACTGGCGCGGGCGAGATTCAGTTTCGTATGCAGATTCACAACAACAACTGGGGCAATTGGAACATTTTGTCGGCTTGATGTTGGTCCAACGAGGGACAGCATGTGTCGTGCGTGAGTTGAATGCACTCACTACACTCGACCCTGTTGCACTCACGATCACGTATTTGGACAAAAGCTAACGGCGGATCACACGCGAATGCGGGCCAAGCAGCGCAGCGACCGCGCAGTGACCGCGAGGTAGTTAGGCAAATAAAAATAAAAAAGCTTCGTTAAAAGACAACAGCAGAGGAGCTGAGCAGCAGCAGCACCAACAGCAACAATAACAATGCGGCGTTGGCAATGTTTTCAGTGTGTTTTGTGCTTTATTTCTCTTGCCGCTTGATTGAATTTAAACCGGACGCAGCGCGGCAACGTCGCCGTCGACGTTAGCGTTAACGTTATAATGACGACAACGACAATTCTTGCATACGAATGCTTTGCTCTGGGCTTTGAGGCCTCTGCTTTTGTGGCTACGGCTGCGGCTGCCGCTACTGCGCCTTTTTGTATCACCTTTTTCTTTCACACACGTGAACACAGACACACACACACATTGATAGTTAGACCACATAGATGAGGTACGTTGGGTGCACAAACACAGATAAACGATGTCGACGACGAACTCAATTTCCGCAACAAAATTGAATAGAATTCTGAATTTCCACACACAAAATATTAGCACCCAAAAACAACAAATACAAACAACAACAACACAACGAGAGATGTGGGGATGCAAACAGCGACGCTGCTGCTGCGCTCGATAATTGCACTTGGCACTAACACGGACGAGACGATATGCGGCTGTGGCGTATTTAACACGTTTCTTGGCTAACAAGTTTATAAATAAATATGCATGTGCATTTAATAAATCCGTTTTGTCGACTATTCCTGTTGCTGTTTATTTGGCCCTTCTTGCGTTGCCGTGTGTATTTGCTGCGCTTCGAATTTCAGCCACTGTCGCCGCCAGTGTGACTGAACTGTCTATTCAAATAAGCCGACAACATGACAATTGGGAAACGGCGGTTACATATCGTCGGTCACACTGAAAACTCGCACTGTTTGTTTTTGTTTCATGAAGTTGGCAACATGCCGCAAAGAGTTTCAGCAAGTTGGCAGCAATGTGTCCATCTACAATATTAAATTTCACTTCCCCATGCTCAGCGATTTCATATCTGTTATTTAATTTACAATTATTTAAGTAGGTTGTAAGTATACGTAAACACTTTTAGAAGTATTTTTCCTGATATTAATACGATATATCGATAGAGCATTTGACTACCGGCGATAACTTGGCGCCAATGGAGCAAGTAAGTGAATTAAATAAAATATGCATTCAATACAAAACCCCACTTATTTAAAAATTAAAAAATATATTATATTCAAATGCCTTCATAACATACGATTTGCTAAAAATGTCATTTCATTGATTTTTTCGAATAAATGAATATAACAGCTGTTATCGGTTAAGCTGAAACTCCGCATAGAGTTGCTGCGTGCATTCAAACGATACTCGAATTCATCGCATTTTATGATATATAAGTTATCGCCCATATCGATATATGCAGCATTTGTCATCTGTGCAAACAACGTACAACACAACAAATATCCGCTGCAGCAACAGTTCCATTTACAAGTATTAAAAAAAACGAAACGTCCGCTTCGGCTGCAGTAAGTATGAGTTATACATAATGTAATTAAAAAAAGAAAAGGAATCAGATACACAAAATATCATAAATTTAACGCGATCGGCAGATCTACCACCCGCGCGATCTCTCTCTTTCAAAGTATATGTGTGAGTGAATTTATCTGCATGTGTATGAGTCAGCGTCGCAGCCCTAAAAAACAACAACAGTTTTGCGCTTTGTAAGTTATTTGTGTGCGCTCTTTACGTGGAATTTATGATTAGCAGCGCATTTTGGGGCTCAGGAATGGGGCGCGGTTTTGGTTATATGGAAAAGATGGCCTGCAGCTGTTTAACACACACACAAACACACACACACACACGCACGCAAGCACATAAAGAAACCGATAAGTAAAGTCAAGCTTTGACTGCTGTTTTCATTCCTTTTATGGGCTTTCAATTATGCTTCGCTGCATGTGTGTGCGTGTGTGTGTTAATGATTTTTTGTTTTTCATTGAGTTAAATTTTGGAGACACACACACACACACACACACGCACACTTACAGGCGCACATATGGAGTCATACGGCGACTGTCGTTGACGTTGTCATTTTTGCCATTTATTTGGTTGCGTGACTCACACATGTTTCATCTGGTTCGCTCTTCGTGTGTGTGTGTGTGTGTGTGAGTGTCTCTGTGTGTGTGTGAGTGTTATGTTGACACAGTTTATGAAGCTTTGGCTGAACTTGCCGCTGCAGCAATGCTAGGTCTATATATAGACATGCACGCACATGCACAGACGGTGTGAGTGAATGAGAGATAGAGATAGAGATAGAGTGAGACAGGGAGGGGGGGTTTACCTTTTATAACGCTTGCAACTAATGTTTGTTTTATGCCCCACACACAGTACTCCACACATCACCACTCGAGACGCACACTCGCACACCCATACACACACTCTTTCTCTCTCACACACACACCCACACACACACACACAGAGCTTAAAGATGTCTTCACGCAAAACCGCCGGACGTCGCGCCACCACCAAGAAGCGCGCCCAACGTGCCACCTCCAATGTGTTCGCCATGTTCGATCAGGCGCAGATCGCCGAATTCAAGGAAGCCTTCAACATGATCGACCAGAATCGTGATGGTTTCGTTGAGAAGGAGGATTTGCATGATATGCTCGCGTCATTGGGTAAAAATCCCACCGATGATTATCTCGATGGCATGATGAACGAGGCGCCGGGACCAATCAATTTTACCATGTTCCTAACGCTCTTCGGTGAACGTCTCCAGGGCACTGATCCCGAGGATGTTATCAAGAATGCCTTCGGCTGTTTCGATGAGGAGAATATGGGTGTGCTGCCCGAGGATAGACTGCGTGAGCTGCTCACCACAATGGGCGATCGTTTCACAGATGAGGATGTAAGTAATCTTGTAAATATGATTTCATATATATATGTAGAACTGATTGTTTCGATCGCCAGGTGGATGAGATGTACCGTGAGGCGCCTATCAAGAATGGTCTATTCGATTATCTGGAATTCACACGCATTCTCAAGCATGGCGCCAAGGACAAGGATGAGCAATAGAGATTCAGTTGAACATTTTATAAATCGCTGAGAATTCCAGCTTCCGGTTGCAGTTTTTCCTCCCCCCCATACTTCCAGCTGCCGGCTAATGTCCAAAACTGTCATACGAATCGCGTATTTTTACATAATATTATTAATATTATTATTCCTCTAATTAATTATGGTTTCATTATTATTTCACATTTTTTTTTATGTTTTGTATTTTGGTTCCATTTCCGCATTTCGATCTATACAATTTAATTATGTGTGTGAACTGATAACAACAATGATTTTTTCCGATTTTCATAAGTATTAACTCATATATATATATATATATATATATATATATAGATATATACATATATACATACCTAAATACAAATACATGCCCACTCTGTACACATACGTGCTCGAAAATTTGCAAATTGCTCTCTTAGCTTATATCTCTCTTACAGATTCTTCAGTTATATATATATATATACATAGATATTGAGAACTCTGTATATATATATGAATGTATGTAGCTATCTACAGTCGACTGTATTCAGCGCTCGTCGGCGCCGTGTCGAAGCGTCTTTGCCAGCGTATCCTGTAGGCATCCACCAGTTGATTCAGCACATCCGCGAACAGTATCGTGCCAAAGAAGACGAGCACCGTGCCCAGCCAGTGGCTGAGTGTGAACGGATTCCTGAAGTACACGATCGAGAACAGCAGCGAGACGAACTTGCGCAGTGTCACCACCAGGGTAACTGTGAGGGAGGCACACTCAGTGGTCAGCACGTAGACGGAACTGATGCACACATATTGCGTGACCACATTGCACAGCAGGTAGAAGAACATCAGCGGGAAGCTGATGGACCAGTTCGTGCCGGGCACCGCCAACGCAACATTTTCCGAGGCCACAGCGATGCTCCAGTGCTGGGCAATGTTGCTGGCCATCACCAGGAACCCAGGCAGGGGCAGCATGTGTGTGTAGAAGAGCGCCTCGTTGGGATGCTTGCCGTGCCGCTTGAAGATCACCTCCTGGTAGATGCCCATGTAAGCCGTGACGAGCAGAGCAATCGCCAGCAAAGCGATGCCCACGCACCACCAGAAGAAGTCCGAGTAGGATGTCTCCACCTTGAGTGTATGGTGTGTATTGTCCTTGACATCGCCGCTGGACATCAAAGTGCAGAGTATAATCCCCGCCGTGATCATGGCCACGGAGCTGTACTGCCTGAGATTGTAGCGCTTCTTCAGGAGAATAATGCCCATGATCATGTTGGCCATCAGCGAGCCACTGCGAAAGATCATGTGCAGCGGCATGGGAATGTTGAAGTTGAACGCATAATTGTTGCACACGTTGGCGCCGAAGAAGAGCACCACCAGCATCACATAATCCCGCATGCTGATCTTGGGTCGCACCGTGAAGAACTTGGATGTGAAGATGAGGCCCTCGACGGCAATGAAGAGGAACTGCAGGAAGGTTATCAGATTGCCGGCGCCGGGATCAATCTTAATGATCAGCTCCAGGAAGACAACGTTGCTGCAGCAGCCCAAGAAGACGCAGATCATGGCCAGCAGCGCCTTCAGATTGAATGCCATGTTGGAGTCTCCGGTTCTGATTGCCTGCACCGAAGAAAGGCGAAATCAAGAATGGACGTGAGAACTTTGCAACAACTGCGCGACTTCGCTGTCTCTGTCTCGGTCTCTGTCTCGCTTCCGCTTCCTCTGCCTCTGTCTCTGTCTCTCCCTATCTTTCTCCCACTTGCCCTCTCCTAGACCCAATCAAGTTCATCATTTCTTAACGCGTCGTCTGCTCGATAACTTCGTGTTCGACACGCAACATGGCCAAAATATTATTAATTTGCTATCTCCCTCGTAATATCATACCCAGTGTAGCCTAGCATTATCAGAGATACAACTTCCCGACTTTTTGGATTCGTTATTAAAAAGCAAATCTATTTTGGAGTACCTTCGATACGAAGCGTTCATTTAAGACTGCCTAAAGATGGCCAAAAGTGCAGGAAGAGCAACGGAGTTAACATAGCCAAGCAAAGCAGCCTGCTCGACTAAGCGACTACCCTGTAATTTGGCCGTTGCTCAAGCGTTTCAGCTGAAATTTTCAGCAATCAAAGCGAAAAGTTTTATATACAATTATGCGAAAATTCAAGACTCTAAGCTAAGTAATGCCGTTATAAAGCGTGTATATAAACTATAAAGTATATAGTATTATATATCCTATAAAGTATATAGTATTATAGTATATAAAGTAAAATTATGAAAATTCTTGGCACAACTTGAGCATTGTGCTCATCATGCCCCATGTTGTTAGAACAATTACTCCACTATCATATTATATGACTCTTTTTATGATTACAGGGTATGTCGAACTTATTATAATTTTATTTATTTTTTTTTTTTTTTTTTGTATGGTTTTTTTGGTACTGATAATGATGAGATATGATTATAGTACGCAATTGTACAATAAAGCAGTCGCAGCACACGAGCTATCTATTTTCAGAGAAACTTCGAAAGATTGTACAACCTTGCAGTGGAACTTATTAAATGAATTGCCCCAATATTGCCAGCTACATACATAGATGTGTGTGTGTGTGTTCACACTTATCTCCCGCCCGGCAATTATAGGCGAAGCCATAGAGTTGCGCCTAATGTTGATGTACTACTATGCAAATGCTGGAGGATAAGTCACAGTTCGGTTTGCAAAGTTATTGTCAAAGGTTCGATTTAACATAACCTCACAACTGAGAAGATAAACTGTTGTACATAACCTCAAAGTTGTATAGATTCTGTGTATATCTTCGGGAAACTTGTTGAGCATCATTTAAATTGATATCTGCATAGATTACACTCGCAGATTCTTCACTTTACAAACACATAACCTCAAAGTGGGGAGGAAAATCAATGCACATAACCTCAAAATTAAATATATATAATAAATATATACAAATTGTGAAGAAATATTGTAGGATTTACTTGAAAATGCGCAACATATATAAGTGTTTACATTTATATATTATATTCTCCATTTCGTATCAACATAACCTCAAAGCGGAGTGGAAAACCAATGCACATAACCTCAAAGTTGTATAGATTCTGTGTATATCTTCGAGAAACTTGTTGAGCATCATTTAAAATTATATCTGTATAGATTACACTCGCATATTCTTCACTTTACAAACACATAACCTCAAAGTGGAGAGGAAAATCAATGCACCTAACCTCAAAATTGAAAATATTCAATAAATATATAAAAATTGTGAAGAAATATTGTAGGAATTACTTAAAAATGCTCAACATATATAAGTGTTTTGATTATTTGCGTATATTTTCCACTATACATCATCATAACCTAAAAATTGAAAGGAAAAGAAATGCACATAACCTCAAAATTGAATAGATTTTGACTAAATCTTAGAGAAACTTGTTAAATAAGAACATTGCATACATTTTTAATAGAATATATATGTATATTCTCCAATTTCTATCAACATAACCTCAAAGTTGAGTGGAAAACCAATGCACATAACCTCAAAATTGCATAGACTATGAATATATCTCAAAAAAATGAGTATAATAGCATACTGCTTAATTTTAGAATAATATATACATAAACTAATAACTTTATATCAACATAACCTCAATAAGCGTAAAATAAACGCACATAACCTCAAAATTGTATAGCTTACGGCTAGACAATGAAACAATTAGTTAGAAAACCAGACAAAGCGGAGTTTCATAGAATATATTGAATAGAATATCAATATATTCTTCACTTGTTCTCAACATAAACTCTAAGGCGTTACGATACCCGATACACATAACCTACAAATCAGCCCTTTTCACTTTCTTTTCACTAAACTCACCTATAAGACTGGAAATATTTCCGTTTTGCACTCGTAATACAGCTGTGGAGTTGTTTGTAGGTCGAAACACACCGTGTTAATATCAGAGAATGAGTTGCTTGGGTAAGTTTAGTGACAAAGCAATTTGGAAATGATTGGATTGAAGACGCAGTCGGATGGGGTTACGTATCGGGTCAAAAACAAACTGAAGTTACCACTCGCAGTTCGATAATGTCTTGAAGTAATACCATATAAAGTGGAAGTCTGAAAAGTGAGCTAAATAAGGGAGAATAGTAGAGGCAGTTACGTCTAATGGGTTGCCACGAGTAACTCTACTTGAGTTGGAAGCAGCTTCCATTTAAGAAGTTATAAGAGCACAACACTGATCAGCATATCAAATAAGTCCAGTAAATTGGAATTTCCTCTAGATGTACTTCTTCTCCAACTTCTCTAATAAGAAGTACACTTTATAGGAGGAACTACACTACTTGAAGATGACTTCTTCTGCTTGTTACGCACATTTCGCTTTCGTCAAACTTATCAGACTCTGTAGTTTTAGTACAGAGTCTAAAAAGAGGAAACAGAATAGGCAAACGTGTATTAAATATTCTCGTTAACATTTCAATAACTATAAACTTAACACTTGAATTGATTTAGACAACAAAATATTTCACAAAAATAAAAAAGTAAGGAAAACACCTTGAAAATCGACGGATCGTGTTACTATATAGCAGTCTATATAATGGCGCACACGTTAAGGAACTTTAAGAACTGTAGAACTGTGAACAGACAATCGACAACTCTCTGCACAACTGATGATAACTTGGTTAAGATATAAAATCAAAACATCCAAAAAAAAAAAAAAAAAAAAAAAAAACTATAATTAATGAAACATTAATTAAAACATTGTTTTGTTTTTGTTTTTGTTATTTTTTTTTTTGTTACTTGAGAAGTTGTTGCGGTGCGCGTCTGACAGCGATCCTCGTGGAAATGCGTTGGAAAGCCAAATGACAGACGCGGCAATATGTGGGGAAAGAAACTACACGTAGATAGGGAACTTTGGGTAGGTATTTGGTAGGTTGCTTGGTTTGTTGGAACAGCTGTTTGTGCGTATTCCCTAGACGTGTCAATAGTAGTAGTCTATTGTTCGACTCGCTCTATTGCAATTCTAACTAGGCAACGCCACACGTAGCTCATGAAATTCTAAGACGGCAAAAGAAAAAGAGTTGTAGACCTATTTTGGATGTACAAAATTAGCTGGGAAAAGTGTCATTGTCACCGTTAATTGCAGAGTGAGTTTGGAACATTTGGTTTTTATTTATATAAGTTTAATCTATTTTTAAACAAATTATGTTTTTGGTTTTCAACAAAAAAGTTTGTCGACGTTGCTAATATAATTATAATATATATGTATATATACCCTGTAGCAATACGCAAAGGGAAATGAAAGCAGCAATCGTCTTATCATTTAGGTAAAAGTCAAAATTGAGTTACAGCCATTTTAGCCTAAGTGCAATTTATGATAAAGTTATCAAAGGCCGTTGAAGAAGTACGATATTACCCTGTTGGAGTCGAGCGAAGCAGAAAGCAGAATGTGTTCAGCGTGTGCGGGACTATTAGATATGCTGTAAAATTGACTCAAGTGCAAGTAGTTGCAGTTTCATATATAACTCAGCTCAAGCTATGTAAACTATTATAAACATCAGCAAGACAAACTCATTAGACTCTGTACTCCTTTAAGTACCGGGTCTAAACACGCTCAGCTGTTTATGTTTCAACAGCTGCCCGAAGTAAGATAACAGAAAGAGAATAGCGAGACATCAGTTAGAGAGATGAGAGAGAGAGAGAGAGAGAGAGAGAGAGAGAGAGAGAGAGAGAGAGAGAATGATACGGAGAAATTAGGGCGATTGGGAAATGGGAAATGTTTTCGGAAGAGGAAGTAGATGGAAGAGGGAAATAGAAGTGATGTTATTAAGGAAGAGACAGAGAGAGAGAGAGAGAGAGAGAGGAGAGAGGAATGATATAGAATGAGAGAGGGAATGGTGTTTACTGTGAGAGAGGGAATGATTTAGATTGGGAGAGAGAATGATGAAGAGTGGGAAAGCGAATGAGTTAGAGTGAGAAAGGGAATAAACTAGAGTGAGAGAGGGAATGATGTGGAGGAAGAGAGGGAATGATAAAGAGTGAGAGCGAAAAAATGATGTTTGAATGAGTGTGAGAGGGAAAGATGTTTAGAATGATGGGAGACGGAATTATGTGGAGGGAGAGAGGAAATGTTGAAGAGTGGGAGAGAGAGACTGGTGCTTAGAGTGAGATAGCGAATGAGTTGGAGTGAAAGAGGGAAGTAGTGAAGTAGAATGAGAGGGAATGATGTAGAGTGGGAGAGAGAGAAGAGTGCTTAGAGTGAGAGAGGGAATGATGTAGAGTGAGAGAGCGAATGAGTTAGTTAAGAGAGGGAATGATTTAAAGCGACATAGGGAATGATGTAGAGGGGGAGAGGAGTGAGAGGGAGTGAGAGCGAATGCCACACATATCTCGAGAGGAAGTGAGAGTCAATGCATAACATATACAGAGAGAGATATTATAAATTTTAGCTATGGAGCTGTGTTTACAACGAGAGGGACAACAAATATTACACAAAGTGGAAGAGTAAGAGGAAGAGAGAAACAAGATTTATTGGCTTTGTCAGTGGTTTATTTTATAAAAAATTCGCTAAGAATACTTTCGTATAAAAAGAAGCTAGACGGCACATTTCAAGAAACGGGATGAGTCAAGTATATAAAACCGGGGGAGAGAATACAGAGTGCGAGGGGGGAAGGAGTGTGTAAAGTGTGCAGAGTCAGAGGCTGTGAGGCGCAGAGAAACACAGAAAGTTGACTTAACTAAACATATTTACAAATATACAACAAATAGAAAGAGAAGGCGAACGGAACGCAACACGGAAAGGAAAGGCACAGCAATGGCAAATGGGAAACACGGCGTCTGCTTAGCTTAGGCTGCGGGACGTGCGGGGGAATTGGAGAAGGTAGCCTCGTTTGCTTAGCCTTAGCCCGTCTTCAGCTTTGTCTTCTTGTCGCTCTCCAATTGCCGCTGGACACGCGCCTGATACGCATCCTTCACCTGGTTGATCACATTGGCAAACAGTATCGTGCCAAAGAAGACGAGCACGGTGCCCAGCCAGTGGCTGAGTGTGAACGGATTCCTGAAGTACACGATCGAGAACAGCAGCGAGACGAACTTGCGCAGTGTCACCACCAGGGTAACTGTGAGGGAGGCACACTCAGTGGTCAGCACGTAGACGGAACTGATGCACACATATTGCGTGACCACATTGCACAGCAGGTAGAAGAACATCAGCGGGAAGCTGATGGACCAGTTCGTGCCGGGCACCGCCAACGCAACATTTTCCGAGGCCACAGCGATGCTCCAGTGCTGGGCAATGTTGCTGGCCATCACCAGGAACCCAGGCAGGGGCAGCATGTGCGTGAAGAAGAGCGCCTCATTGGGATGCTTGCCATAACGCTTGTAGATCACCTCCTGGTAGATGCCCATGTAAGCCGTGACGAGCAGAGCAATTGTGAGTAGAGCTATGCCCACGCTCCACCAGAAGAAATCCGAGTAGGAGGTGTCCACTTTGAGTGTATGATGTGTATTGTCCTTGACATCGCCACTGGACACCAGTGTGCAGAGTATAATCCCCGCTGTGATCATGGCCACGGAGCTGTATTGCCTGAGATTGTAGCGCTTCTTCAGGAGAATAATGCCCATGATCATGTTGGCCATCAGCGAGCCACTGCGAAAGATCATGTGCAGCGGCATCGAGATGTTGAAGTTGAACGCATAATTGTTGCACACGTTGGCGCCGAAGAAGAGCACCACCAGCATCACATAATCCTTCAACGCGATCTTCGGTTTGACCGTGAAGAACTTGGATGTGAAGATGAGGCCCTCCAATGCAATGAAGAGGAACTGTAGGAAGGTTATCAGATTTCCCGCGCCGGGATCGATTTGTATGATGAGCTCCAGGAATACGACATTGCTGCAGCATCCCACGAAGACGCAGAGCATGGCCAGCAGAGCCTTCATGTTCAAAGCCATCTTATGTTGCCTGGAAAAGGTTGGACGGGATTAGTTAAGTTCAGCTAACAATGAGTCTTATCGGAGAAGTGATGCCGGCAGTCGCTGATAAGAGCGTACGTCTGTGTGTGTGTGTGCGTGAGTTCTTGAAGGACGCGACCCTCAGAAAGTTGCTAAGTGTATGATAAACTCACCGTATTAAATAATTGATGTTGAAATTCAAAATTCTCAGCTGAGTTGCTTTTGTATTTGTTGTTCTTGTTCTTGTTGTTGTTGTTCGTTTCAGTTCGTCATTAATTCTGTTGTGTCATGACGCGTTTTGTATTTTAGAGAATAAATTATCAATTAATAGTATGAAAATTTAATCACACACCACACACACACACACTCGCATGCACACACACGTGCTTGGTTGTGTGTGACAAAAATACAAACCTGCAAATAATGCCGTTGAGTATTATTGTTGTTGTTGTTATTGCTTTAGTTTCAATTTCGTCTCCTCTCTCTCACGCTCTGTCGTTCCTCTTGTCCAGTTACAACATTTAATTGAATTGACCTTCAAATTTAGCACACCTTTTTCACCGTTTGCAAACAAATCTCGCAGTGCTTTGTTGTTATCGTAGTTACAGCTTTCGTGAGTATGTAATAAGTTGTTGTTGCTTTTGTTTTATATTTGGTGAGCAGTGCTAACTAAGCTGTTGTTGCTGCCGCTGCTGCTGTTCTGTTGCTATTGTTGTTTAGGCTGCCGATCAGCTGATTCGGATTTATCGCTATCGTTTCGATTTGAATTATCGCAACGCAAAAATTATACCATTGAGCATATTGCGTTTCTGGCGTTGCCACCTGCGGCACATTGGCGCGTATTTCGATTAAATTCAAATTCAAATGAATATGCAAATTTAAACAGTCGTACTTATTATTTATTGTATATTATAATTATAGTTGTTGCATTGCAAAAGAATAACTATTTTAAACAACAAATTAACTTTGTCATGTATATGTGTATATTGTTAGTTCAATATACATAGATAAGAAAAACGGCAAAAGCAAAAAAAAAACAAATGTTACTCAAATGTTGATATTATGATAGCATAAGTATTTTATATGCATTGCATCAATCGTTGTCACGCTGATCTTAGGGTTTTAAACTCAGCGTAATTCAGCTAAAAAGTTATTAAAGATTCATGCACCTATTAGGCTCAAATGCTTATCAGCCGACAGATAACACATTTATGAAATATGGCGGGCAATAAGCTGCCATAAAAGTTGTGTTTTACAGTGGATCTCTGATCTGCATATACACCAATTAAAGTCTTCATGGCCGCAAAGAGATGGCATGTATTATCAGTTGTAACTTGGCCATTGCCACAAGATGAACGCCAACGTTTTGCGGCTGTTATTGGGGGTTACGCTGTTGGTTTATACCAACCAGGTAAGCGAAGCGTTGCCAGACTGTTTACGCAATTTCAAATAGTTTGCCGCTAATTTGAAATGTGCCCTGTGACTGTTTTCGAAGAAACCTACGTTTTTAAGCTTATTCGGGAATTGTTTCTCAACAGTTATCGCTGCCCACGGACTCCAGTTATTATGCCGGAGTTGTCGAGTACAAGGTACAAACGGGAACGCCATCGGAGCGTGTTTTGGCATCATCGAGGGATTACATGGATATCATTGAGTCGAGCGAAGCTGCGGCACTCGATATTCTAGTGTTTCCCGAGTTCGTGCTAAACAATCGCGAAATGGCGACATTTGTGCCACATCCGTCACAGAATGTGACACCCTGCTTTCAGCCCGATTACGAGTTGTTCCTCGTGGAGTTATCCTGTGCAACACGAGCACGTGGCATCTACGTGGTGTTGAATTTGATCGAGAAGGAACTTTGTGGCAATGGCTACGGCTCGGCAACACTGAATCCTTGTCCCGTTAATGGTGTGCGCTACTTTAACACAAATGTGGTGCTGGACAGGCAGGGACAGGTCGTATCCCGTTACCGCAAGACGCATTTGTGGCGTGGCGAGTACAAGAGTCATGCGGTGCTCCGTGAACCGGATATGGCCACCTTCGATACGGACTTTGGTGTCACCTTCGGCCATTTCATCTGCTTCGACATGCTGTTCTATGAGCCCGCAATGAGACTGATCCTGGAGAGGAATATCACAGATATAATCTATCCAACATATTGGTTCTCCGAGTTGCCCTTCCTGGGCTCAGTGCAGCTGCAGGAGGGTTGGTCCTTTGCCAACGATGTGAATCTTCTGGCGGCCGATGGTAGCAAGCCCGCCGGACGCACAACGGGTTCTGGCATCTATGCTGGACGTGCGGGACGCCTCACGGCGGCCATCTTCGAGGAGCCCACCGTTCAACTCCTAACGGCGCGTGTGCCCAAGAAGAGTCGCTACTCGGGCGCACCCTACGAGATGCCACCTAAAATTGTTCCGGCTTTCGCACAACAGTTGATCACGAAACGCTACACGGGATTGGCCACGTTTAGGGACTACAATGTGGACATCTTCCAGACGCAGCTGCTCGAGCCGAACTTCGTGAATGCCACACAGCGGCTGTGCCACAATCAGTTCTGTTGCGACTTCGAGGTGTTGCGTCGCCCCATCGGCATCTCATCGGATTATGCTGCCTATCGCTATCGCTTGGGCGTCTATCGGGGCACCGAGACGACCTTCATCCGTGTGGATCGCAGCGAGCAGGCGGTGTGTGCCATCTTTGCCTGCACCTCGGAGCATCTGCTCAGCTGTGGACGCATCTTTCCCGCCACCCAGTCGGTTGCCAATCAGCATTACTTCGAAAAGATTCGCATTTCCGGCGTATTTCCGGGTGCCCCACGTCGCCTCATCATGCCGAGCACCTTGGACGGTGTCATGCTGCCACTGGACGTCGGACAGTACAGCTGGACGGAGTCGCCGCCGGCCAAGGAGCTCACGGATTCGCGTGTCGAGCTCGAGCTGCTGCGGCCCAAAAATGATCTATTGACCTTTGGCATTTGGGCCAACTACTACAGTGAGTTGCCAACCAACCACAATTTGGATCATTTGCAGACCACGGGTGCGGGTGGTGCTGGTGGTGCAGGTGGTGCTAGTGATGCTGGTGGTGCAGGTGGTGCAGGTGGCGCTAGTGAAGCTCCTGCAGCTGACAACTCTGGCAACGCTGCTCCTGCTGTGGCCTCTGCTTCAATTCTTGCGCTTCTCTTGGCTGCATTCGCACTCAAAGTTTGAGTTCCCAAATTTCACTCTTCTTTTTTTTTGTTTAATTAAAAATATTAACATTTTTTTTTTACTTTTGTTTAGCACTTTTTAGTTGTTTTTTGCTATGAAATATTTTCAATTTATGAAATTTAAATAAACAATATTTGATTTGTCTTCAGATGAAGATAAAGATTGAAAGTGATTATGAGAGAACATAAAGGGAGAGATAGATAGAGAGATAGATATAGATAGAGATAGACAGAGAGATAGATAGAGAGAGAAAGGTAGAGAAGTAGAGAGAGTGGGAAAGAGAGAGTGGGAAAGAGAGAAACATAGAAGGAGAGAAAGAGGAAGAAAGAGTGGGGGCTGAAAGGAAATAGAGAGAGAGAGAAATAATGAGGGAAAGAGAAAGAGATAGATGCAGATGGAGAGAGAAAGACAAAGAAAGAGAGACAGAGGAATAGAGAACGAGTGGGAAATAGAGATAGGTGGAGGAACTGAGGTAGAGAGAGAGGGAGAGAGAGAGGGAGAAAAAATATATATATATAGAGAGAGAGAGGGAGAGTGAGAGAGACACAGTGAGAACGAGAAAAAGAGAGAGGGAGATAGATAGAGTGAGAAAGATAAATAGAGAGAGTGAGAGAGATAGAGATAGTGAGAGAGAGAGAGAGGGAGGGAGAGAGAGAGGGAGAGAGAGAAAGAGTGAGGGAGGGAGAGAGAAGAGAGAGAATGAGGGAGAGAGAGAAGAGAGAGAGAATGAGGGAGAGAATGAGGGAGAGAGAGAATGAGGGAGAGAGAATGAGGGAGAGAGAGAAGGGAGAGAGAGTGATGTAGGGAGAGAGAAGAGAGTGTGAGGGAGGGAGATAAAGCAAACAAAGGGTGAATGATTAAGTTAAGACTCTCTTCCCCTCTTAAATCGTTGATGTACATATTTTGTAATACAGGGTATTATGCTGTCACATGCGCTCCCGACAGTGATCTGCTAATTACTATTTTAAAATTGTGCATTTCTTGGAAATTTATGATGATAATGATGAAAAGGATTATATATATATCTATTTATATATTTACGAGAAGGAAAAACAGGAAACTGTAAAGTAAACTTACCTGCGTCACGTAATACCGTTGCAGAGACCTGTAAATGATATATATGATATAGTAGTCTGATTTCATATGTAGAAAGCAATAGCCAATGATTAATCTTGAGTAATCTCAACCAATTCAAGTTGTCTTACTAAAAGTGGTTGATCAATCAGTGCTAGATGTTATAGTGATCCGATTCAGCTGAATGCAATAAGAAGTTACAAAAAGAGAACTTCAATACTGAGAGATTCATTTGCATAGAAACAAAGAGGGATACAAGTCTGGTTGTTCTGATTAAGAATATAAGTTACATACTTTAAACGGCATGCCACGCCCCTCTTAATGCGTTACACATTACTGAACCAAATTGTACAAATAACTAGTTGTGCAAATAACTAGTTAAATAGATGACAGCTGTTCGATACAAATGCATGCATATATATACTAATACTTTCATATACATATACAGAGTTCTGTTTGTTAATGCTTACGAATGTCGGCAAAATAAGAGAAGGCGTTAAAAGTCTTCTAGAGAAATGACATTTGAAGAGATATAAAGTTAAATAATTCCCTCTTGCCACTATAAAGTTTATCAACATTTTACTCCATATTTACACATTTTCTTACATTATTAAAAATGTGGTTCTATTGGGAAATGTAGTGACAACTTATGTAAATTTCTTAAGAATAGAATAAAATATGCTTAAACGTAGAAAAATGTGCATAAACATAAAGGGGGCATAAGACAAGCTAAAATATATTTGTAGAAACGTTTACGAATAACGCGGAAAGAGACAAAGCAAAGAGGTACCGTTAGAACTAACTTTGACTGCAGAAAAAACCACCATAGCATCTATGAAAATATTTCACACTTTTCACACCTAAAACATGAATTAATCATAATTGGAATTTAATCCAGAGTTAATCGATTAATCGAGTTCGATGCTTGTGATTTTCCTTGATGAAAATCTTTTTTTTTTAACGATATTTCGAAATTCAAAAATGCCGCCAACTCGTCGCATTCGTAGGGGGAGAGATTCGACACGACACGGGGGCAAGACGAGGGGTGAGGACAAGATACGACATGTTGAAGCATGTGTAGACTTGCTTCCAACGCATGCGTGTGGCAAGCTCTGCTGTCGTCGCTGGCAATGGAGCACGCAGCATGGGTCAGGGGGATGGGGTTGTGTTTGCATTTCCAACAGGTAGCCAGCGTTGGCGTCGACGTCGACGTCGGCGTCGGTGTCGGCGTCGCTGCCGTGCAACAGTCGGGCCGCTATTTATAATGAGGCTGTTGCACAAGGCCAGCGCGAGAGCGAGCGAGGGCCAAAGCGTTGGGCAGGCCCGGCTATGTGTGCCAAATGCCACATGCCACATGCCACATGCCGCGGCGCCACATGCGGCACTCATTTCAATGGCGAGCTACAACTGTCGACTGGCAACTCATGCGGCGTTTTCCCGATTTAACTTCATTTGCCTGACATCCTGAAGGATCCATCTTACTCTCTAACTTGCTCCTCCTTCCTCCTTCCTGCTTCCTTTGCCCGCTCTCCGTGCTTCCCTCATCCACACACCTGTGCTGTGGTGAAGTTGCTGCAACTTCCCGCTGTGCGGCCTGAACATGATACCCAAACTTGCTGTCTATAATCCATCTCCATCTCCATCTCCATCTCCATCTCCATCTCCATCTGAGAGATCCTGAAACCATCTTACAAAATTTCCCCTTTCACATTTTTAATAGTGAAAATTACTCATTTTCCCTCCCTTGAGTTTTCATTTAATCCCTCATAATTGATTGAAACGATTTGCGATTGCATTTTCCGGCTTAACTCAGCTGGAATTCAATTGAAGAACGAAGCATGGAAAAACTTTAAAGCTGCGATTTTATTGGGGATTACCAAATGAGTGTTACGAGTTCTCTGCTCAAAGCCAAGTCTTGAAGTTTAATTAAACATTTATTAATTAATGTTTTCTTTCATTCTGTTTCACAAGTAATTAAAATATATATATATTTATTGCATTTATTATGAATAAGAATTTAATTTAAATTAAATTATTTATTCAATTTGTAAAGGACAAAAATTATATTTTTTTTTTATAATTTTTTTTCATTTTAAAATAAAATAAATTATTTAAATTAACTTCTCTGCAATTAACTTATATTTTATTATATTTTCTATCAATTTATAACTTTAAATATTTATTTTATTTATGTTAATTCTTATTATATTTCTTTAAGGAATATATCTTTAAACTTTTCGCCCATTTTTATAAGTTTCTTAAGCCGCTAAAAAATTTAAATAAATTTATATTCCTTTCCATCAATTTGCCAATAGAAAATAACATATTTATTTTTATTTTTATTTCACTTAAATATAACATATTATAAACTTTTAATTAATTTATGTTTACTACAAGTTCTTTAAGCAGCAATGTAATGAAAATATAATTTTTATTAATATTATCTTGGGTTTATATTGATTATTAATTTAACATATATGTTTTTAAAGTTTCCTTAAACATATAAAATATAATATTTATTTACTTATAGAATAAATTATTTAATTTAAGCTTTAATTGAAGTAAACTATTTTTTGAGTTCTATAAGCAACGATTAAATGAAAAATTCTCATTGAATTAAAAAAAATACCCATTTATTTTATAAATAAACATTTCTGCTTTCTACTAAAACTAATGTATTATAAACTTTAATATAATTTATGTTTTCTTAAAGTATTTTTAAGAAATACCATAATTTAACAATTCAAATTATGTATAATATTTATACAAAGATAATCTTCTGATTAAAAAAAATATAATGTTTAATATTTTAATTTATTTATATAGATATAATAAATATATATATTTTGTTCAATCAAAGCTATGCTTATTTTTCAATTGAACCACGCTCTCAAGTGAGCTGCGGCTAACTTAATGAAATGGCGTTGCCAGATTGCTATCTCAACAAAACCATTTCATAATAAGTAAACGAAAGTGGCAGCTGAATAGTATTTATTACGATAATATTTAAGAGCTTTTATTTCAATTGAAATGAAACTAAACTCTATGTTGATTATATCCTGAACAGGAATATACCCCAGTAAAAGAGCAATATGTGCAACATGTTTAATTGGTGTTCATTCAAAACTCAGTTTGGTTTTCTTTCCTTTTAATAAGGAAGCTAAAGAAAGGTATTCAAGAAATCGCATTATGTATTAGCTTTGTGCAAAATGTCTGTCTGTCTGTCTGTCAGAGCTAGAGAGCTAGAGACACTAAATTTGTCAGAAAGTTTCCCGTATACTGTCCACAGATCAAGTTTATTTTACGGATACCTCCCCCTTCCTCTTCCCTCGCAATGCGAAAACAACCAATTATGTCCATATTTCTCAACGTGGATGCTTCTAACTTAGCAGTTGCTTGGCGAATACCATAGAGAAGCAATTCTGAAAGTTTCATCAAGTTCGGTCTATAAATAAGAAAGATAATCAGTAAGAAAAGAATATTGAACTGCTTGCGAGTGATGTAGCACTCAGCTTTGGCGCGCATAAACAAGCTTAATGAACCTGAACTGATTGCTCAGCTTAAATTGCGTTCGATTTGAGGAATTGCCACTGAAAATGTCTCGTAATCGTCGTCTATATGATTTTTGGAGTTGGAATATATTAAGGTTAGTAGTAATTATGAAATTACTTTTACTATAGAGAACTGTGCAGGGTATTATACTGTCGCGTGCGCTCGACTTTCGTAATTTTGCTTTAAATTAAATTGTTGGATTGAGATAAAGATAAGATAATAATAATAATAATAATTATAATAATTATAGTAATAATAATAATAATAATGATAATAATAATGATAATGATAATAATAATAATAATAATAATAATAATAATAATAATAATAATAATAATGATGATAATAATAATCATAATAATAATAATAATAATAATAATAATAATAATAATAATAATAATAATAATAATAATAATAATAATAATAATAATAATAATAATAATAATAATAATAGATAATAATAATAATAATAATAATAATAATAATAATAATAATAATGATAATAATAATAATAATAATAATAAAAATAATAATAATAATAATAATAATAATAATAATAATAATAATAATAATAATAATAATAATGGTAATAATAATAATAATGATAATAATAATAAATTCACATTCGCTCAGCTCGCATTGAAAGGAAAGTCATAACATAGAAGTGTTAAGTGTTATTATTAGCTTTGTGATTTGTTTACTACATGAAAATAGTTTTTTAACTCGTTTTTTAAATTGTTTTATGTTATTCTCTTTAATCTTAAGTATTCCACGAATTAATAGCAGGCAAATAAATGCATAAAATGTAAGTTAAATCTTATCTCAATGGGGCTCTTGCTGCTGTTGATATTAACTACATTGTGGTGTCACAACATAGAGCATGCTTCTTCTTCATGTTGTAGGCGCCATGGAAAAAAGAAATGAAAAAGTCAAGAAAATGAGGAAAAAGGAAAAGAAAAGCTTTCATTTAAGGCATGTTTGTCTAGACGCTAACGGTCAGAGATCAGCGCAGGTTGCCTGCTCTTGCTGTCATTCTTGTTGTAAATTTTCGCAGCTTCCCTCTCTCTCTATCTGCAGCTCCCTCTCTCTTGCTCTCGCTCTCGCTCTCGCTCTCTTTCTATTCCCGACTCTCGCATTCTTGTCTGATGTCCTTATCAAACGCACAGCATAAAAAGTCAATTAGTGTGCCCAAAAAAATGCTTCAAAACAGCGTATTCCCTCTGCTCCTCTTGTACCCCCCCCCCCCCCCTTCTCCATCTCCTCCTCCTGCTGTCTTCTCTGCTTCTTTCTCATTCTCTCTATCTCTTTCTCTTTCACACACTCATTCAACGCATTTGAGCAGCTGGCGGCCAAACAACAAACTTCATAGGCAGCCCCCGCCCGTCTGCCACGCCCATTTAGTTGGTATTCTGACTCGCCCGCCTGTCGGCGCCTTCATTTCATTCATTGTGGCCCCAATTCCCCCTTCCCCCTCCTCGTCATGGGCCAGCACATTTTCATTTTTCACACAACGAAAACAAAAACGCAAAAACATTTTTCACAAAAATCAAAAACTTTTCTTTTTCTTTTTTCTTTTCCTTTTTTTTCCACGTTTTGTTTGCGCATTGGTGGTGCGGTGGTGCAGTGGTGCGGTGGTCCTCTGCTGATGGCGGGGGTCAGGGCTCACATTTTGCGGCTGGCTGCCACGCCTACTTGGCCACGTAGCCGCCTTCAACTGTGTCTCAGCTTCATTTTTTGCCATACCCTGTAAGGCGCTAAGCGCTGCCAAGCGGGTAGCTTAACTGCCTATGAAAGCTGTACGCACAGTCAAGCTGCGCTATGACGTCAAGTAGCAAGAAGTTGAACAATTTGCAATTCAAAAGGGAAACCAAAAATGAAAATGTATGAAATAGCAACTACAGTCAAGCTTCGCTTTAAGCAACCAGATGGATTACCTACAAAAGGTAATTCTCAGCATTCTTTCTCAATGCGTACAGTAAAGCTTCGCTTTTGGATTTGCAAGAAATTGAATTTATTTCTAAATTTGCATGTACAGTGAAGCTTCGCTTTAAGCAACCAGATGGATTTCCAGCAAAATACAATTGTCAACATTCTTTTTCAATGCGTACAGTAAAGCTTCGCAGGAAATCGAATTGTAGAATTTTTTTTTAAATTTGCATGTACAGTCAAGCTTCGCTTTAAGCAACCAACAACAGGAAATGCAAAATTGATCTTAAAAATGCACAGTCAAGCTTCGCTTTAAGCCATCTAAAGGATCTTCTTGAATTCCTTAAGCTTATTTTTAGATTTGTATGTACAGTCAAGCTTTGCTTTAAGCAACCAGATGTAGTAACAACAGGAAATGCAAAATGTACCTTAGGAATGCACAGTAAAGCTTCGCTTTAGGCCATCTGAAGGATCTTCATGAATTCCTTAAGCACAGTAAAGCCTTGCTTTAAGCAACCAGTTGAAATTTCCACGTAAAATATTCCTTAAAAAGGGTTTAAAACAGTTGCTTGTGATTTATAGGCAGACTCTACTGTAGCGCAAAGAATTGGACAATTTGCACAGCTAAATGATCTTTAAAAGCAGTTTCTACTGTAGCTGTATAATCGGTTAAAGCAGCCCATAAATCGAGTTAATCCTGTTCATGTAAGGGAACACAATATATGTACATTTTTTGTTGTTGAGTTTTTGCACATTTGTTCAATTATTAAAAATGTAAATTTGTTGTGAATTGTACAGGCAATAACTGTAAATTTGCATTAATGGAAAAAAATGTGCAAAAATCTAGAAAAATGTACAAAAACTAGGAAAAACTTGGGCTGTGTTTAGTTTTTAATAGGTTTTGCTTCTATGAAGTTAAAAATGACTTCTACACCATTTCCTTAAATGAAACAAACAATTTAGAGTTGTTATTAAAGCTGTATACCCTAGAAAAATGCTAAAGGCTATGATTGATTATAAATACAAGATAAAAGCTGACAATTTCAAAGGAAACTTTTAGAAAATTCAAATTCATAGTTTGTACAGCAAGTTAGCTAACTACAGGGTATGTGCATGTCGTGGCGTTTGCTGCAAAGGCCGTGCTTCTTCTTGCCCTTGGTTTGCAGCGGCACCTGGCGCTTGAAAATTCCACACGGCTTCTGTTACATTTTGATTTATTTGCTGAAATTTATTGTAAAGTTGCCCCCCAGTTGCCAAAGTGAAATTTTAGGGGGGGAATTGGTAATACCCTACACAGATACAGCTATATAGTTAGTGATTTGACTTTCGAGCAGGTACTGAAGTACTCAACACTTGCCAAATTTTTACCCCCTCCCCTGTGGCTCCCCGAGAAAAACAACAGAACAGAAGGACGTCGACCACAAAATCAAAAAGTCTGACAATCCATTCAGGCAAGCCGCTTTCCTCTCTCCCTCTCTCTCTCTCTCTCTCGCTCTGCCCATTGCATTAAACCACAATACACATACAACCTTCAACCCTCTACCCGTCACCCACTACACACACTCTCTCTCTCTCTTTCTCGCTTTCTCGCTCTCTCTATCAACTGGCAACTCACATGGAACCGTAAGCAAAAGCATTCACAGCTGGGCATTGTTGCCCGCTGGCTTTTGAGGGGCAACAACTGATTGAATTGAATATCAGTTTTCAGCTTTTTCCCGATTTTCACGTCTTTCACATTTTACAGTTGCCACTCCACAGTTTTCTTCGACAGTTTTCTTCTTTTTTTCTTTTTCCTTCTCCTTCTCCTTCTCCTTCTTCTTCTTCTTCTTCTCTGATGCCGCTGGCGACAAGCTCGTACTCAACGCTTGGCTGCCATTTGAATTTGAATGGAAATGATTTTACTTGATTTTCATATTTTCGTTTTTTTTTTTTATTATGCTCCCAGGCATTCGCCACGTCGCGTCGTCTTTCTAAGCTGCTGTTGTCCTTGTTTTTCCACTTTGTCTCCGCTCCTCGCTTACCTACCTACCTGCCTTCCCCACCTCTCCCTCTCTCTCTCTCTCTCGCTTGTCTTTTATTTTTAGCTCTTGGCTGTAAATGTGAAAAATCTGTGAAAATAATATTTGGCATTCTTGGCAAACAGCTTGTTAATGCATTTGTCATTTATTAATTGCCTCACATTTCAATCAAGCCATACCACTGTGCCTGCCGGGTGTCATTTATTACCTCAAGTAACTCGGCCATTTATCAGATAAGCCATACGAAACTCTGCAACAATCTTATTTAACTTATTTATAGTACGATTTATCCACTTTCAGAGTTGCCCCCACACGCATATACCCTATATAAAGTTTTAATATTAATGTCCACTTGATCATAATAGTTTTGCATTGCTTATAGCTTATAGAGTTTAGCTTGTGGTCTATAACTAATTTGATGTCTTTAGCTGCATTAGTTGCTGAGTTCAATGGGTACACTAGTTGCTAGGGATAGTTCTGCTTAGCTAGATTAGTGTCTGCAGTTGATTTAAGTTATGTTTAGTTGTGTAGAAAATGTTTTGCAGCTGACAATTACTCACAATTGTCTTTATTCTATATGTTAGCGAACTTTCACATATTTACAGGGTATATTCTGCTCTAACTCGCTTGTTTTGTGAGAGATTTTTATGAAATTTTCAGAACATTTGCTTTACATATTAATATGCAAGTAAACAAAGCAACAAGTTGATGTTTTTTTGTTAAAAATATTTTAAATTAAGTTTAATAAATTGCAGTAAATTAGAAGAATTAAAGGAAAATACTAAATTATAGTTATAGCTTATCAGTTATATATAACTTTCAGTTAGTTCTATGCAAATTCTGAGACAACTGTAGCTATACTTATGCTATTGACTTTTCTTGGCCACAAAGAAAAACATTTTCTTAATTTTCTCACGTGTTTTTACACGTTATTAATGGAAATTCCTTTTTTGTTTTTTTTCTTTCTCTTTTGTTTCCATCTGCATTCTTAGCTCAACAAATTTCCAATAAAATGCAGATATGTTGAATATTTAGGTATAGTGGAAGGGAGGGGGGAGAGAGAGAGGGGGGGGGTTGGTGAGTGTTAGGGGTAGCGATTCAATTGATTTGAAGCGATTCGAATGCGGGTTTTGTAATTTTGGTAATTTTGCAACGTTTATTGGCTTTTGATGGCGTTCGCCTTGATATACCAATTGCTTTTTGCAATTGCTTTCAAGTTCATTGGGTCCTCTGCCTGTTGGCCACTTGTCCACGCACAGGCCTACAAATTTGATACGCTCCCCCTGGCTGCTAGCCCCGCTCTTACGCGCTCTCTCTCTCTCTCGCACTCGATGTTTGTGTAATGGCATGCAGATGTATAATTTAGCGCGAAAGAGAGGAAGCATACAAGCGAGCAGAAGGCGGTTGGGGAAGGTAAGTAAGAGAAAGAAAGCGAGAGCGAGAGAGCGCGAAGCAGAGAGTGAGAGGTATATAGTTGAATATGATTACGTATACGCAACGTGGAAACTTCTTAAAGTTCAAGTGCGCCTTGTATGTGCCTGCGTGTGCCTGTGTGCCTGTGTGTGCGTGTGTGCCTATGTGTGTGTGTGCCATGGTGGTCATTACGCACGTACCACTTGTATGAATGGCCGCCTGCCAGCCACCTGCAACACCCTACCACCCCCCGCCAACACCGCTCAACGGCACCCAAGTCAGCTCGTTGAGCACATAAAAATAAATCAAGTTTTTCTTCATTTCCTTTGCCGCATTTTTTTGCGCTTTCTCTCTCTCTCTCTCTTTTTTTGGTATATATGTTGTATTGTGCATACAATATGGACCTTTTAAGATTTTAACTTTATATTGCATGCTTTTCTTCTTTTTTTTTTTTTTTTTGGTTGAGTCGGGGGAGTTACGACAGGTAAAAATTGAACATTTGCTCGACTCGCTGACCGCGCGCGTCTTTTATGCGTTTTTTATGCTAACCAAATGAAGTCAAATCTTTATTTTTATGCACACGCACAAGGTGCCAGCAACAACAGCAACAACAACAATTACCACAACAACAACAATAATAATGAGAGCAAAAAAAAAAAGAGAAGAAAAAATATTGTGAAAAATGTTATTAAAGTTAATCATAAATTCTGTTGTTGTCGCCGTCCGGCAACTGTGCAAAATTCAATTGAAAATCATTTTATTGCCAACGCAATAACCGCACGTGCTACATATATCCTCTCCCGCCGCCCCCTCTCTTTGCACCCCTGTTCTATGCACGCTTCTGTCTTGCTGCCTACACACGCAGCATTTGCCACACGTATGTGCTACGTGTTACCGCTAACGCTGACAATTTTGTGGTGCATACTTGCTGTGCAACAACAGCAACAACAACAACTTGCATTTGCAATAATAACAACAACAACAACAACAACAACTGCAGTTCGAAGTCAATGGCTCTGCTAACTATTACATTGGACTTGGCCTCACTTCATAGAGTCATTCAAGAGCGCTCAATTTGCAGCTAGCTTTGGCAGGGATATTTTCTTAAATGAATTTCCCTTTTTAAATATAAAGGAAATTTGTAAAGAAGCGCTGCGAAATTGCTTAAGAAATTCGATTTGAATTATTGAATAAAAAATGGGAATAAAACAAAAACCAAGAAAATGTTATGAACAAATAATAAAGTCAATTTCATATGGAAATTAGTTTAATTTGCAAAACTTTCAGCGTTAAAAGTTTTCGCTTGGCCCACTTCATAGAGTCATTCAAGAGCGCTTAATTTGCAGCTAGCTTTGGCAGGGATATTTTTTTAAAAGAAATTTCCCTTTTCAAATATAAAGGAAATTGCTGGGAAGCGCTGGGAAATTGCTCGACAAATTATTCATTAAAAAATGGGAATAAAACAAAAACCAAGAAAATGTTATGAAGAAATAATTAAGTCAATTTCATATGGAAATTAGTTAAATTTGCAAAACTTTCAGCTTTAAAAGTTTTCGCTTGGCAACTAGAATAACTTTAGTATAGGCCATAAATTGAGCAAACTTTTGAAAGAGAGAAGAGAAAAAAAATATAATTTATAAATTAAGCATTTGCATAATCAATAAAGCAAGTTGTTTGTTAGTTAAACAAATACACACAATAAACATAAACAAAATGATAATACAAAAAAAAAAAAAAAAAAAAAACAAAAACAAACTAATCAGTTCAGCTTTGTGAAAGCTTTAGCAGCTTGGCAGCTCTAGGCAAAACATTTACTTAGCGTCTTAAGTAAGTAAGCTGACAAGATTTAGAATCAATAAATGTTAGGAAAAGTTAATTTGCTGAGTAATCTATTAGCATCTTTTAGTAAATACTGTAGATCTATAAAGCTTTACAGAAAACTCTACTAAAATAAGTCCTGTAACAAACTCAGTTTACATTTGACAGCCCCAGGAAATGTACTATCAAATGTATAATAGATATACTAGATATAGATAGAGCTTAGAAGGTCTATTTGTATATAATTAAAGGATTTTTCTTAAATTAGTCAAATTATATTTATTTTAAATTTGGTTGATGTCATTGAACTTAAATGCTTTCAAAGTAATGAAGGGAGAATTTTAACTTAACGTTCATTTCAAGTTAATTGATACTAGAGTATAAAAAATATAAAAAATAAATACAAAATTTAGAAATTAAAAAAAAATTAATTTTATTAATTAAAAAATGAATAAAAAACTCAAACGAAATCAAAATCTAAATATTTTAAAACTTAAATAAAAAATGTTAATTAGAAAAAACTAAACTAAAAATCCATTAACAAAATTTTAAATTCTATAATTAAAAAAAATTTAATTCCACAATAATTTTAAAATTTTAAAATAAAAAATAAATGCTTTTTAACTTCTTAAAATCTAAATAGCTAATTTAATTTAAAAAAAAACTAAAAAAAATGCTTAAATTAAAGAATTGAAATGTAAATATAAAAAAAATAACAAATAAGATAATAAAAATATTTTAAATTCCTAAACAATTTTTAAAAATAATTAAATAAAGATAAAATTGAAAAGAAGCTTTTCAAATACCCTCTTAAAATTTAAATACACATTTACATTAAAAAAATAAACTTAACTAAAATAATACAAAATTTGTTTAATTCTTCAAAATGAATAAATAAAAGAAAAATAATTTTATAAAATAAAATTTAAATAAAATGAAAATTAATAAAAAGCTTTTCAAACCACCTAGAGCTATGAAACAGTTTTTATGGGGTATATGTTCTATAGTCTATACTTAATTAGTCAACATGCAATTTTATAGGGTATCTCAGATGTGCCAATTAACCTGTTCGTCAATACTAACTATGAGGTATGTGCTATGTGCGGTGCATAGACTGTCGTCAATGCTTTATAAGTATTTTATTCATTTCCTGTTGCATGCGGCATTGCTGTTGTTGTCTTTGATTGTTGTTGCTACTGCCGTAACTACAACAACAACAACAACAATAGCAATGGGAATCATAACAAAAGGCAAGGTCTGTCCTTGCTCTGGCAGTTGGCATTGATGGCATCGCATGGACTCTATCTAGCTGTCTCTATCATTGTCTCGCTCTCGCTCGCTCTCACTCTCGCTCGCTCTCGCTCCCTCGCCCACTCTCACTCTGTCGCCCCCACTCGTTCTCTCTCTATCTCCCTCTCTCTGGCATGCCTCGACACACACATTATTTTGATATTAGTTTTGAAAAGCGCATTACGCGGGTATGCACCACTGTGTGTGCGCGGGTGATTGGTTGGCGGAGGGTGGTGGTGTGGGCATAAAATGTCCGCCATTATTGTCCACATTTGTCCACAGCAAACAACAACTACAACAACTACAACAGCAACAACAGCAACAACAACAATGGGCAATGTCCAGCGCTAAATTTGCATGCAAAAGATGCGTTCGCGTTGAAAGCGATTTGTGCAACGCGACGAGCGCGATGTGTTCAATATGCCACAACAACAACCACAACAACAACAACAACAATAGCGACGACAGCAACAATACGAGCAACAACAACAATAACAACAACAACAAATCAACGTGCTACAAATCTCCACACTGAAATCTCTTTCGCCGCAATTTCACCTACAACGCAATGAAAGGTTTTTGGTAGTTAGAACAAAGCGCTGGAGTTATGCGGCATTAAGAAAGCGGAAAATAATTGGAAAACACATAAATTGGGTTACGCAAAACGAAGAATACGTGACAAGCAGATACCCTGTAACTTGAATTGTATTACTACTTGAACTACTGGTACTACTGGATAGACATAAACAGCGATATTAATCATTTGTAAGTGTTATTGTTATGTGAATAACAGTTTGCTTGACTAGCGGATACCCTGTAACTTGAATTGTACTACTACTAGTACGACTGGTACTACGGGATATACATAAACAGCGATATTAATCATTTATAAGTGTTATTGTTTTTGAAGAGCAGTTTGCTTGACTAGCAGATACCCTGTAATTTGAATTGTACTACTACTAGTACTACTGTTACTACTGGATAGACATAAACAGCGACATTAATCATTTCGAAGTTTTATTGTTATTTAAAGACCTGAATAACCGTTTTCTTGACCAGCGCATACCCTGTAAATTGCATTGTCGTAATTTAACACTAATATATAGACACAAACAGCAGTATTAATTATTTTTAAGAGTTATTTTTAATTGAAGAGCTCAATAACAGTAGTGAAAGTGGATTATGCTCAACTAGCTGATACCCTGTAACTTTAATTTTCGTTATTTAACACTACTGGATAGACATAAACAGTGACATTAATCATTTAAAAGGGTTATTGTTATTTAAAGATCTGAATAACCGTTTTCTTGACCAGCAGATACCCTGTAAATTGAATTGTCGTAATTTAATACTTATATATATATACATAAACAGCGATATTAATCATTTTTAAGAGTCATTGTTATTTGATGAGCTCAATAACAGTAGAGAAAGAGAATTTCTGCTCGACTAGCAGATACCCTAAACTTGACTAGTATTATTTAATATTAATTTATTAATTAGCGAAATTAATCAAGTTATTTGAAAAGATTTATAGCGTTGGCAAAAAGAAATTCGGTTCGACTAGCTGATATCCTGTAACCTATTAATTTAATACTGTTAGATAGATGTAATCTGATCATTTAGAAAACCCATACAAATAATTTTCTAAAGTGAAGTATGCTCGACTTCCAGATACCCTGCAAAGTGTTAAGCAGAAATACATATTTCCACATAGATTTCGAGCAAAGTGATGGAAACTTGCGAGTAACAAATAACTAAGAATATTTCAATACTGACAGATACCCTGTAACTCGAAAAATACGAAATCTTACTTCCCTTTAGTCGGAAGTAACAAATAAGTGCTTAACTTGAAGATATTCTGTAACTAAAGTGACAACCTTGCCTGTTCTCCAGGAAATGAAAATAATAATATTGTAAGCTTAATCTTAAAAGAATTAATAAAAGTAGTAGTGAAATGTGCTCGACTTGCAGATACCCAGTAACTCATACTGTGGCTATTCTTGCATACTATAAGATGGGAGAGGTTCAAGTATAGAGCTTAGATTGAATGCATGAGTAAATAGAAGAAGTTAAAATAGAGCACTTCCAAATTCTAGATACCCTATAAAGTGTACTGCACAAATTCTTACTTTTATCCTGGACTTTAATGTGGTTCTTGGTATACAAGAAAGTCGCAGCAAGAGTTATTGGGAAATCTCCAAAGCAACTGTTAGTTGCAGCTTATGAAACGATTCCAAATCGTTTTGATGCTCAATTTCAATTTCAGTTAAAGTTGGAAGGAAGAAAAAAAGAGTGTAACCCAAATCAAAAGTGAATATTCAATGAAGCAACTGGGCGATGAGTAATTTAATCGAATAAACGAATGGAGCAGGAAGCATCTTTTGCTTGGTCAGTGTTAGCAGTGGAGTGAGGAAGCAAAAGGGTGCTGGGGGAGCGGGGAGGGGACAAAGTGAGGCTTTATTATAAGGTCCATAAGTAATGACACTAATAGCCAACTAGGAAACAAGGCGCTGTGGACACTGAACCTTGCCTTTTTGTTGGCCAAATCAAGCGTAAACAGACAGATAAACCCGATAAACAAAACAATTAATTGCATTCGTCGAAAGAGAGGGAGAGAGGGAGAGAGAGAGAGGGAGACAAGCACACACACACACATATAGATATGTGAGCCTTACAGGGTCGACAGTGACCGGTAGCACCCCCCAAAAAGTGTGTACCCTCTCTTCTATAGGGCATGTCTTTTTAATGACTATTTTATACACACGACTGACGCTGGGCATACAATTTATTATGATTGTGGACTTTACGTACGGTTTGGCATGGCACACTTTTCGGTCACTGACTTGGAGATGTTGTACTGCCCCCAAGCGTACTCAACTCTCCCTCTCTCTTGTTCCCCTCTCTCTATTTCCTCTTTGCTGTGTTGTCCTGTCGTTGTTGCAACTTGTTGTTGGAGTTTAAGCAACGTTTCTCTTGCGTTTATACAATTTAACGCCTCAAAAGTGTGCAGTCCATATTGTTGTTGTTCTGTGTGTGTGTGTGTGTGTGTGTTTGTGTGTGGCCCACAAAAGTATGCTACGAAATATGCAACGTTTGCAATTGACTTGTTGTCGTTGTCGTTGTTGTTGTGACACCATAAAGTATGCAACGAAACATGTAAAGTGTTGACAAAGTGTTATTGAGTTATCCCAACTTAACCCCTTCCCCTACCCTCACTTTCCTTTCTTCCATCTTTCCACTCTCTCTCACTCACTCACTCATCGTCTGTTGCCTCTTCTACTTCTTGTACATGCCATAAAAGACGCAACAACAGAGTAATGCTGGCATTGGTATGCTAATGGAAAGTCATTTGATTGCCAGCTGACTCAGATGAACTACATGACGGGTTGAAGCACTTGCCCCAGACGTGAGCAGCTCATACATTTCAGATAACTGTACTATAGTATAGTGATGTGTTCTTTGACTAAATCTTGTCTATATTCATATAGAGGAAATGTGGGCCTTGACTATAACAACTTTCTTTGATATGCTACTAAAAAACTACCTTGCTTTCTAAATGGCCTTGTTGTTCTAGCTTTATCTTTATCGATATCTGTTATCGATTAACTCAACATAGTTGTGTCTCTTATTGATTCTTAAGCCAATTTGGCCTAATGTACTCTTAAAGAACTTGAATATTATGAGCATATTGGTAATGTTTTGGTTTATATAGCATATTTTTAAATTATGCTAACTCAAATTGTTGTTATTGATAATAATTATCGATAAGACCAACACCTTTTAAAAATATATACGTCATCAGTCTTAACTTATTCATTTATATGTTTACTTTATGCTATTTCGAACTGTTGTCGTCGATAGGTGTTATCGATAAATTCAACACAAGTTCATTATGTATATATTTAATTGACTCATAGCTTTAGAAATTGCAATTGCTTCAAATTAAATTGTAGCTCTCGCTTTGCTTTGCAGCAGTGTTAGCTATAATAATGTGTTATCGATAGTAATTATATCGATAGACATGAAAAAAGATAAAAAGAACATAGTTTTAACTGCGACTCAACATAAGAAATTGTCCAATTAAAATTATGGGTAATCATCATCGATAACTGTTTATCGATTAAAACATCGCCAATCGGTAGTCACGTCTTCTTAACTTAGGAAAATGTAAATAAAACTGAATTAAGCATTTCTTTAGTCTTGTCTGCTAAAATATAAGTTAGAGACATTCGTCATCGATAACTTGTGTATTTTTAGATGCACAATTAATCGATAAGCGCTTTACTAAGTCTGTGTACACTATGGAAATGGTAAATAAAAGATCCAAGCGCACTTTTATAGTTGTCTGATCGGAAGTCTATGTTAGAGACAATTATTATTGATAAATTTTGAATCGATAGATGCATAATTCATCGATAGGCGCGTTACTAAGTCTGTCTATACCTTAGAATTAGAAAATAAAAGACCCTTGAGCACTTCTTTAGTTCTCTCAGCTTAAGTCTTAGTTAGAGACAATCATTATCGATAACTTTAGAATCGATAGATGCATAATTCATCGATAGGCGCGTTACTAAGTCTGTATATACTTTAGAATTAAATAAAATACCCTTAAGCACTTATTTAGTTGCTTCAGCTGAAGTCTAAGTTAGAGACAATCATTATCGATAACTTTAGAATCGGTAGTCGCATAACAAATTGATACTTTAGATTATACACTTAAGCGACTGTTAATATACTTCACTTAAGCAAAGATATTTGATTGCAACAGAGCTCACGCATCGATAACTCGTATACAACTATATCGATTAGCACTTCAATGGTGCATTTTCAATGCGAGCACACAACCAGTTGCAAGTAGTGTCTATACCACTAATAACTTGTGCTTGGAAAAACACGTGAATGCCTCACAAAGGCAGGCGAAAAAAAAAAACGAAAAAGAATTATTCCCCTTCGCGATTTGCTTGCTTAAAATTTGAAAGCCACAATCGTCATGGCGAATAGAAGGTATTGGTATATGGTATAGGGGATACGGATGCGGATGCGGATACTCGTAGTTCCGGTGCTAGTGGTGATTATGGTGGTGGTGTTGGTTATGGTGCTGCTGCTGCGGCGGGGCATTGTGAATGGGCCACAACAAGCCGCCAATTACGATAGAAATCTAGAAAATGTGCAAAATCGAGCAAAAATTTGCGACCATAAAACGCGAACAAATTTACATGCAAATCTGTATCGCTGTCTCGCTCTTGCGCTCTCTGTGTCTCCCTTTCAGACGACATTCAGTGACTTCCCTATAGCGAGTATCAGGCAACAAATTATCTCAATTTAGCATAATATTTACTGTACTGAACTGCATTGAACCGTTTCGGGGCAAACTACATAAAGCAGCGGGAGCTACGAGGCTGCGGGAGCATGAAGGGAATTACGGCAAGAGGATGTGGGGTAGCGGGTTGTGGGTAGGTAACTATAGTTAGGGTTGAGCGGTAGACCAAGCAGCAGCAGCAGCAGCAGCAGCAGCTGGCAATGTCGCGACATTGGCGGCGTTTCATGAGCTAAGAAATTGAATTGGATTTCAAGTCGTTGTCGTTCTCGTTGTCGTTGTCGTTGGCGTTTGCCGTTGTCCTTCGTCCCTCTGTCCCACTGTCTGTCTGCCTCACTGTCTGTCTGTCTCTGTGGCTCGGCTGCTTGACTTATGGTTCTGTAAAGGCATCACAGCATCAGGAGCGGTCTCTATTTGGGCGCCTACTCCCACACAGCTACACAGTTGCTCAGCAGACTTCAAGTTAAATTTGAAACATTTCTTTTCATATATTTTCATAAGCGTAATACCCTTTTCTTTGTAGCACTATTTTTTATATATTTAAATAATTTATTACATTATAAAAAATTTACATTTTGAAATATTGAAAAAATTTATTTAAAAAACGCGAGAAAAGTATAATTTGTATTTTTAGACTATGAACTAAAAGTTCAAAGTCTATTAGGTTTGACGAAGGCGAAATGTGCGTAACAGGCAGAAGGAGGCGTGGCAGACCCTATAAAGTATATATATTCTTGATCAGCATCAACAGCCGAGACGATATAGCCATGTCCGTCTGACCGTCTGTCCGTCTGTCCGTCTGTCCGTCTGTATGAACACCTAGATCTCAGAGACTATAAGAGCTAGAGTAACCAAATTTGGTGACAACACGTGTATTGTTTGCAGGCAGATCAAGTTTGTTTTAGATTTTTGCCACGCCCCCTTCCGCCCCCGCAAATCGAAAAAAACGTATAACTGAAGCTACCGACTTTAGATTTAATTCAGATTTGGCACATATGGAGAATGTCCTTTTCCGGACGTTTTCTAAAAATTTCAGCACGATCGGATCATAAACATAGAAGATATTAAGGAATGAATGATCTCCATGTTCATGGCGCCTCTGCGGCCAAAATTGCCGCACAGGCGCGAGTTCGAATCCCACTGCTGACAATTCCAAATTACATTTTTTAATAATTATAAATTAATTACTCTTATTTTATATATACATATATTATTAATTTTGCCTTATTTGTCAGAAAATGTTAAGAATTTAAAAGAAAGCAATAACCAAATTTCGTTAGAAATTCGTATACATATATGTATGTATATATATGACAAATGCAAAAACTCGTGCTGTATATGTATTGACGTTGCCGACTGCGCAGTATGTAAGGCGGTGGCTCAAGCTATAGGACGTACGATTTGCGTGTGAGAGGTCTGCGGTTCGAATCTCGGTGCAACCCAAACAAAAGTTTTATGTTTTTAAAATTTTATAAAAGCAATATATATGCACAAGACGCGTTTTTAACCACCAATTGATTTGTCAGCATAGTTTTCATAAGCATCTCAGTAAAAACAGACGCCGCGCGCTGTACAGTTACAGTTATACGTGTATACACAGCAACGCGCAAAAAAAGGAACGTTTGTTTGTTTTCCCTTTCGCTCTTGCGCGCTCACTCACTATTACTGCTCTCTTCCAAGAACGAACGATAATGAGTTGAACATTGCTTAAGCTTATTTGGCTTTAAATTAGTTTTATATTTGCTTTATTTTTTTTGCTTTCCCCGATTAGTTCATAGTCTACCACAGACGTTGTACGACTGTAGCTGCCTGACTTGTTTGTTTTGTTAAAAGCAGTTTTTAGACAGGATAAATACTTAAGTATAACTATAAAATTCTGTTTAATTAAAAGAACTTGAGTTACATATTCTTTAATTCACCTCCATGCTCAATTTTTACCTCAATTCTTTCATCTACTTTGCTTTGGTTCAGCCCTTTCTTCTGCACAACTGTCTCTAGTCCTTACTGTCCCTAAGCTTCGATCAGCTTGACTCAGTTCACTTTATTGTATAAATAAACAAAGTAAATTATGATTATACAAGCATTCATGTTCACTTTATTATTATTTTTATTTTGGATAAGAATTTTAAGCAACTGTTTCTAGTTGTTACCATACATAAATTGCCTTTTCTAAGGTAGTTTAAGCTCTCAATTAGCATAAAATTGTTTAATTTTTGTTTGCAAAATAAGCATGGAGAATTTAATCGATAGCTATCGATGAACAGAGCGATAACAAAATTAGTTATCGAAGCGCTTGCATTCTCTTCTAATCTGAACGAATCCAAATGGAAAAGCACTTTATTGTCGCCTCTCGTTTCTCGTTTTGTTTTACAGCTACTAATCAACTCTTGCATAGCACTCAGCTTTTGTCTGCTTGAGATGACCTAAATTTATCTTAAGCAACTCTTTCATAGCACTCAGCGTTTTTCTGCTTGAGGTACAAACAATAGTGATGAGTTTGTCACGCCTTTGCTCGCTTTTGATGGCCTAACTTTACACGAAGCAACTCTGGCATAGCACTCAGCTTTTGTCTGCTTGAAGTAGAAGTAGCAAAAGTGATGAGTTTGTCACACTTTGTCACACCTTTGCTCGCTTTTGATGGCCTAATTTTACCCTAAGCAACTCTTGCATAGCACTCAGCTTTTGTCTGCTTGAGGTAGAAGTAGCTAAAGTGATGAGTTTGTCACACCTTTGCCCGCTTTTGATGGCCCAACTTTGCCCTTGCTTGTGCGACTTCCGCTCCTGTTGACTTCCTGAGCGTAAGGCAGACATTTCATAGATGAGGTTGACATTGTCACGCGCTCTATGGCAAAAGCATTTCATACCATACCATTTCATTCGTTGTCATTTCGATTCGATACGATATTCGATTCGATTGGGTTGAGCTGAGATGTGCGCGGTGCGCTGTCTGAGCTGTGAGCTGTGAGTTGTGAGTTGTGTGCTGTGTGCTGTGAGCTGACTTCAACTGCAAAAATGTAGTTGAACTAATGTCGTAAGATGCTCTATCGAATTCTGTCTGATTTTGTCTATTCAGCGACAGCATCTTCACCTTGAGAAAATAAAAAAAAACTAAAAAATAAAAAATAAAAAACCAAAACGAAATAATCCATGAGAAATTGCAAGTGCAAAAGTTTTTCATTATGCTGACACTGAGAAAGTGCACAGATGACAATGACAATGGCTTGGAACGTGGGCGTGAATCTAACACACTGCCTTAACTTAATCACTTAAATCTCGAATAATCAATGAATCAATGAATCTATGATTCAATGCATCAGTGAATCAATATCAAATCATTGAATGACTGAATGACCCATATATCGATGCTAATCAAAGCAAATCTTAATGGAGTCGGGGCTAAAAAAAAAGCACAAAAAATGAAGAGAAAAATTGTATAAAGCTGAAACCTGTGCCACAGGAAATTGCAGTCGTTTTCACATACCCTGTACTTATATAAATAATTGAATGGGGCATGCCAAACTTGTGCAACGTTGTGTGACAAATACAAGAGGCTTATTTGCTAGTGTAAGCTGTTTTATTTATCAGTAAAGTCTTCAGCTGTATTTGAGTATTAAGTAGAGGGTATCTATGGGTTAGCTGACACTACTTAAGTAGACATAGTACATAGTAAATCATTCTGAGTAAATATTTGATTTATCAGGCATCAGCATCAGCTATATCAGCTCTGTAAAGTAATCTGAATGTTTATAGCTTGTAAGTAAGCTTACACTCGAGTCTATTCGACTGTGAAAGACCCTGTACTTTGTTCACATTGTTGCGTAGGTAGCTATTAAGTTAACAGTCGAACTTTCTAAATAGATTCATTTATTGAAGCTATTGAACATTTTCCAATTCAACAAAACTTTCTATTATCTAAGTACAGGGTCTAATTAAAGTAATATCGAATCGAAATAGAGCAGATAATGTCAAAGAGAGAAAGAAGAACTGAAAATCTCTCTATAACTTTGAATCACATAAGTGTAATACAACTACAAAACTGTTACAGGGTTACAGCTAGACTGTCACTCCCTCTTTTTAGATCACAGGGTATTTGCTAGTTGCAAACTTCTCTTTAATAAACTATACCTTCAACCTTGTGTGCATAAATTGCTATTTTTTAAGCCGAAATCTTTCGCTGCTACAGGGTAACTGCTAGTCTATCATACACACTTTTAAGCACTGCCTCGGTTTTTATCAATATGATATTCTTTTTTATGATTGCTCGCTAAATTGCCCGAATATGCAGCTGTAACTGATGTCCTTAGATTCAATAATATCCAGCTATGAATGTGGAAATTGGAAATTAAAAGAGTTGCCTAAACTAAATACGAAAACTGCTCTTCCTCTCTCTCTCTCTTTCTTTCCCCCTCTCTCTCTCTCTCTTAGTACCTTGCGCTGTTCTTTTTTTTCAATTTACTAACGGAAATCCAAGCAATAAAGCGCATTCAATCAACTACTCCTAAACTTTGTTCATCCGGCAAGAAACTATGGTGGTACAGGGGTTATGTGGGGAGGGGCGGGGGAGAAGCGAGGAGGGAGAACTAGAGGCAAGAGGTTATGTATTAAATTTATATGTCAATAAATCTCAAAGAGCAAAAGGCAAACGCGATTCGTTGGCTTTACAAGAAGTTTGTAGTGTTCCTCTTCCCCTGACTCCTTCCCTTCGCCATCCCCTTTCGACTATTTCTCGCAGTTATTCGCCTTAAGTTGAAACTTATTAACAGGCATAGGTCTTGGTCCTTGTGCTGGTTCAGGCTCTAGTCCGGCACCAGGTCAGGTTAGGTCAGGTCGCTGCTTGAAGGGATACGCCTATAAATCAGACCCTGACACAAACAGCAAACCGAGCTATGAACTCGACTCTGGTCGCTTTATTGGTTGCCCTTAGCTCTCATGTGTGAGCGTGTGTGTGTGTGTGTGTGTGGGTGTGTGTGTAAGACAGACATCATGAGCGTTTGTGTGTGTGTGAGTATCAAAAAGCCTGACCAAATTGATAATCAACATTAAATAACGGCGCGCTTGGAAAAATGCAATAGATTTACGCAAAGTTTAATTAAATAATAAAGAAAGATAGAGGGAGAGGTCAATAGAAATAGAAGAGATGGAGAATCAGATTAGAGAAGAATATGAGAAGACAGAGAAGTGAAATGCAGGGAATAAGGAAGAGAGAGAAAGAGAGAGTAAATAATAAATAATAAATAATAAAAATAAACAAACAATAATAAATAATAAATAATAAATAATAAATAATAAATAATAAATAATAAATAATAAATAATAAATAATAAATAATAAATAATAAATAATAATTAATAATTAATAAATAATAAATAATAAATAATAAATAATAAATAATAAATAATAAATAATAAATAATAAATAATAAATAATAAATAATAAATAAAAAATAAAAAATAATAAATAAATAATAAATAACAAATAATAAATAATAAATAATAAATAATAAATAATAAATAATAAATAATAAATAATAAAAAATAAATAATAAATAATAAATAATAAATAATAAATAATAAATAATAAATAATAAATAATAAATAATAAATAATAAATAATAAATAATAAATAATAAATAATAAATAATAAATAATAAATAATAAATAATAAATAATAAATAATAAATAATAAATAATAAATAATAAATAATAAATAATAAATAATAAATAATAAATAATAAATAATAAATAATAAATAATAAATAATAAATAATAAATAATAAATAATAAATAATAAATAATAAATAATAAATAATAAATAATAAATAATAAATAATAAATAATAAATAATAAATAATAAATAAAAGAAACTCTTGCTATGAAAGTATTTGACATCGTAAAGAAAACACAATATACTTAAACACATAAAGTAGTCAGCTAAGTTGTTAGCCTGCTCCATAAACCATACGCTATAAAATTATAATAAAGCTATAAGAAGAGGGAAAACAGAATAACTTGACCCACAGACAGAGTTACGAATTGAAGAAGCGTCTTAACACGCATATGTAAACGCATGTCAAGTGGCTTAAAGACTCTGCAAAGCAAGTTGCCAGAGCTTAAGCATAGGGATTAAAGATACACGCGCACACACAGAGAAATAGTGAGAGAGAGAGAGAGAGAGAGAGAGAGAGAAGGAAAGAGTAAGGCAGCGAGAGAAAAAAATAGAGCGATGAAGAGAGAGAGAAGGGAGCTTCATAATTCGGCAATTCGTTTTGTTGCCTGGCATTAAGAGCTGCTAATTAATCAGTCAATATGCAGCATAAGATACGAGAGTACCACACCCCTTCCACACACATTTCCCCCTCGCTACAAAAGACCTCCCTTGCCCTTTCACTGGTACCATGCTCTTCATACACACGCATAAATCTAAGCGGAAGAAGCGAGAGAGAGCGAGAGAGACAGCGAGAAGGCGTCGTATGAGTTATGTCAAATGCAGACTGAGAACTGCCGCCAGAGTTGCTATCATTAATAATATTTTTAGTTCATGTGTTGAGCAGAAAGGGTTAGGAGTGGCAGCTACTGTTGGATTGTCTCCCTGTTAACAAATGGCTCCGGTTCGTGCCCCTTAACTGATCCCCATTTTGGGACCTCGCTCATTTTGCAATTAATCAAGCAGACAACACAAATCTGGCAGAGCCTTGCGGCCAGAGTTGACATTGCCGCCATTTGCTGCAATTCGATACGCTGACGCTGACGATGACGATGACGATGGCGATGACGATGACGATAACAATGATGAAGACTATGACGATTATGATGATAATGACGATGGTTGTGTATTATGTCAGCTTCAGTTGGTAACATGCAAACTGCTGTCACTTTAACTGTGCGACAAGGAGGCAGCAATTAGAAAAGATAACGATATGGAAGAGGGAGAGGAGATGAGGGAGAGAGAGGGGAGTGGTAGTTATACCACGCTGTCGACCCTGCAGTTAACACATTTCATGCCTCCTCTTCAAGTTTAACTTGTATTGAATGATGCACGATTTCATCTGTGTAGAATTCTTGTGGAAGAAAAGTTCTACTTCTATTAGTTTCTTAGCCTACACACTCTCTACGCACACACTCTACACACACTCTACATAAACACTACACAAACTCTACATACACTCTACATACACTCTACACACATTCTCTACACACATTCTCTACACACATTCTCTACACACATTCTCTACACACATTCTCTACAAACATTCTCTACACACATTGTCTACACACACTCTACACACACTCTACACACACTCTACATACACTCTACACACATTCTCTACACACATTTTCTACACACATTCTCTACAAACATTCTCTACACACACTCTACACACTCTACACACACTCTGCACACACTCTCTACACAGACTCTCTACACACTCTACACCCTCTTTCTACATACTCTCTACACACACACTCTCTACACACACACTCTACACACACTCTACACACACTCTACATGCACTCTACACACATTCTCTACACACATTCTCTACACACATTCTCTACAAACATTCTCTACACACATTCTCTAAACACATTCTCTACACACATTGTCTACACACACTCCACACACTCTCTACACACACTCTACACAAACTCTACATACACTCTACACACACTCTACACACACTCTACACACACTCTACACACACTTTACACACACTCTCTACACACACTTTCTACACACTCTACATGCACTCTACACACATTCTCTACACACATTCTCTACACACATTCTCTACAAACATTCTCTACACACATTCTCTAAACACATTCTCTACACACATTGTCTACACACACTCCACACACTCTCTACACACACTCGACACAAACTCTACATACACTCTACACACACTCTATACCCTCTTTCTACACACACTCTACACACACACTCTACACACACTCTACACACACTCTACACACACTTTACACACACTCTCTACACACACTTTCTACACACTCTCTACCCAAACTTTCTACACACTCTCTACACATTCTATACACACACTCTCTACACTCATTCTATATTTTAATTTTCTCTATATCTTCATCTTCCTTTTCATCTTCATTCTCCATTTCTATCTATCATCTATGTTCTTTTGATGCCTTGCCTTTACACTTTTCTTACACTTCTCCAGTCTTACTTAATTGTCATTCTTATCATCAGTCCAAGTGATGTGTTCCATGCTCACTTTATTCGCATGCCATTTATTTATTGTCTATAGAAAATACCTCAATAATTTCGAATACCATATGAATGCTTTGAGTATTCACACACACACACACACACACGCACACACAGACTAACAACTTCATTATGTTCAATATGTGTAATCTTAAATTTCGAGCTTAAAATCAGAATTTATGGCATTTTGATGTGGTAAATTATAGAAAGTTACGTTTGCTAACCAATATACGAGAAATTTACAAGTTTTAGTAAGCCTCAATATTATTATTTATTCATATAAATAGATTAATCACTGAAAATAGAAATACGAATTTCGTTTTTGCTTTCTTTTTATTTTGTGGAGCACGTGGTTGATGTGGCTATCGATGGGCTGAAACACACACACACACACAGAGAGAGAGAGAGAGAGAGAGAGAGAGAGAGAGCCACAAAAAACAAGTCGGTGCTTAATGTTGTTGGCCAAGTTCTTAGACAACTACACACACACCACACACACATTCACACAAAAGATGGCCCAAAGAAATTAAATTATTTGTTAGCAGCAACATTTTTGAAGGCAACACAACTGTGGGGACGTACAGCCCATGAAGGGCATCTAGAAAAACGAGCATGACAACAAGGACATACAGATTACATAATACACATAAACACATACATATATGCACATACACACACACAGTCGCACACACACACAGTCGCACACACACACACAGTCGCACACACACACTCGCTCACATATGGGGGCAACAAGTGAAAATCCATTTGTTAGAGGAAATCGTGCAAAAAGCTTAAATACAAAGCTTAAACATAAGTAGCAAGGAGCACACACACACACAGAGCTGACCCGGCAGTCAACCACACACACACACACACACACACATTCACACACACATACATATGCGAGCATTTGGGTATGCATATGTGGAGCAGGGACTTAGGCAGGCCAAAGCTAAATGAAGCTGCCTTCGTTTGCCTTTTTTATACCCTATACCCATTAGTTGTGTGAACTGGGTATGCCATGCCAGTAATTTAAGGTGCTTAAGTAAATACCGAGTAATATAATTAATTAAAATATCCCAAATATCCTTGTTCAAGTCCCTGATCGAAAGAGAGTTTTGTTTTTAAGTGCTAAACGGTCGTTAATATCCCTGATGGGATTGGGAGCAAATAGCCTTGTACTTGAGAGCAAATAGCCCAGCAAATATCCCTGCTGCAGCTAGAGTAAATGTGCCTGTTCAGAAATAAGTGTCTCAGCTTAAGATCAAATAACCCTGATAGCTTAAGGGAAAATGTTCCCGATTAGAAGCATATGTCTCCGCTTTAGTTAAAATATCATAAAAATATCTCTACTCAAATGATCCAAGTTAAATCGTAAATGTTACTGTTTGGAAGCAAACACCCCTGCTCGCTCAAAGATATTTCATTTAAAGCATTAATATCCCAGTTGAGAGGAATACATTACTGCTTAAACTCAAATATCCCTAATGCGACACATTAATATCCCTGCTCTCTTAAAAATAACCTAGCTGAAGCGTTAATATCCCTGTTCTAGGGTAAATATCCCTGTTGCTTCACAAATACACCTGATCTGGCTTAAATATCCCAAAGCAAAAATGTAAATGTCCCTCATCTGCTGCAAAAATCCCTGTTCATTTGCTGTACAAATATTCCAGGATCTGATCTCTTACAGTACACACAAAAAAGGTTTGAGGAACTTTCGATCTGCCTACAGGGTATTTGCACTTCGAGCACTAAGGAACTAAGCTGTCTCATTTGTTGCTGTTGTTGTTTCACGTCTTACCTTTTAACGTGTTTTACCGTTCGTTTCTTCTTTATGGCAGCCTTCGCATAAAATGAGCAGCCAAAGTCTTCGCCAAAAGTATGTGTAAGTGTGTGTGTGTGTGTGTGTGTGAGGGAGTGACGCAGGAGTGGGCGACTATACGCCTCGTCTCCCTTGGGTAAATTTCGTATTTAACATATATGATCAAGAAATTTTCAAACATTATTTTTAAATTTTATATAAGTACGAGTATAAAAATTTATATATATTTTTTTTGCGTCTGTCAAAAAGCAATTTTCTTGGGTTTAGTGAAGGGAAAAAAAGACGACGAAAGGATTGGCAACTGCAAGAGTAATGGTGGGTTGAGGGGGGAAGGGGGAGTAGTTGTGAAATTGCCAGTAAATAAATGAAAGCTGTTTGCTACGAAACTCAGCCAGAGATTAGACGTTGGGCAGTGAAGTGCTGAGCGCTGTGCTCAAAACTACTTAAGGTTCTTTTTAAAATGGCAGCGGATAAAAGCGGATAAAAGTGGATAAAAGCGGATAATAACGGGTAAATGTAAATAACGCGTATTTAACTCAAGTATATAAATAAAATTGATGTTAACGGTGTATTTCGTAAGCGAAAATTGTAGAGAAAGCAGCTCGATAGTTCATTGAAAAACTGAATGATTGTTGTTGTGTTGTTGTAAGATAAACTGAGGTGGCAAGATAAGTTGGATAATCGCACTAAAGATAAACAATGTCAATAATATAATTGAGTGTTAAAAGTGTCACAGTGGCCGAGATAAACGGACAACGGATAAGGGATAACGTGCTCAAGTTCAGCTCGCTGTACGCGTAACAGATAAAACTCAATTATCAAGTGCACGTCCGATAACAACATCCATTAGTCGACGACATTCATCGTGTATGGAATTGAATGCTACGCTTGCCCTGCTCTGCTCCGCTCTGCTCTGCTCTGCTCTGATAACGCAGAGGCCTATTAATAAATGTAAAAACTGTGTCGTAAATCCCATTATATCGTATGCTTGGTATTAGCCTGATAGCGTACACAAATATATATATATATATTTATATATAAATTATATTATCAAAATTAGTTGGGAATGTATTTCATAAATAGTTTTTTGTACAGTCGTCCAATGTGCAAGCCCCAAATAAAAGAAAAGAAAAGAAAAGAAAAGCAAAGAAAAGAAAAGAAACGAATTATAGCGAATTCTTTTTTGAATTATCATGCCATTCGGCGTAAACATGATATTCGATGAAGTCCGGTTAACAAACGAACTGAATACGGATATAATTCAAAGTCCCTCGAAAATTGAGTAATGCCGTCAATTATATTTGATTTCTAATTGGCAGTTAAGTGACCGACTCAAGTTCCACAGTGATTAGATATCAATTTGTATATGTTTAAATTCAATTCAATTCAATTCACATTCTCAATGCACACGTGCCATGCAATGAGAGCATTTTTGTTGATACTACCTATGTGAACTCGGCATTTAGCAATGTTATCTTGCTTAAATTTGATACAGTTGTTGCTCTAGATGGCATTTAGTGCATATGTTGGAATGGTATAAATCGGTTTAGTATTTCCTAGAGTTTTCTATAGAACGCGTTGGTATAGAAATGAGTTTTGTGTAGAGCTAGTTCTTTGGGTATTGTCTTGAAACTTAAAGTTCTCGGAGAAGCAAAAGCTGAATCAAATATATCAATTATACCTATATGATATTATTCGAAGATTCTGATAGAAAGAATCGTAGAATTAGCAGTACTTTGGTTGGGGTTTTCAGTTGGATAAAGTTATTCTAGTCGCTCTCTATTCTTAAGCAGTCTTTCTTCTCGAAATATATGCAGAATTTCACAAGTAAAAGCTAACTAATTGCAATGAACTCCTCAACAGAGTTTCATGAACTTTTCAGCCCGCTTTGTCCCACTGTGCAGCGGTCAGCGGTCAGCTTGTCGCGCCATAAAAGTAGCCACTGTGGATGATAAGATTATAGCTGCCTCGGGGCTCAGTATAAAGAGTCATCGAACTGGCGCATTCGTCGCAGTTGAACAAAGCCGGCAAAAGGCAGAGATGATACCCTTAACCTGGTCTGGACAACAGCTGAGGTTGCCGCTGCTGCTGATCATCGCTGGCATCGTGCTGACTCAGCAGGTGAGATTTCTCTTTCGCTCAATTGGCCACAGTTGGCACGATCGCTGTGATAAGCGCTGCGTCTAAACGTCCATTGGTTACAGGCGGCCATCGATAAAGGGAATTTCTATACCGCCGGCGTCGTGGAATTTCGTCAGTCAATCGACAGTGATTGGACGGATAACGTAGCTGGCTATGTGGAGATCATTAACTCACCGAATGCCAGCGCTACGGATATCATTGTCTTTCCGGAGGCAACGCTCAATGACCTCAACACAACCAGCTTTGTGCCGAATCCAACGGATCAAATCTCGCCCTGTTTGATGGATCCGGATGCGAAATACTATGCCAAGTTTCTGGTCACCTTATCATGTGCCGCTCGCAATGTCAGCAAATATGTTGTGATCAATCTGAGTGAGCGACAACTCTGCTCCGACACGCCCGAGGATACACGCCCCTGTGCCCCAAGTGGCTACAATATCTACAACACGAATGTCGTCTTCGATCGCAATGGAACGGTCGTCTCGCGCTATCGCAAGGTGCATCTCTATGGTGAGCCAAGGAACAGCACACTTCTGCCCGAGAGCATCACCTTCGAGACGGACTTCAATGTGACCTTTGGCCACATCATCTGCTTTGACATCATGTTCTATAAGCCCGGCGTGGAGCTCGTTCTGGAGCAGGGTGTTCGCCACTTTGTGTTTCCCAGCATGTGGTTCTCACAGTTGCCGTTTCTCACAGGTAAGTGTTGCTTATACTGATGGCTTAACAGGCATGGGTTCATTTGAGCATGTGAACCGGTTCACTAGGAGTTAGAAAGCGGCGCAGCTGGTAACTTAAATGAATATAACATTTTGAGTCACTCTATTCACTGAAGGAGCAGTGCATGTAAACAACACTGGTGCGAACCGGTTCGAAGGCAGCACTTGACTGCTTGAAAAGCGGTTCAGTTGAACCACTTGGTAACCATCTGTGACGAGTTGCTTAACTTAAGTCAGAATTTATCTTAGATATACTTAGAAGACTAAAAACATTATACTTTGGTTATGAACCGGTTCAAAAATAATGCATAACTAGTTTCAAAGTGGTTCAGTTGAAGCTATGCGACGCTTAAGAAGAGATAAGTTGGGATAACAAATATACGATGGCTCAAAGTGCAAATAAATCGAGTTGAACCGGTTCAAGCAGAGACATTCAAAGTGGTTCGGCTGTATTCAAGATATATTTAAAGAACTCTACTGAACTCTGAGTTGTATAAGGCTCAATAAACATGTTGAACAAGAACAGCTTGTGGACTGAATCGGTTCGCAAAAGAGTGGTTCGGAAAGTGGTTCAGCTGCAGCTAATTGCATTTTTGGGTTACTTAAGATATCAAATTTAATATACAGTTGATAAGAAGAAGCAGATATAGCATCATGCAATTTGAACCGGTTCAGAAGAGCTGTAAAAGAAGCAGCTACCACAAAACGATTACCAAGCGGTTCAGAAAGTGGTTCAAGTTGCAGATGGAAAGCCCTGAAAAGGAATTTTAATAATTCTTTCGTTAGCTCTTCCTCTCTCTCTTTAACTCTCGCTATCTCGCGCTCTCTCTCTCTCTCTCTCTCTCTCTAGCTTCAGCCTTGAACTATTTCCCGAACCACTTGGTAAACGTTCAGAAAGTGGTTCAAGGTGCAGAGGGAAAGCCCTGAAAAGGAACTGTTTGACAGTTCTTTCTTTCGTTCTCTCGCTGCCTCACATTCTCCAGCACTCTTTTGCACTCTCTCGCTCAACATCTCTTTCTCTCTTCCCCATCCTTCCAGCCGTTCAAGTGCAGGAGGGTTGGGCCTACAGCAACAATGTGAATCTCCTGGCCGCGGGCGCAAGCCACCCAGAGTTCGGCTCAAGTGGCACGGGCGTCTATCGTGGCCGCGATGGCTCCCTGAGCCGAGCAATGCAACTGGAGGAGGGAGAGCGTCGCATCTATGTGGCCCAGGTGCCAAAGTACGAGGACAACGACAGCCGATTGAATGCGAAATCACTAGGAAAACAGTCGACGGAGTCACAGAAACTGCGACACAATCAAAGATTCAAAATGAAACGCGATTATCTTGAGCAGTACGAGACAATAGCGTTGGATTTTCGAATGGACGAAGCCGGGGGATACACGATCAACGAGCAGGTGTGCCACGGCATGCTCTGTTGCCAATTTGAGCTCGACTGGCGCACACTTGGCCAAGGCACCGCAGCCAATGGCAGCTACTACAGCTACCGATTGGCCGCCTACGATGGCTGGCGCAATGATCTGGCCGACGAAACGAATTATGTGCGAAATTGTGGCATCTTTGCCTGCACTGGACCCGACTTGCTGGACTGCGGCAAGTTGGTCGATGACCTGCAACCACGTGTCGCCTTCACCCGCCTGCTCATCGAGGCCACCTACCCCAAGTCACGGCAGCTGCTCTTCATGCCCAACAGCGTTCTGGACAACTTGCTGCCCTTGGAGCCCAGTCAGTTTGAATGGTCCATGGAGGAGCTGGAGAACCAGTGAGTGAATCAACTAACTTTACTTTTGTCAATTAACTAACTAGCTAGTTTATCTAACCCTACAAAGTAGCTGAGAGAAGCTTGGCATGTGCTCCTTCTGTCAGCTTGTGCAACTTGCTACAACGGAGTCTTGGTGCTGCAGGCAGATCTTAAGTCGTTAGCGACTAGATCGGACTACTATATCTTATAGCTACCAGAGGAATGATCGCTTGAAACTGAGAGCTTAGTATAGAAAACTGGTTGTTCCTCAAGATAACTCTATCAATCTAACAGATTGTATACTTAGTATTGTCTTCTATATTTTGAACAACTTTGGTCTACTATATCATATAGCTACCACAGGAACAATAAGTTGAGTTTAGTATAGAAAACATTTTTGTTTCTTAAGATATCTTTATCAATCTAACAGATTAGTTTTGTCTTCTACATTCTGAGTAACTTTGGTTAAAATTAGGTGTGCTATATCTTATAGCTACCAGAGGAATGATCGGTTGGATCTGAGAGCAACTTTGTTGTTCCTCAAGATATCTCTTTATATCTAACAGATTGTACATCTAGTATTACCTTATATATCCTGATTTGAATCGGACTACTATATCTTATAGCTACCATAGGAATGATCGCTTGAAACTGAGAGCTTAGTATAGAAAACTTTATTGTTCCTCAAGATAACTCTATCAATCTAACAGATTGTATACTTAGTATTGGCTTCTATATACTCAACAAGAATTGGCTACTATATCTTATAGGAAGAATCGGTTGAAAATCAAATTTAAGTATGATCAACTTTGCTTTTTCCAGAGATATTCAAACCAATCTTATCCCAATTTATGTCTGCTTTGATCTATATAGTTGCGATACGAACAATCGGAAAAGACGTTGTTGCTTTTTCATATATCTCAATCAGTCTCATCGGATTGTGATTTTCATATTACTTTTATAAGATAAATATACCGGAAACTGCAATTTGTTTATAAATTTATTAAATTCAGTTTAAACTTATATAAAATGCAATTCAAAATCTTTGCTAGGGTATCTCAATCTTCCAATTCTGCCATACTTACATAGAACATCTTTCCTGTTTTCTACTTTTTGCTCCCAATTTTTATTTGTAACAATTTTGGCTTTACTTTATTGTGAAGAACTTTTAGTTGATATTATAATTTTAATTTTAATTTTATGATAATTTTATCTTTACTTTTTTCCATTTATATTTTACTTTCTGTTCTCTCTATTCTCTTCTTTATTTTCCCCTTTTCCCTCGCTCAGGAATCAACTGCAGCTGCGTTTCGCATTGGCCAAGTCTGTGGAGCTGCAGAATCTGTTGACCTTTGCCATCTATGGCAATTACTATGACGACACGTGCACCTTTGGCAAGGGCACACCTGAGCAGGATCGCGAGTGCGGCTTCAAGCCGACAGGTGGCGGTGCTGGCGATCTAAGCGTCTCCAGCTTCCTGCTCCTCACATTGTCAGTGACGCTGGCGCTGCTTGTTAAGCAACAATAGTTAAAACAAAACTATCTTTTGTATTTTGTTTGTGGTAGCTAAAGAAAAGAATCTTATTGTTGTTTGATTTGCTGAGCATTGAGTAAAGCTAAGTAATTGAAATATTTTAGATATGGATTAAATTGTAATGGGTTAGGCTAAGCTGGCTGGTTTGCGAATGGTTCGGCTTTCTAGCTCGATCTATAAGTGACTTCAACAGATTTATTAGAGTATTATATATTTGAGATTATAAATAATTGAACAATTATGTTTGTCCTCTTGAAGTTTTCAAAATATATATAAATATATTAATATATAATGGAAATTAAAATTGTTTAATTCGATTGATTCGATTGCGGTTGAAAATGGTTTGATCTTAAAATATTATATGATTCTTAGACTTGCAAAGACTACAAAATAATTTAATTAAAGCATTTATATTCATAGTTAAACATGTTATAAGAAGTTTAAGTATATTATGATTTTAATAAAGATGTGTAGATAAAATATATTGAGAAATGATGTTATCTACTTTATTTCTGAATACATTAAACATTTTCAATAGCAACTTTAAAACATTACAATGGTCTCTTTCAATTACACACAATTTGCATGTTTTTCATAGATTTTATACGTTTATTTTAGATTTTAAAAATTTTAATTTGTGGTCTAATAAATTCTCAACAAAAAGCGAAAAAATAGTAGACAAATATTTTTTAATAAAAGACAATTAAATAGTTCATATATTAGTATATAAAACGTTGTGGAAAATGATTCATTTATCAAAAAATAAATGTTATTAAATTAAGTTATTTTCAAGTTGATGCAGAAATATTGCTAAATTAGTTGCGAATTATATAAAGTTAAAAAAAAAACGTTAATAAAATTTGTATACTGGGAAAAAGACAAATTTTTTAAAATATTTAAATAAAAAATGCAAAAAAATTAAAATTTAATTAAATTTGCGGATAGAAATTAACAACAAATTCAAAAAGTCGCATTTAATTTATTTACTTGGGTTGGAAATAGGTTGGAATGCATTGAACGTGTCGATCTGAGCAAATGGAAGAGCTAAAGATGTCAAATTAAGCGTGCACCTTCATGTATACCCTGTATACCCTGTATACCCTGAACGGATCGAGTTTCAGTTACATTAAGAACGCTAAGATCGTTAAGAAACAAATTCAGAAAAAGACAAATAAAAGAAACTTTCGTTAGTCGTAAGACTCTGTACTTAAAAAGTACATAGTCTTCTAAGTTTGACGAAAGCGCAATGTGCGTAACAGGCAGAAGGAGGCGTGGCAGACCCTATAAAGTATATATATATACTTGATCATCATCAAGAGCGGAGACGATCATCACGATCGGAACATAAACATAGAAGATATTAAGGAATGAACGATCACCAGGTTCATGGCAGCTGCAGCTTCTGAGAATTGCTCTAATTAAAAGAAGAAAAACAAGTGTTATGTGGTTCTTCTTCTTATAATTAGAGCAATTTATTGCCGTTGTATAGCTATGAACCTGAGTGCCATGAGTTCAAATCTCGCTGCTGACATTAACAAATTAACAAATTTTATTTGTTAATAATTATAAATTAATTATAAATTGAAGTTTTTTGCTTTTCCCGGTTAGTACAGAGTCGCCACAGTCGGTTGAGACCGAGTGCAGAGTACTCTTCTCTCAGTTATAAATACTGATTCACGGTACTTTACTGTCGCTGGCGCCGCGACAGACCACCAGATTATTTTTGGATTTAATTAGGCGCAGCCTAAAAGTATGCAACACATTTGAGTGAACTTCTCCAGGGTTGTAAACCAAAGCCACTGGATGATAACAGCTGTTGTCACAGATAAGATATAAATCCATTCGACGAATTCACAAATCGAGTAGCAGTAATAAACATCAGTGTGCTTGCAACGACATGTGTGGCAAGTGGTGTTGGCTCGTTTTGTGGCTCGCTGTGGGGCTATGCGACTGTGGATTGGCAGCCACCGGAGATTACTATACAGCCGCTGTGGTGGAGTTTCGACCCGCGATGAGTGGCGCAAGCTCACAGCAGCTGCTGGAGGAGAATCTGTCAGCGTATTTGGAGTTGATTTCATTGGCAAATCGAACAACCGATATCATTGTCTTTCCGGAGGCAACGTTGAACAGTCTGTTGCAATTGACGGCGGTGCCGCCGCCCTCGCCACATACGTTGTGCCACAATCAAAGCGAAGTTGCCCCAACGATCGCTGAGTTTATGCGGCAACTTGCCTGTGCCGCTGTCGACGCGCACACGTATCTTGTGTTCAACGTCAAGGAGCGCGAGGAGTGCGACAAGCAGAACGTGGATGGCGAGGAGAAGGATAACGATAACGATTGCCCACCACGTGGCTATCGATTGTACAACACAAATGTGGTGTTCGATCGCAGTGGTGCGATCGTCTCGCGTTATCGCAAATGGAATTTGTACCTGGAACCGCAATTGAATCGCACGGCGAGTCCGGAGTTTGCCGTCTTTGAGACGGACTTCAATGTGATCTTTGGTCACTTCGTCTGCTTTGACATGCTCTTCTATACGCCGGCCCAAGTGCTTGTGGAGCGTTTCAATATCAGAAATGTGATTACCACCAATATGTTCAACTCGGAGTTGCCATTTCTAACGGGTGAGTGAACGCTGTTTACAGGGTATCTGGCGGTCTGATAAGCACTAGACTGTATTTTATGTGCTCTTTTACTTCTTTTCTTGTTGCTCGCAAAGCTAATTTTGCAAGGTATCTACTAGTCATTGATGTTAAGTTGAGTTTACAGGGTACCTGATAGCAAATTCATAATTATGTGTCAAATGCAAGGTGTCTATTAGTCGATCACACTTGTCAAAACACAAAATTACATATTTTCATCTCTATTTTTTCTTCAAAATAATACTTTTCTAGGGTATCTACAAGTCTATCGCCCTTATGAATGTTCTCAAATAAAACTCAATATTATATAATTTCCTCTTTTGCATTTATTTCCATTCCTTCCTCTCTTGCAGTCAGTTTAGCTGAGCTTACAGGGTATCTGTTAGTCTATCACAGGTATAACAACTTTTTGTGGTATCTCAAATATTTACCCCTCTCTCTTTCCAATTTTAGTAACAGCTCACACTCTTGCAGTCCAGCAAACCATATTTGCAGGGTATCTATTAGTCTATCATAATTATATAAACAACTAATCACAATTCGAATATTATTATTATTTATGTTGTCTTTTCGCCTTTAATTCCATAATTGAGCTGAGCTCAGTTTGGAGAGTATCTACTAGTCCATCAACTAACAAAATCTCCCAATAATTACTCAATATATAGTTCCATCTGCTCTTTTTACTTATTTGTTTTACTCTCTTGCACTGAAGTAAGTTGTATTTACAGGGTATCCACTAGTCTATCACATATCTATTATACACAATCATAATTCCAAATCTTATTTGAAATATATTTTCTTCTCTCTTTATACTTTTCATCTCACTATCTAGCAGTTAAACATGCTGTGTTTACAGGGTATCTACTAGTCTATCACTCTTATCGTCACATTTCAAATATTACTTTCTATACTCCCTTTTCTTCCGGTTTTCCCACCCCGAAAATATGTTTACAGGGTATCTGCTAGCCTCGACATTTTCAGCAACTTTTATTCGTATCTCAAAACTATATTCTTTCCCTCTCTATGCCTGCAGGGTGTCCAATGGTCTATCAATCCTAAAGAAATTTCTACTAATAACATAATCCTTTCTCTCTCCCTCCTCTCTCTCTCTCTCTGTTGTTTGTCTTGCAGCCAGCCAGTTGCAACAGGGTTGGGCGTGGGGCAACAACGTGAATCTGTTGGCCGCTGGAGCGAGCTTGCCACACGGCGGCATCAGTGGCAGCGGCATCTATGCGGGCCAACGTGGCGCTTTGGTGCGTCGCATGGTTGGTGACTCGACGGTGGGTGTGAGGCAGCTGCTGGTGGCACGTGTGCCACGTTGGCCAGAGTTGGAGAGCAGCGATGTCACGTTGGATGTGGAGCGAGCTGGGCCGGCGCAACGTCAACTTTTGATGTTGCAACAGCCGCACCTGCTGGACTTTAGCAGTTGGCAGGTGCCGCTTATCAATGGCAGCGTGCAGCAGCAACGTCTGTGCCACACGGATCTGTGCTGTGACTTTGAGCTGAGCTTGCAACTGCCACCAGCGGAGGCGCCACAAGTGCAGTACGAGTACACCTATCGACTGGGCGTGTTTGTGGGGCAACGTCGCTATGAGGAGGAACAATACAGCGTTGTCCGACTGTGCGGTCTATTTGCTTGCCGCAATGCCAGCGTCACGAGCTGCGGTCAGTTGGACCAAGGGCAGGGTCAGGAGGAGGGTCATGGGGCGCAGCTGCAGTTCAACACGTTGCGTATCAGTGGCGAGTTTGTGCCACGCCAACAACGCCTGCTCATGCCCAGCACGCTGAGTGCCTCGCTTTATGCGTTGCAAGCCACCGAATTTAACTGGAGCGTGTTGCCCGCCGCTGCGGCAGATGTGGCACCCACACATGTGCAAGTGCAGCTGCGAAAGCCGCACTCACAGCTGCTGACCTTTGGCATCTACGGCAACTATTTTGAAGATGAGGCATGCGATGGTGGAGGTGGAGGCCTCTCAACGGCCGGTGGCATTGGAGTCGTAATGGGTTGCCTTCTGTTGTTGCAACTGTTGCAGCTGCAGCTCAGTCGTATTTGGGAGTAGCTCGCTAAGCAAACACTTTGCTGATTAACTCAAATCGCAGATGGCACAGGCGACACAAATGTCAATAACGAAAGGGATTTCAATGCACAGCATTGCCACCTCACAAAACTATACATAAATACTTCACATATATCAATGTTCAATAATATTTGCCAACAACAAAAACGAATTTATCACTCTGGCAACACTTTTGTTTGTCAACCTTACTTATAATTACATGTGGCAACACTGAACATTATCTACAAGAAAGTATGAAACATATTCAACAGCCTGGCAACACTTTTATAAATTGCTAATACCTTAATTATCCATATTTCAATTTGAGTGCCAGCGTTGCCACCTATTCAAATTATGCATATTCAAGTATTGAAACTTTATTTATTAAAAATATGTATTCCCCTATCTGGCAGCCCTTCTAATGATCTGTTTTCAAATCAATAAGGCAGCGTTGCTATATGTTTACATGTTCCTTAGCTACAATTTATTGATTCCCAACATTTTGCTATATATCTTCATTTCAAATGACATTCAACAGACTGGCAACACTTTTGCCGATTCGTATTCAAATTAACAAGGCAGCGTTGCCATATTTATATAATTTGCATATCTATAATGTCAATTTCAAACTATTTCCTTGCTCAACCCCATTTAAATTTAAGCATTGAGCGTTGCCACCTGGAAAAATAATCCAAAAATATGTGTGGCAACACTGGGAATTGAGTGTAAACAAAAATCGAATCGAGCACATTCAACAGTCTGTCAACACTTTTAATAAACTGCTCTCAGCTAAACATAACAAGGTTGCCACACTTGTTTAATTTTGTTCATCTAGAACATATCCAGACATTTTTCAAACACCTTGAAATATCCAGAATATTTCAGTTCTCCGGTTGTTTTTTTTTTTTAGATTTTTAGTGCTTAAATTTTTTGCTATTTTTTGATAAACAATTTGGGTTTTGTTTGTGGTTTAATTAAGCAATAAATCAGGAAAGTCATAACAATTTGATGGTCTCATTATGCGAGAGATAATGTGTGTAGTTAGCATACTAAGTATTTGATGAGTCCCAAATAAATGAATATATATTCAATGAGTATATTCGTGAGTGTGTACATAAATGTGTGGGAAATGAATGATATCAAAATTTTATTTGAATGTTTCAGTTTTATTAACTTGATTGCCGAAGAAGAAGAGAAAAACAAAGGAACACAATACATTAATATAGTTTATAAGTTCCATGGCATACAAGAGATCAGCGTTAATCACAAAGTTCAGTCAGGTGTGCAAGTACAGTCAAGACTAACTATGGATTTCTTATGCCATGCGCTGATAGAAAAGAAAATTAAGTTGTCATAACACTGAGAAGAGAGGCTAGCGACGTGTTCACGCTAGGCAAGCTTCACTGTACTGGCCCGTATGCAAATAGTGTTGTTAAACGTGATTTATATACCTTCCTTACATGCGTTGTACGCTTTTATGATTTACGAGCAAAAAAAGTTGTAAAAAGCAACGAAAAGAAGGAACAAAAACGATTTGGTTTTATTTGTCGCCTGGCAGCTCATTAAATGCGTTGCGACGCGTCGCAGCCACCGTTAGCTGCATTGTGTCTGTGTGTTTTTGTGTGTGTGTGTGTGTGTGCATGCAAAGATGCTGCGAGTTTGCTGTTGTTGTTGCTCTTAAGCTCATAGCAAATTGTAATTAAGTGGCTTGCAAACAACCGCACAACACACACACACACACATACGCATAGTGACACACACACAGTCACACACATAGCACTATAGTCAATTTGGCTGCCCAAAATTGATGTTAAATATATGCAGACTTAGAGGTTCTGGCAGCAGCAACGGGAATGGTGTCAAGTTCATGTCATTAAGGTGTGATTAACAAAAATTAGTTGCTGCTTAACGGACACAGGCAACCAAACACAAACACACACACACACACACACACACACACACACACACACACACACACACACACTCCAATACACGTGCACGCTTGATAGCGCAACAGTCTGTGTGTGTGACTGGAAAGCATAGTCACTGTTGCTGTTGCTGTCGCTGTCTCAGTCACTGTCTCAGTCGCTGCCTCTATCGCTGTTCACTGCTTTAGACGCAGCCTCCAACACACATACGCAGGTGTAACAGGCGCAACACATGAATGCCAACATCGACGTCGACGTCGCCGTCGACGTCTCAGCCAATTGGTCGTGCAGAAAAGTTTCATTCATTTCAACTGTTGCTCCCCACTTGTTAGCACATGAGACTGGAAAGCACTGGACGAAGCGCTGTCTACGAAGTAAACGACGACAACAACGGCAACGACAGCGCGACGACGACGACGACGACGACGACGACGACGACTACGAATGCCAAAAAGCTTCCAAGCTTTGGAGACCGATTGGACACCTGAACATACGTATGAACATACCGCGTGCGTGTTTTTGTGTAGAGTTTTCATATTCGTATTTCTTTTTTGAGCGCCATGCGTAAATCTATATAAGTATGCATGTGTGTGTGTGTGTGTGTGTGTGAGTGTAGACTGCGTTATATTTGCATTGAATTATTCAAGAGCAAAATGTTTTATGAAGCGCAGACAGCAACAGAGCCGAAGCCGAAGCTGCTGCGGCTACTGCTGTTGCTATTGCTGCCGTTGCTGCTGCGCTTTTGTCAGCTGAAATGCAATTAAAAAGCGCAGCGGCAGCAGCAGTCGTAGCCACAGCAGCAGCAGCAGCAGCAGCGACGCCAGCAGCATTAGGCGACGCATGCACGAAGAGCTTCATATTAACTTCGGCATGCTGTCGCTATAGCTGTTGCCGTCGCCGTCGCTGTCGCTGTTGGCGTACAAACGCGTTGCGTGGCTATCGTCGTCGTCGGCGGCGTCGTTGGCGTCGTTGGCGTCGTTGGCGTTGTCGGCGTCGTCGGCGTCGTGGTAGGAATCGTTGTCGTCGCATTCTGCGACAGCTTTCGGCGCGCGTTTAACATCCAGTAGGCGTTCAGCCTCCGAGCGGATAACATTGCGTTGTTGTAGTTCTTGGAGTCAGCCAATCAAACTTATCTCAATACAATTGAAAACCAAACGTTCGATTTCGATTCGATTTTGAGTACGAGTTCGATATTTTAATCGTGCGTGATACGCAATTATCGACCAAGATATAGCAGCATTTAGAAAGAGAGAGAGAGAGAGAGTGATAGAGAGAGAAAGAGAGCGAGAGAGCGAGAAAGCAAGAGCACGATAAAGACCTCCAAAGAGATTCAATTTGAAAAATTTATTTCAAAAATTCCTTTCCAATATTGTGTTGGAATTCCTCGTGTCGGCGCGCGAATTTTGTTATTTGAAAACTTTAGCAAAATTGCATTCAAAATAAATTAGAAATTTTGTGCTCTTTTTTTTGTTGTCTTTTTTGTTGTTGTTCCTGGTGCAAAATATTTAAAAGTTTATAAAAAAAAGAATAAAAAGAAAATTACAGCAAAAAGTAAATTTTTTTCTGTTATTATTGTGACTTGACGGTGCGAAAGAGAAAGAGAGCCAGAGAGTGAGAAGAAGAGGCTAAGAAACGAATTAAGTTAGCAGAAGAAAGAGACAGAAGAGAGTGCAACTGCAGCGAAGACCAGCACAAAGAGCAAAAGGTAAATGCAATTCTTTCAATATTCATGTATATGTTATTCAAATTGAAATCTGTGAATGAAGTGTGAATAAATGATACCGCTTACAAAGTATTCAAAGTTGAAGGTCAGTGTTGAAAAGTGTGCAATGTGTGAACTAATTAAATATTGAAACGAATCGAGCAGAGTTGCAGAATGCTTCAAAATTGAATCCGCATCAAATTTAAAGCTTCTCACAAATAACAGTTATTTATGCCGTTACCTTGAGAGCTTTAATAAACTTGCTTGTGAGATGCATTTCGATTTTCTAAATTCGTTTTTAATTCGTTTTTAATTGGTGGAAGCTTACGGTTTTTCGCCAGGTGGCCTTGAGCTGCATTTTCGAGTGTTATTGAGAAAATTATTGATTCACAGTGTTTCCTTCTTTGACATTTTGCTTAGCATTTTCTGCTTAAGTTTGAAGTATTACAAAGATATCAAATATTTAACGTGCTTTCGCAGAGCTTAAATAGCTTTATTTTTCAACTCTTTTATAGTTGTGTTATTTCCGAAATTGTGATTTGCTGAATTTTTAGTGTCATTTCTTTTATTTATTATGTTGTTGTTTATTTATTTTTATTTTTTTTTTTGTATATTAACTATGCATTTCTGCAGTTCGCTGTAGAGCCATAAAGTCTGAATGTCCTTGGTCCCTTTTTTTTATGGATAAGCAGTTTGAACGATGGCTCTTTAAGTAAAGATTTCATGGCTTTGTATTTGAATTAGAATTCAAAGGAACATTTCTTCTAATTTACAGTTTTTGTGAGAATAATTATTGAAGAATTTTTCAATAATTCAAAAAGTTTTTTTAAATTTCAAAATGGAAAACTTTTTTACTATAGCAGTTGCTTGTTTATTAAATTGAGTAAATAAAATTTACAGATTATGATTTTAAAGAGAAAACTGCTTAAAAGAATTCTTTATTATTTGAATTTATTCTTAAAGCTTTTTTAAAAATTGATTTTACTTTTAAGTTCTTAAGCCAAGTTATAGATTAAATAATTCATAATTATTTAAAGATTTGCTGACTTTTTGATATTGATACATAGATTTCTTGACATTTTAAGTTCCAACTTGAGTACAATTTACTGACAAAATTTCGAGAGTTTTGAATAGAAACAATTTGCTTCAACAATTTTCTAGTTTCTGCTGTCTGGAAAAATTTTAATAAAAGTTGCTATTAACAACAAAAAAATTGTAAAAGAAATTGTTTTTATAATTCAAATTCTTTGCTCACAAAATACATTGAATTCAGCGACTAAGCAACTAATTCGGGGAATATGTCTGCTACTTTTTTCTTTTATTTCTCTTTGATTATAATAATTCAATAAAGCTGACCAAATTGCCAGGAATTGCCCAAAATAAATAGTTGTGGGGCTGTGAGGAAATGCTTTAATACAAGTTGACAACTTTTTGCAGCTAACGCTTCCTTTTGCTTTCTTTGTTCAAAAGAAAATTCGCTTAAATTTTGTTGCACTGCAAAGTTTGTTCATCAATTTTGAACATTACTTCATTATCCTTATTAGTTTGGCTTATTTCTTATGCAACAAAAAAACAAAAAAAAAGAAAAAAAAAACAAGGGTCTTATTTTCCACTCAATGTGTTTTCTCATCTTTCTTTTTAACATTTGTGACCAACGTTGTTCCCGTCTTCGTCATCGCCTCACTCTCCCTCTCTGTCTTGTTCTGTATCTGCCTCTGCCTCCCCCATTTCCCTCTGCCATTGCAAAGTAATATGACTTTGGTCGTTTTCGCTTTGTGTCAACCTTTATTTCGGGTACTTCCGGTTTCAATTCTCTGCGGGAGGCGTGTGGATGCAGCAGTTCTTATGGGTTTTCCGGTTGGAAACAGCTGCTTAACGGCCGCTGGCGCCATCTGTTGCTGGCAATTGTAATGTTTCATTCAATTTTACCATTTTTCTTATTTCGCTGAATTTCCCGAATTTTCATATTAACAACATATTTTCATATTTTCGTATTTTCATATTTCCATACTTTCGTATTTCCATATTATTCTCATTGCTTCGCCTTCATTTAGTGCCCGCAGCTTGCGCTCAATATTTCAATTGGCAGGCGAGTCAATAATTTATGTACATTTGGCCAACTGTGCGTATGATTAATATTTGAAAATATGCAAGTGAAACAAGCAACGAGCACTAAATGTATCTGGAAAATTGGAAAAACTTATCAGAAAAACAAGAACGAAAGAAAAACGCTGCCACACCGCGGACCTGTGTCCGTTGCATTGTTTGTGCCTTAATTATTGGCCAAACGGCATTAAATTTTCAAGTATTTACTGAAGCTAAACAAAACACAAACAACAAATACACACGGACAAACAGACAGACACACACACACACACACACACATAAGCAACAACAAAAACTATTGAGGAAAAATTCTTTTGTTCGTCGATTTTTGGCGATATTTGCGATAATTCACTAAATAAACTCGAAAAACGGCAACAGTTGCTGCGATTTCTTATGCGAGACGTGTGTATATGCTGTGTGTGTGTGTGTGTGTGCATAGACCATGTGCCAGTTCAATTCTGAGAGCACCGATCGCCTATAAGTATAGAGCGCGTCTCCAGTCATATATTATTGTATACACAAGTTCTTGTATTCATCGAGCATTTAAAATTGCAAGACATTTGCCAATTGCCCGTTTCTCGTATATGTCTCAATACATGTGCGAGGGCTGCACGTGAAGTTGCTCATTTTTATAGTCGAGTTGAGGGACTCTGTTCAAACTGAGAGATAAATATATAGAAGTCTGTTATCTACGCTTTCGGCTCTAGTTCTATTTTTTGCCTACCATTATTGTAACTCGAAATCTGGTCACCCTAATACCGAAATCAATATAGTTGTAGTAAATTTCTAATGCTGACTCTGTAAATTGTTGGAGTTTTACGAATGATTCAGTGTTGTCTTCAGTTCAGTTTGGTTTAGTCTTCAGTTTAGCTATTGCTCATGGCTAGTATGGTCACCCTAATATCTAAATTAATTTAGTTAAGGTAAATTTCTAATGCTGATCTCGTAAATTGTTGGAATTTTACGAATTCTTCGATTGTGTCTTCAGTTTAGTTCGCATTGCGAGGTATTACCTATTGCTTATCGCTGGTATGGTCACCCTAATATCTAAATTAATATAGTTTAAGTAAACTTTGTAATGCTGATATCGTAAATTGTTGGAATTTTATTATTGTGAGGTATTATCTACTGCTTATGGCTAGTATGGTCACCCTAATAACTTAATTAATCAAGTTATTGTGCATTTCTAATGCTGATCTCGTAAATTGTTGGAATTTTACTTCTGCATCAGTGTTGTCTTCAGTTTAGTTAGCATTGCGTGGTATTATCTATTGCTCATGGCTAGTATGGTCACCCTAATACTTAAATTTATACCTAAATGTACTTCTATATTTCTAATGCTTAGCCCAAAAAATGTTGGAATTTTTCTTCTGCTTCAGCGTTGCATTCAGTGTAGTTAGCACTGTAAAGTATTAGCTATTGGTTATGGTCACCCTAATTAGATCAATGTGCACTTCCATATGCTTAAACTAAGTCAAAGTTCATACATTCTTCGCTTTAATCAATAACATGTCAAAAGAGAAAAGAAAAATGTATAAAGTTCAGGTGACCATATCTTCGTTTATTAACCCTTATATAACAGTATTAATTGCAAATATATTATACAAAATGAGATCACATTTTGTTGCTACAGAAATAAGGAGACGAAATGATTTTCGTTTTTCTATTAATTTTCCAAAGTTTTCATAGTTTTCATAAATAGTTTCTTGCTTGATTTACGCTTACTTTAGTGGCCGCCCTCGCAGGCTAAATATATCTATATTTATATCAAAATATCGACTATGTACAAATAAACGCATTGTATGCGGGCAAATGAATTGATTAGAATGCCACCAATGCGCCAGCATATTTACATAAACAATTAACAATTAATTGTTGTTCTTCTGCTTTCGTCGAAATGAACTTTAAGCTTTAGCAAAAACCACAAAAAAAATAAAATAAAAAAACTAAGCAAAGAAATGAAAAAAATTGTGGCACAAAATGCGTGGAGAACAATTTTCAAGGGAATGAGAACGCGCATACGAAATGGAACAACAAATTGAATTAACGGTAAATGTAATACGCACAAAAGCAAAAAAAAAAAAGAAAATAGAAAAACAAAAAATCAGGAAAAAAGAAATATCGAAGAAATGCCAAGAATTGTGTATCCAATTGTATATAGAACACGTATTCGAATTGTATATATGTCGATATATGTCCGATAAACGGACGGAAGGACGGACAGACGGATGGACGGAGGGACGGACGGACGGACGGTCGGACAGTTCCCCTTTCCCGTTGCCATGTAAACAGAACAGAAACAAGCCAAAGGTAACAAATGGCTTTTCAAATAAATTAGCGGGCGGCAATTGTAAACAGAGAGAGAGAGAGAGAGAGAGAGAGGGATTGGGAGATAGCTGAAGAAAGAGAAGAGAGAGAGAAAGAGAGAGGGAGAGCGAGAGCGAGAGAAAGACAGAAAGTGCATTGCACTGGTTATAGCTGGATACACGTGGATTGACTTCATCATCATTCGCTGCAGCTAATTGACAACTTATTTGATCTAAATTTATGCTATTTTTAGAACAAATTCTATTTTATTAGTTTTCAATTCCAATGTGACTTCTCTATACAATATCAATCAATTATTTCCATGTCAGCTTTTACGATATTTCAACATTATTTTGGCCAACTTTCAGCAATATAATTGCACTGAGAGCTGAGTTCACATAGATAGGTTTAGCGATATGTAGATAGATATGTATTTCTAAGGGTAATACGTGTGTATTTCGTAGAAATTGACTCAGTTATTGTTTAAATAGTTGCTAGTTCTTATGTGGAAATAAATTCTAATAACAAATCTATAAGTGTACCTTATTCTATGCGTATTATCAGCTATCATCTGGTAACAACAATTTCAATTTTCAACAATTTCTTAGAAATGATTTGAATTTGTTGCAACATTCTACAGATTGTAAGCTCTTTGAAATGACACAAAGCGCATCTTTTATGTGTTTACAAAACAAAAGCATAAAAATGTCGTAAAGTCTGCAAACGAGCGCACACGACAGTCTGATACCCTGTAGCTTGTACAAATTAATACTATAATAGATAATGTATGCTTATCTATCTGCCTCTGTCTCTCTCGCAGTTGCTATGCACACATTTTCTTACTTAATAACATTTACAATTGTGGGCCAATTCTGTTTCCTTGAAGTACATGTACTGCTGGCAGCATATGCGTTAATAAATAAACTTAAAAATATGATACTACGAAAGTCAAATGCCAAATTTTGTGTCTCTAAATGTTATAGTTACTCAGATCACTGCCTTCGTCTTGGAAGAACAGAAAGATGGAGTTAGTGCAATAGACTCCACTGTAGATACTGATCAAGCATATTCCGCTGGCTACAAACATTTGCACAAAGTTGATATACTGCTGTTACAGGGTGTGCAGACAATCAAAACTTTGTTTGGCTAATGGTAAATGCAAGAGTATTAGAGCACGTCTCTATGCAAAACGCATTTTAGCTTCAAGCTGTATTATAAGCTGCACGTACATGTGTGTGTGTGTGTGTGTGTGTGTGTTTGTGTGTGTGTGCGAGAAATGTGCACAAAATGAAATGAAGTTGGTATAATTGATGGGAGAGGCACAAGAAAGCTATTTAAAATTAAATAAATTTGTGAAAAAAGTGCTAAAAGTTGAGTGTGAAACAAAAGTTGCAAAAAAGTTTTGAATTTAGTTAAAAAAATAATATATAAAAAATAAAAATACTCAAAATGCAGTAAATAACAGTAAATAAAATAAATAACTGCATATACATTTATTTGCATATTTCGCATTTAATAACTTAATAAATTGTTTTAGACCTTATTTTCTTTATAAAGCATTTGTAATCTATTAATATCGAGAAAAAATAATATATAAAAAATAAAAATACTCAAAATGCAGTAAATACTAATAAAAATAAATAACTGCATTTACATTTATTTGCATATTTCGCATTTAATAACTTAATAAATTGTTTTAGACCTTATTTTCTTTATAAAGCATTTGTAATCTATTAACAACGAGAACTTTTGAAAACAACCCTCGCACTGCGAGTGCAGGCAAGTGCAGCGGTTTCTGTTGCAAGCGATTCCAAGCGGTTTTCAAAAAATATTGTATATTTTCTTTATGGTAATATATACTCTGTAGACAATTGAAGGCAAGCGTGAGCAATCGATAGACTACAACAATTGTAGAAGTAATGATTTAAATGCTATTAAATGGATTGAAAATAGTAGATGATTAAAGCAATTCATAGGGAATTATGACAGGCAGATGAAACCATAATTTACAGGGTATATGTACACTTATATAGCTACAGCTGTAGTTGAAATATAAGAAATAATTACTTTAGAAATAAGAAATAGTTACAGCTCTTGCTTAGAGGGTATTTGCTAGCTGTGCTTAATCGCTTTGCGTGCTTTGCTTTGTTTTTCTTCTTCTCTTTTTTTTTGGTTTTGTAGTTTTTCTTTCTTTTTTTTTTTCTTTTTTGGAAAACCGACGATCTCAAGGACGCTGCCACCCCACGTGCATTTCAATTAACGTCCCATGTGGGTCGCCGTCCAGTGGAGAAGTTCAGTTGAATGGCGGTTGCAGCGCGGTCGGTGGGCAGCTGCTCGAGGGAAATGGAGAGGGGAGAGGAGGAGAGGGGGAGGGAACTGTGCGTTGCATGAGGTTGCCCGAGAGGCAATTCATTAATTACACAATTAGAACTTGCATTCAATGGCGAACGCTGCGACGCAGCTGCAAAGCAATTCGTGGAAAAGGTTATAAGTAATTTTTTGCTCTGCTTTTTTTTTATTTGTTTTTTTTTTTTTTTTTTGAGTTTTTTTTATCTTTTTTTTTTGGTCAGAATGTTTACCTTGAAATATGCCATGTAATTCAGTGAGTGAGAGCACAGTTATCCCTCTTTAGGGGGCTTCTGTTTTTGTATGCTCTATTTCACTTTTGCAATTGAAACAAGTTGAGTATTCAGTGCAGCTGACAATCGAGTTGGAACTGAGCTTCAGTTACCGCTTCGAACTCATTCAACTCATTGGCAGATATCGAATGCACTCCTGCCACACAGTGTCCAAAACAATGAGCCAACTTTTTTGGGAAGGGCGAGTGAATCAACGGGAGGGGGAGAGGGATGTGTGTGTCATGTCAAAATTGCGAAATTGAAGCTGGGAGTTCTTGTGAACTTGATGTTCATTACCCGCACTCGTCGTAAGTTGCCAATCATTGGCATCACTGAGGCCATGCATTCATACATAACGAGTAGTTAACCTGCTAGTTTTGTTCAACTCTTGTTGTTCTTACTCGTTGAAGTGTTCTTATGTCTCAAAAATTCGACTCGTTTGTTTGCTTTAGCTCGCTTGAACTTTATTTTACTTTACTTCTTTAGTTATTTTCATCTACTTCAGCTTTTTATTCCCTGTTCCTCGATACCTAGATTTGTCTACTCGTTACTCGTTGCTTTTCACATATTTCATTTACTCGTTACAAATTACAATAACTCATTGAAAAATCGAATTGTTGTTATTGTAGATTAAACAGATTCACAAATTATACGTTAATATCCAAGATTAAAAGTTTTCTCGTTGGCAGCCTACTCGCTGGAAATTGTCTTCCGTTCTCTTGTGTTCGTATATTTCTCTTAACATTTATATATTTAATAATATTCATTATTCTCATTTGAATCTTATTTGCTCATAAACTCACTCGTTGGTTGTTGGCCATCTACTCGTTGCAGCTTTGCTCGCCTAACTTAAGCATTGATATATTTGTACTTAACAGTTTTTCAAATAAAAGCTTACTCTTTACTATGAACTTGTTAGTTAGCTACTTGTTAGTTATTTACTCGTTAGACACCTACTCGTTGCAGCAAAGCTCGCCTAACTTAAGCATTGATATATTTGTACTTAACAGTTTTTCAAATTAAAGCTTACTCTTTACTATGAACTTGTTAGTTATCTACTCGTTACCCTTTACTCGTTGTAACCTAATTAGTAGCACAACTTGAGTGCTGTACTCTTCTTACGCTAATAATTTTATAGATTTTATTCTTAAATTCAATTTTACTCGTTAATAATTCACTCGCTGCAACTTCTGCTTTGGCTTAATCGAGTACTTTTTCTATGTTGCTGCACACAAGTGTGTTTAATTAAATCAGGGAAATTGCATAGCTAATTGCACGCTTTGTATAACTAGCCAATACTCGTTAGTTCGATACTCGTTACTCGTTACTTGTTACTTGTTAAAGCTGCACTTGCACCACAAGCATTTGTCTGCACCAATTGATATTGGCACTTTCTTACACTCGGATAATCATATCAGACAGGCACAGTCATAAAGCATCTGGGGGAAGAGGAGGGGGCGAGTGGCTGTTGTAACCTTGCTGACCAACGAGTTGTTGTTGTTGTGTGCAACTTGTAATCTCAGTGTGTGTGTGTGTGTGTGTGTATTGGTCTCAGTTGGAGCTGGCAGGACAACATTTTGTCTTAGCAAATTCAATATGGCAGCGCATTTCCGCTTGTAGTTAAATGATGCAACATGCAGCAGGGTCACTCTTCCATTCTTCACCTCTGCCTCACTCTCTGCCTCACTCTCTCCCTCACTCACTTCCCCCTTGTCACTCTCTGTTGCTGCCTCATGCTGTTACTGTCCATGTCCATCTCCATGTTGCATTGTTGTGCCCAACTCTCTCTCTCGCATTGGTCAGCATGCGAACAGCTCTGCCATTGCCTTTACCTATGCTTGTACCCCCTATACCCTCCCTCTTCTCTTTCTCTCTCTACTCACCCCCTCCAATGCTCAGCATGTTGTTGACACATGCCACAAGCTGCAGCATTGGCATTTTCTTGTTTGTTGTTTGCCGTTGCATGTCCAACCATGTGTAACTGTAACTGTAGCTGTAGCTGTAGCTGTAACTGTAATTGTAACTGTAAATGCCTGCCCCCACTGCTTACTCCCCTCTCCACGCCCCACCCCTTCAACCATTCCATATGCAATTACATTTTGTGTTTATTTGCGGCTCCAGCTTCAATGCGAAGCCTGCAAAACTTTTGCTAAGCTAATTTTCTTGCCTGTTGCCTGTGTGGCAAGCAGAGGGGCCAGGTGTGGGTGTGTGTGTGTGTAGCAAGAGAAGCAGAGAGGCAGCAAAAGTGATGGGGAGGAGGGGGAGCGGGGCTGGGTTGTATAGCGCGCGCACGCGTTTTGTTAACCGCGAATACATTTTAATTAGCAGCTAAAATATTCAAACTCAAAATTGGCCTTTGCCCGGGGGATGTTTCCCCTCAACCAGCATCCCCATCAACTACACCTGTGTGTGCTTGTGTGTGTGTGTGTGTGTGTCTGTGTGTGTGTGTGTGTGTGTGTGTGTGTGTATGCTGAGGCTTGTGTTATGTTTGTTTTGTGCGCCAATGTGGAAAAGTTTGGTTCTCCCCCCGCCACACACACACACACACGCACACACACACACACCGCACACACAGCACAGCCTCATCAGCCTTGCTGTCAAACATGGACTATGAATTTTTCAGGCATGACTCTTTAGAGGGCAAGTCTACCTCTCTCTGTCCCTCTCTCTCTCTCTCTCTCTCTCTCTGTCGCACTTGCATGCTGCGAAAATATGTCAGCGAAATGTTTAAAGTCAGCGCCGTCATACAATAGATGGCGCCACTTGGCAGACACAGCAAGCGATACGGAAAACTCATGAATTTTAATTTGCATTTCTCAGGGACAACGACGATTTTATTGAAATGTTTTCGCTTTTCGTCTTTTCCTGTAGTGGAGGAGTGGAGGGAGGGGGAGGGGGAGGGGGGGGACTTTTGCGCCGCAGATCAAACAAAATGCGCAAACATATTTAAGCAACTATTTGGAGGAAATGGCCACAGAAGATACGTGAATACAAAACTTTTTAGCAGGCACTGTCTCTGTCTCTGTCTCTGTCTCTGTCTTTCTCTCTCTCTTTCTTTCTCTCTGTCTTTCTCTCTGTCTGTCTGTCTGTCGATTTCTCAGGTAGCCTCAAAATGGAACTCGACGAAAAGTGCGAAAAGTTTTCATTTTGTTGGCTGTTAATTAAATTTCAAACACGTGCAGGGCGAGAGAGACGAGAGAGAGAGAGACAGAGAAGAGAGAGAGAGAGAGAGTGAGCGTACGTGAGTGAGACAGAGTGTGCCTGTGTGCGTGTGTGCGAGTGAGAGGCAAGCACTTTTCATAATTGTGCAACAGCTTTCAGCGCCGCGTAATGGATAATGCGTCGGCAAACGCATAAAATCTGATTAATTATACAAATGTAAATGATATGTGGCAGGCGCAGGTAGTTTGTGGGTGGTGCATGGAGGGAGGGAGTAGGCGCCACACATGCCGCATGCTTAATGCTCAGTCAGACAGACAATGCCAGCTTAGTCTGCAGTCGGACAGACTAAATTAAAATGATATTTCGCGGCGAGTTGCATGGAAAGTTCGCTTAAAGGCAACGGGATTTCACATTAAAGCCGAGTCGAGTCTGTGGCATGTTGCACATAGACACAGACACAGGCACAGTCACAGGCATAGATACACACCATATATATACACACGTGCACACGAATGTATCTCATATCTCGTAGCTCTATCCACATCTTGGGCCAAAGATATTTCAGCTGTCAGCTGCTTGGTTAGTTGCCTTGTGGCATGTGGCATGTGGCATGTGGCTCAACTGTGTACAAACTTTGCATATGAAATTATTTCTATAAATATCTTGTTTCATTTTCTATTCTTGTGTGTGTCCAGTTCTATTGTTTTAGTGTTCCATTCCCACTGTTTCTCATGCAAATTGCTTTAGTTTTAAATTATTTGCTTTAAGTGTTGCAATTTGCTACGTTTCACTTTGTCTCCGTGTTCCACATTTCATCATTCCACTGTTCCATTGCCAGTGTTTCATATTCGAAGGACTTCACATTGTTGATTTTCCTTGAAGTTGCTCCGTTTCACTGTTGCATATTCTATCATTCAGCTGTTCTATCACCATGTTCCACATTTCATGTCTACACTGTTCCATTGCCACTGTTTCACTGTTGGCTCACACATTTCATGTACTTTGATCTTTGATATAGTTTTTTTTGTAGACATACCATTTGCTTAGATGGTTCTTAAAGTGCCACTGTTCCAATTCCAGCGTTCCATTTCCGCTGTTTCAATTCCGCGGTTCCATTTGAGCTGTTAGCTGTTAACTTTTAACAACAATGCTCTGCGCCTTGGTGTGCACTATTTCTCTACTCAAATAGTTACAGCTGCGTTTCATTCCACCGTTCCAAATTCAATTCAGCAATTTTTTTTTATTTTTTGTATTTTATTTAACTTTATTTTCATTATCAACATGTGCTCGAAGGATCTCAAAAGTGTGAGCAGTGTTCCATATTCCACTGTTCCCCATACCACTTCGTTCCACTTCGTTCCACTTCAACTCAATGTTTGATAATTATTCAAATGTTTCAAAACTATTCATATGCCCAAGGAGACGCACTGCGTCGCCCACAATTGCTTGAGTTAAGAGAGTGGAATACTTGAGAATAAGTGAAACACGCTAAATATTTAATCAAATATGCATAAACAATGAATGCAACAAATGCAGGCTCTAAGTGTGTGCTTGACATGATGTGAAACTGGCGAAATGAAAAACGCTTTCGCATGCCACACATTGCCGCAAAAGCATTGCACTTGCCCCGCTTTATCTGCAACATGGTTGGCCATATTTTGACAACTGTTACCGCAAAAACAAATACAACTAAATGTGCCATAAAAAAGTGGTGAGCGGGGGAACGGGAAGTGGATGTGGATGTGGAAGTGGAAGGCGAAGGCGGAAAAAAAATATTTGTTGCCCAGCTGTGGCATCCACTTGTGGTTATTGTTGTCAGAACTTTTGCTTTTTGCGTACTTGCCGCCACTTGCTTTCTGTTATTTTAACCAGCGCTAATGTGTGTGTGTGTGTGTGTGTCGCATCCTTGGCTAGCATATGAAAAGTTCACACACCCACACACACCCACACACACCCAACAGAGACATATGATGGCTTTAAGTGCACAAAGGAGGCCAACAAAAAAGTGTTGCCTACTTTTGGGCGCTTTGCTTGGCTGAAATTAGCCAGCATCGACAGCGATGAATTCACCAACAAATTTGATTCCAAACAATGACACACACGCACACACACGCACACGCACACACACATATGTAGAGCGCCAAAAAACGCCAGTGGAGTGTGCTAGACTAGAATACATACCCTGTCTGAGTTATATTCCAGAAAATTGATAAATTAATATATATTTCTTATTTAAATTGATCTTCTTTACACACATACACAGGCATGTACATGACGCAGACAAATAGCTTGTCAGCTATGAACGTTAGGTGGCGCCAGTGCAGCTCTTATTTATCTTATCTATTGCACTAAGTGCGCAAGTTTCACGCATAACTTTTTTGTTTATCAATCGATTGTGTTGAAGTTTTTAGTTTGGCTAAAGAACATTGCAAGTTATCTATACATAGCAAAGTTTATGCATAAACGTTAAACGAGTTAACTTAAAAAAGAAACCAAAAGACCCAAAGAGAGATAAGGCATTTGCAATTCTTATTTTATCCCAGAGATTCACACAGTTCGCAGGCAACTTGATAATTGATGCCTTAAGAAGAAACGCCACATACTTTGTGCATATAAACATGTTGCTTGCTGCCTGTTACATAAGTTAACATAAAGCTAGTACACTCTCTTTTAGGCTCTGTCAAAAAGAAAACGTTTTGAAGCAAAAGAAAAAAATTTTTCTTTTTTTAGAAACTCGCAAATCGAAACTGAGACGAGGCTGCAGCGTGTGTGTGTGTGTGTGTGTGTGTGTGTATGTGACAATATTATACACATAGATACACACACATACGCTGCTCAGTTGTGCATACACACACATACACTCGTACACCATTTGCAGGCTTTTCAATTTCCTTTTTCTCTGTTGTTGTCAAAGAATTTTTCTTGTATTTTTGCGAGCTTTGTTTTGGATTTTTGCTAACTTTGTTGGCCCAGCGGAAAGGGCGGAGCAAGGGCATGGGGTAAAGAGAGGGTGACTGAGAGAGTGGAGAGGGGGTTGGGCATATGTGTAGCGAAATGTGAGGCAACAAACTGTGTCGGCTCGTTGGGCCAACTGTTGCCACAAGGACACGCTCCCACGCACATTCCTTCGAATTGTTTCACATACATCGCAGCCCCCTCTCCGCCACCCCTCACGCATGCCTCTTGCCAATCGACCACCCGATGTTTGCTTGTTGATTTCGCCCCCATATTGCCGCTACAATAGCTACGCTTCGCCCTCCCTGTCGCCCTGTCGCCCTGTCGCCTGGCTTCGCACAAACAATTCAATTTGCTGGCAATGTCTTTGCAACAACAACAACAACAATTGTTGTAGTCTGCCTAACAGGTAGCTCACCTTGTAACTGGCACGCCTCCTAAGCCTCTACGCCTACTTTTACACACACACACACACACACACACACACACACACACACACACACACGCTCTTTACTTGAATGCAGTTTTTGCTTTATTTTGTTTGCATTCCCTAAGCTTCTCCCCCCGCTATGCCCATTCCACTATACCCCCACCCACCAACCCCCTTCCACGCTTAACAATAACAATTCGCTGCTATCAACTATTGCCGTTGTTGTTGTAGTTGTTGCTCTTATTGTTTATTACCTGTGCATTGCTGAGTGTTTTGTTTATTGCCCGCAATTGCCACGAGTGTAGGCGCAATTTTCGCCATATGCCAGGGGCGTGGTGTTAGATGGGGTCCGGGGGGGGGGAGGGGAGGGGAAAGTGTGGCGGCAGGGTAAAGTGTTAGCGTGTACTGTCTATGACGCTGTAAATTTATTGGTCGACGGCTCGATGGGCGTAATTTATAAATAACAATGAACTAGGAAAAACTATGCAGAACACGACTTTAGACAGGGGGGAATGCGCAAGGGGGAAAACAGTGAAGAGAGAGAGAGAGAGAGAGAGTGGGGGGAGGAAGAGGGTTAGGCAAGTGGCTGTGGGTTGAACACGAAACTAGAAACTAGACAAGGGCAAAATGCACAAAGGCAATTGAAAAATGTGAAGTGAAAACTGTTGAAACAAATGAGAAATTCGGAGAGCAAAGCAAATGCCAGAGAGAAAAGGAGAGAGAGAGAGAGAGAGAGAAAGAAAGACAGAGCAAAAGAAAGCGCATTCTCTTTTTCTAATAAAAAGAAAAAACATTTGAAATAGTTTAGTTCTTGCATTAAACTGATGCTTGAGGCAGAAGTTGCTATCATAACTCTGAGGAATTTTGTTAGTCTTTGTCCCAGAACTGAGGTCCCAACTTGAGGTTGGCCTTACGCTGGAGTTTCTTATGGGATTGTAATGAAATTTGCAGAATATCAGAGTGACATACTTTGCTATGCATTGTGCTCAAATGATAGCGTTATGGGCATAAATACGATTGTGGTGAAGTTATTATTAAAATATTGTAAAGATTGACTTACATTTGTACTATGAAGCAGTTAGACGAGTTGAGAGTGCAAATTTCTACTGAAATGATATATAATATATATATAAATAAATATATGTATATATAAATAAATTAGTTTTAAATATAAGCATAGTTAAATAATGTAATTTAATATGTAATTAATATAATTATAATAAATAAGTTTAACTATAATAAAATATACTTTTACTGCGCTCAATTTCGTAAAGTGATACAGAGAGTATTGAGATAACACACTCAGCTCAAATTGCAGTTAATTAATTGCGTTCTCAATTCCCAAATCGCATAAATTCCATCAGCAAAACTGTGTTTTGTTTTATAATTGAATTCGCAAGCGCAGCCATATATAGGATATGTATCTCTGTCTCTAGCTCTCACTCTCTATTTTGACATTATTGATTCAAACATTGATCAACAAATAAATGAAAAGTCATTTCCGAGTTTAATAACCAAAGCCAATTAGGCGCTTTTGCCATGCCAATAAATGAATGTCCCCAATTGGATTCACTTTCAGCAGCAAATGTAAATGAATTTGCACCTCGATTTCGCGCACACTTCTCTACGACCCACTCCCCACTCCCCTCTCCATTATCTTCTCTCTGCACTCTGCTCCCCCTCTATGCTTCTCTCCACACTCTGAGCTCTTCGCTCTCCGCTCTCCGGGGAATACAATTTTCAGCAGAAACTCAAACAAGGACAACAATTGTAATTGAGCATTAACATAAGCTGACACCCAGTTCTCTCCCCTCTGCATCCCCTGCTCAACCCCCCTTGGAAAAAACATTACAAAGTTTCCCATAGGGGAGCATTGTAACGTTAATACGCTTGGCAAACCTCTTGCTACCCCTGTTAACAGCACCTCCTCCTCCCCACTCATCGTCTTCTCTTTTCATTTGAATGTTTCGTTTGGCGCGTCAATTTATTGAATTTTAATTAATTTTATTGTTGACGCTTGCCGTAAAGCTCTTAATGATAGCGGCGTCGTTTCACTCCGCTTCCTTGGCCACGCCCACTTGCCTGTTAAATAGGCGCAAATATGCGAATTTTATAGCAAAATGCTGCGATATTATGGAAACATGAAAGCGAATGTGTGTGCAGCATCTCTCAAGAGATAGAGAGAGAGAGACAGAGAGAGAGAGAGAGAGAGAAGGGGGTGGGATGGGGTGGGTGTATTCTTTCGACTGTTTCAGTTTTAGCTGCAACCAAGGTCAAAACAATTGTCGGCCAGGGGCTCAGTCAGTGGCTCATTATGCGAAGCCTCCGCGGCTTTTGCCACTTGGCATACATTTAAAAACAGCGACAACGCCAGCAGAGATAGAAATAGTTACTAGGAGGGGTAGTTGCGGAGGGTGGGAGGGGGGGTTTCAAGGGAGATAGTCAGCGAAACGGAAACTCGGACAACAACAACAGCTGAGGCTGAGGTCAGTGTTGGCCAACAGGCGTGGAAGCACAGGAAAGCAGCAGAGCGAGAAGCGAAACGAGAAGTAAAATAAGAAACGAAGTGAGACGTAAAATATGAAACGAAGTGAGAAAATAAATATGATGCTAAGTGAGAAGTTAATTCAGCAGTAAATTGCAAATACAGCGAGAAGCGAAATGATATCTTAAGGGAGAAGTACAGTGGGCAGTGGAGCTTGATAAATTGTTGAAGTAAGCAACTAATTGTTAATATAAAGCAAATAGACCATCGAGAAGTAAAGCTTGTAGCGAAATGAGAAGCAAAGTAATACATGAAATGATCTGAGAAACTAGATAAAGCTCGCTGTGCTTTACCTTTAGCTTTTCACTCTATTTCATTTTTAGCTTTGCCTCTCCTTTTGCTTCTCACTGTACTTCACTTTTAGCTTTGCTTCTCGCATTGCTTCTCTCACATTGCTTCCCGCTTCGCTTCTCGCTTGGCTTCTCGCTTTGCTTCTCGCTTTGCTTCTCGCTTTGCTTCTCGCTTTGCTTCTCGCTTTGCTTCTCACTTTGCTTCTCGCTTTGCTTCTCTCGTTTTGCTTCTCTCGCTTAGCTTTTCCCGCTTCGCTTCTCACTTTGCTTCTCGCTTTACTTCTCGCTTTGCTTCTCGCTTTGCTTCTCGCTTTGCTTCTCGCTTTACTTCTCGCTTTGTTTCTCTTGCTTTGCTTCTCGCTTTATTCTCGCTTTGTTTCTCTTGCTTTGCTTCCCGCTTCGCTTCTCGCTTGGCTTCTCTCGCTTTGCTTCTCTCGTTTTGCTTCTCTCGCTTTGCTTTTCCCGCTTTGCTTCTCGCATTGCTTCTCTCACATTGCTTCTCCCTTTGCTTCTCTCGCTTTGCTTCTCGCATTGCTTCTCGCTTTGCGTTTTGCTTTGCTTCTCGCTTTGTTTTCCGCTTTGCTTCTCGCTTTACTTCTCAATTTGTTTCTCACTTTGCTTCTCGCTTTGCTTCTCGCATTGCTTTTCATATTGCTTCTCGTATTGCTTCTCTCATTGCTTCTCGCTTTGCTTCTCTCTTTGCTTCTCTCGCTTTGCTCTCTCGCTTTGCTTCTCGCTTTGCTTCTCGCATTGCTTCTCTCGTTTTACTTTTTGCTTTGCTTCTTGCTTTGTTTCCCGCTCTGCTTATCACTTTACTTCTCAATTTGGTTCTCACTTTGTGTTTCGCTTTTCTTTTGCTTTGGCTTTCAGCTTTGCTTCTCATTTCTTGTTCATTCGCTATATTCCCCTCTGATTCTCATACTTCTAGTTTTAACTGTTTCTCCTTGTATTTGCTAATCGTTTCTTTATTGATTGCGCATATCAAAATACTTCTCACATTCCCGTTTCACTTCTGTTGTTGTTTCTTTCTATCATCTATCGATATGAAGAAGTCTTGATTGGTAAACTGAGAAAAGCTTCAGCAGAAATTTGCTTATTGATATGCGAAAAGGGAGACAGAGAAGAGAGAGTACTCGGGCAGAGAAACTACGAGACAAACTATGATGAAATCACAAAGAATCTGAGTGAAGCATTTGAGTTACCCTTCTGCTTCTGCTGGCCCCAAGGGAGCTGCTGTAATGGGCAATGAAAAGCAGGAAAGAGAAAACAGAAACTACGAACTGGGCAGCAGGAATATAATGAAATTGCATGAGAATAAGGTCGACGGCCACTTAAACTCGATTTGTCGCCATCACGTGGCCAATTAGCACGCAATGGATATAAAAACAAAATAAATATATAAAAATATAAATGGGGGGAGGAGGGAGAAGTGAAAGTAAACAATACCTAAAATAGAAATAAGCAAATAAGCAAATAGCAACATGCCCCATGCCGCGTGACGCATGCCACCAGTTGGGCTGCATTGCATGCCTGGCGGCCATTGAAGTGGACACGAGGTGGCAAGCACTTCAATCACTTCATCATAACCGAAGTTCAGTAAAAACGTAGACGGCATAAAAACGCAAAATGGAAATACGCAAATGAAATTGGGCATAAATGGATAAAGACGACTAAAGGCAATAGAGAGAGAGAGAGAGAGAGAGAGGAGTGGGAGTAAGGGAGGCAGCTTAGGGCAGTGCTTAGTGGGTAAACGAGACTCGATTACTTGGGCTAACAGCAAAATAACGAATAAAAATTGAGTGGATTGCCGGACCGAAAGGTAGAAAAAGATGAATGAATGAAGGGTAATGATGGGGTATGCCCAACTCATAAGGCAGCACAGGAAGTCGAGGGCAGTTGGTGTGAGAACTGCGGCTCCGTCGGAAAGTCAGCGAATCACAAAAGGAATCAATGAACACGGGATGAGCAAGGCTTATGCACGAGCTACACTTTGTTGGGGAGTGTGGGGGAGTGGGGGGGGGGGCAAGTAAGGGAAAACATCCAACAGATTATAAGGGAAGCCGGATATGGCGAGCGCTGGAGGCTGGCGAGAAAGTGTAGCAGAAAGAAGAAGAAGAAGTTGATAGATGTGTAAGTAAAAATGGAAACTAATAATCTGAAACTGAAAGGTATTAGAGTATCAATTTATGGAGTAAAGTTGAAAGATTGTGGGTAACCAGCAGGTAGAGAGGTAGAGAGGGAGAGAGAGAGAGAGAGAGAGAGAGGAGCGAGAAGGTGAGGCAGGTGGAGGTAGAGGCAGAAACAGAAACGGAGGGAGAAACAGGGAAGAGAACGCGATTAATATAATAAAGCTTAGTTGAGGCTGGGAAAAGGTTGAGAAGGGAGAGGGAAACGATAAAGAGAAAAAGATAGGAAAAGGAAGAGAGGGAGAGAAAAATAGGGAAAGAAAGAGATAAAGCGAGAGAGATAGAGAGAGAGACAAAGAGAGAGACAGAGAAAGAGACAGATAGGAGGAGAGGGAGACAGAGAGAGACAGAAAGAGAGACAGATAGGAGGAGAGGGAGACAGAGAGAGAGACAGATAGGAGGAGAGGGAGACAGAGAGAGAGGAAAAAATAAAGAGAGAGAAAGACAGAGAAAGAGAGAGAAAGAGAGAGAGAAAGAGAGAGAGATAAAGAGAGATAAAGAGAGAGAAAGAGAAAAGAGAGAAGAGAGAAAGAGAGAAAGAGAGAAAGAGAGAAAGAGAGAAAGAGAGAGAAGAGAGAAAGAGAGAAAGAGAGAAAGAGAGAAAGAGAGAAAGAGAGAGAAAGAAAAAGAAAGAGCAAAAGAGAGCAAGAGAGAGAGAGACATAGGAAGAGAGGGAGACAGAGAGATAGAGACAGCCAGAAAGAGAGAGACAGACAGAGAGATAGAGTCCATGAGATGCCATCAATGCCAATTGCCAAAGCAAGGACAGACCGGGAGAGAGAGACAGAGAAAGAGAGAGAGAGAGAGAAGGGAACCAAAGCGAGCAGCAGAGTAAGGCTTAGTTGAGGATAGGAACATATTGAGTTGGAAGAGATTAGGTGAAGAGTTTATAATTTGAAATGAATTTAAGAAACGATGAAGATAGGAAAAGAAAGAGAGGGGAGATAGAAGAAGAGGAATAGAAGAAAATCAGAGCAAAGCAAAGAAAATTATCAATATAAAAAGTCAGAGAAATGAGAGAAAACCTGTAAAGGAATGAAGGAAAGTGAACGAAAAAAGTAAAAGAAATTAATTCTACATATATTTATAAAAGACAAAAGGAAAAGAAGGACTTAGGAGAAGATGTAGGAAGGAATTATAAAGAATTTCCTCTTAGTTGAGAGTGGACAGAGACTGAAGGAGAGAGAACAAGAAAGTGAGCCAGATAGTATTTCGCATATAGAAAGGAAAAGCATTTACAGATGAATAGAGAAGAAATAAAGATAAGAATCTGAAAACGATAGAGCTTGGGTGACAAATAAAGAGAAAAAGCGAGAGAAAGAGCTAGAGGAAGAGAAACATATGCAAAAGTATTTGAAATATCAAAATCTTAGCTTCACTTCTTATGTCCCCAGAAAATGCACTTTTTCTGCCATTTTCCACAAAATCTTTGGCTATTATGCAACACTCTTTAACACACACACGGAGACAGGTGCACACACAGATACACACACAGACATACAGAACATGCATTGTGCTTAACATGAGACTTGAGAGAGACTGAGATCTGCCGCTCCAGCTGTCCAATCAAGCAAACAATATTATATGCAGTTCATTGAACCTACAAAAGGAACAACAACAACAATAGCAACAACAGCAACAACAACAACAGCAATAACAACAACAGCTACAACAACAGCAAATTCATCTCATCTCATCTCATCTCTGGGCTGGACTGCTGCTCTCAACTCGCCTTTACCCCACAGGGTATACACAGTCCCTCGCTAGGCAGTCGACTAAATTGCATTTGTCTCCCATTCATTGCAAACGCAGTTTTCCCACTCGCTTTCCTCTCGGGCTTTTCCCCGCTTTCCCATCAGTTTCTTGCTGTGCTTCTCGTTTTGCCCGTTTCAACAATTGTCGCCCAGGTCCAAGTATGCCATGGGCTTCCGGCATTTGGCACTTGTTTCTAGACTTGCATCAACTTCCGGTACAGCAACTGCCCCTTAGTGTTGCCTCATCCCTCCTGCTTCACTACTGTGCCACACACACACACACTCACACACACACACACACGCACACACAGACACACACAACAGGCCCCCTCCTGATAGCTCCATTGGACATGCCGGCAAATTTACGCGAATTTCCGCTTGACGGAAATGCACAAAATGAAATTGAAAGCAAAAGCGAAACGCGAAGGTTGCGGGGAAAGCATGGAACGAGAGCGAGAGCGAGAGAGAGAATGTGAACAACAACAACAAAGGCGACACAATGGCAACGACAACGACAGCGACAACAACTTGAGCTGTCATCATCACATGGATAACAGTTAAAAAATAAAATACAACAGAACCTACAGAACCACCACCATCCACTCGCCCACTCGCTAACCCACTAACCCACCAACACACCAACACACCACCCAATCCAAGCCAGCTAGGCAACCATCCTCTACCTTCTTTACCTGTGGCTTACTGTGGTTCTTGTTGTGGTTGCATTTTGCCGCTTTTGGCATTGACAGTCAAAGCGATAAGGCAACCGACCTCCTTTTCGCTATTTACACAATTTTGTGGCCAACTTGATAAACTAAAAGCCAACTCGAGTTGTCTGCGTTAGTCGACACACTCGATATCCTGTAAAGGCTGTGCGTAAGGGGTATTCAAAACGGGTTTAACTAATAGGGAATGAGTTGTGATCTGTAGCAATATGAGGAACAGACATAAAGAAGCTTATATGTTTATATTATATACATGCATCTCTTCAAGAATGTATATATTTATATATAAAGCTACTTAAAGTTACATATTCAAGTCTATTTCAAATTTATAGCATACTTTTTGGGGCCCAAATTGAGTAGGAAATTGAAAGAGGTACTAAAAGAACGAGGTTGGGGAATGAGGGAGAGATTAAAGGGAAGAGTTAATGAGATATATTTTCAGAAAGAGACACAGAGAGAGTGAGACAGAGACAGAGAGAGCTGCATTCGTAATACTTACTATAAGCTTACTTAAAGCACAACTTTAACAATGTTTCAGACAAATCAAAATGAAAAACTGATTTCCAACTGAGCTAAAGTTATAATAAGAATTAATATGTTCCTAAACGTATTCTTCTTAAATCTATTTTGCGCTTTTCCATATAATATTTTTTATTTTTGAAATAAATACTAAAATATTGAATTGGTTAAGAAGTTTGCTAATCAGTTGAAAATTCTCTTCAACTCTTTCAATTGTTTAGAATGCTGGTAATATTATTTCTCTTACTTTTGCTAGACCTGCTACTATTTGTAGTACTTCTGCTGCTACTGATAATACTGTTGCAATATTAATGCTGATACTGCTACTGCTTTTGCTATTTAGCTTAGCAGCTTAAGATCTACTATAAGTACTTATTAATACTACCACTACTACTACACTTACTGGAACTGCTACTACTATTATTACTACTAGTACTTACTACTACTAATACAGCTATTACTACTATTACTTACTATAATTACTATTGGTACTTCTACTACAAATATTATTGCTAGTACTTACTACTACTACTATTACTACTACTACTACAACCATTACTTCTACTACTTCTTCCACTAACACTACTGCTACTGTTTCTGGTACTAATTTTACTATTACTGATGCTATTAATATTATTATTTCTGTTTTTATTTTTGATACTGCTACTAGTACTTCTACTACTTCTACTATTACTATTTTTATTACTTGTAATACTACAACTAGTAATACTACTACTATTTTTATTACTATTACCACTACTACTATTACTACCTCTACTACTACTACTACTACTACTACTACTACTAATACTACTACTACTACTGCCACTATTACTACTTCTACTACATAGAATGTTAATACTACTAGTAATGTTACTACCACTTACTACTACGACTGCTAATTATGCCACTACTATTTCTACTACTAAGCCTACTAATACTCTGACTACTACTATTACTGCTACATTCAATATTCCTACAGTTAATTTTGCTACTTCTAAAACTATTGATATAGCTGTTACTAAAGAAAGTGATTCTATTGCTACTGCTATTGCTATTACTTCTGCTTTAGCTACTACTATTATTACTTTCACTATTGGTTATGGTATTACTGCCACTATTCATACTACTAATACCACCATGTGTCCTATTTGGCAGAACTCTGCCCTTATCTCGAATTCTGTGTTTAACACTGCTTTCACAACAATTACTACTACTATTATCTTTGCTACTATTACATACATATACTTACAAACAACCCAAAGCCCAACTCAACTCGCAAATGCAAAGGGCAAGCACTTTCCCGCTCTCAGATTCAACACTGCAAGCGTAGAGCTAATTTCGGCATAGCCGAGATACCGCAAGTAATAATAAAAATAAAAAGCGGTCAAAACCATTTCAATAATTTACATTTTTGCCACTTTCATTTGAAGTAGTAGTTAAAGCAGTATTTAAGCGAGTGCAGTGTGACCGCCTTTTGTGTGTAAATTGTTGTGAACAACAAGGCAAGAAATCGCTTAGGTGCTTATTAAAAAGCGCTAGAAAGTATGCAATGAAAATTGCACGAAACGAGACGGCACGTAATGTAATGGGGGGAAGGGGGAGGGATAGAGGGCAAACTATATATAAGCAAGTCAAATGGTCGCCTGTTGCCAAACACAACAAAAATATTCAAAAGTAATCCGCTAAAGTAGTTTCAGCAGTCAACTAGAAAGTGAGAGAGAGAGAGAGAGAAGAGAGCGAGAGAGGGGAACAGAACGAACTGCTCGGATTAGTTTCACAGCTTACAGCAATTTGTTGCGAAACAGCAACTACAATAACAACAACAACAACAACTACGCGTAGAAGAAGAAGATGTGGAATAGCACAACAAAAAAGTTGCTCATATTGCGCTGAGCAAAGCGAAACAGAAACAGAAACGAAAAAAAGAAAAACAGAGAGAGAGAATGAGAAACAGACAGAGAAAGCGAAATCCAAAAGCAGCTGCAAAACGTTGTCGTCAACATTTGGCTTACCTAGCGGTACTTTAGCAAGGGCAAAGAATGCCGCGCAGGGGGAGGTAGATGAACTGACTGTAACTGTAACTGTAATACTTTAAGCCTTTACGCAGACGACAACCGCAACGCTAGAGTATATGACAAAGCGAGTGAGCAGACGAGCGCCGAGGAAGTGAGAGAGGAGACCGCAGACCGCAGGCGACAACCGCATAATGCAATGGAGTGACTGCGACGCCAACTGTGACTGCGACGACGACAGCGACAGCGACGGCGACGGCGACGACGACTGCGATTGCTGCTGTGCTATTTTTATGCGACGTTGGCTAAACACTGAAAGTAGGCAAACAACACAGAGGGAAACTAACAACAACAACAACAAAAACAACAACGACAGTTAGAAGTATGTGACAAGCCGCAGTTTCAATTAGTGGGTAGGCACGCCTTTAAGGTACCCTGTGCACAATGCGTAATATGGGAAAACGGACTATTTGGCAGCTGCTTAAGCACACTGTGATCGACAGGCAGTTCATTAGACGATAGACATAATATGGCTAGATAGAAATTATTTAGCTATAGCTCTATAAATAACAGTTTTAGATAACGATATTATCGATATTAAAATTACTTAATAATAGCAATATGATATCGATAAAAATGTATTATAAACGCAATATTATTAAACGAGTCATCAGAATATGGTTATCGTTTCAAATTCAGTTCAAGTTATGCTATAACTCTCGAAAGCTGTATTATCGATAACTAATTTATTGAGCCAATAGATCCAATAGGTAATTACCCATTTACCAATAGGTAAATATCCACATTTTCTTGATGAGTTTGATATGAGAAATGGGTTAGTAAAAGTCTGCACTCCTCGAAACAGTTGTTATCGATAAATGTGTTCGATATCAATATATATATTAACTAAAATGTATTAACAAAAACATATATAGTCAAGTAATAAACAATTGAGATATAGTTGGTCTGTTATCGATAACTGAAATAGCGATAAACATATTATTTGAAGTGCAACACAGCTCTATAATAACTCAAGTAAGCATAAATTAAGATGTGCGCTGGTATTGTGCCATCGCTATATAAATAACTGTTATCGATAACATGAATATAGCTACATATCAATTCAGTAATTATAATAGCAATAGCGAATGTCCAATTCTCTAAAATTACCTATGTTAGTAATGCCTTAGACTGTATTTGTATGTAAATCATAGTTATCGATAATAGAGATATCGATTAACGTATCATAAATACTGCAGGCAATGCTCTTTCGCATAAATGCCCCATTTGACAGTCGCATGTGCAGGGTAGCAAAAGGATTTGCACAAATAACACTGAACTGGCGACGTCTTGGCAACATTTTGTGTCGCTTTGTGGCAAGAGGCAAGAAACATGAGGCATGAGGCAACGACGGCAACTTCAGTCATAAACCCAATCCTAATCCCAAATCCGTATACCATCTGCGTGTGTGTGTGTGTGTGTGGCTGCATATGTTGCTCTTCAGCTTCAATATGGATTGCTGCGCCCCGTGGAGTCGCATGGCGTCGTGTGGAACGTGGCAAGTCCAAGTCGAGCCCAGGCTGATGGCCACTTGCCGTGTGGACTAATCACATTTGCCGCAAGTCTCGCGGCAACTGAAATCGCTTTCAGCAACTTGTTAGACATGCGCTTCCGTTTACGCTGTTTCCGTTTCCGTTGCTGTTTCCGCATCCACACAGTTGGGCCAACTTCTGTATGTGTGTGTGTGTGTGTGTGTGTGTGCGTGTGTTGCCACTTTTTCTTGTTGCCACACACTGAGAATTTATGCGTGTCAGATTTTCATGGACACACACGCAAGTCTTACCACTTGGTCAGCAGCAGCGGAATCGTAGATGACGGGAGTAGGTGAAGTAACTGAAGCTAAATCCTGTGATTGAGGAGGAGTGCGACGACGAAGGTGGTAGATGGTAGGAGGTAGGTGGTAGGAGGTAGGAGGCAGGAGGTAGGAGGAGAAGGCAGCTGCCACATGTGTGCCATAACTCAAAGCTAAAGCATTGTATGCCACCTGCTGTTGCTTCAAGACGTAGCAACTGCATAAAGCTGGCGATGATTTAGGATTACGTTAGTTTCAGTTTCTATTGCCCAAATGGCTGGCCAATTAGCTGAGACTAATGATCCACCTATCTTTAGCTTCCTCTTGGCCGTTGCTTTAGCCACTTTCCAATTAGTCCTCCTACCTGGCCACGGAAATGACAAGTTGTAGAAGTTTGCTAACAGATTGTGAATTAGAAGAGCCTCAGCGATGTACGTGAATGAGAGTTCTTGTTATAATCTATACTCAGCAGGAGGGTATGCTAGTTTTGTGCACATGTATGTAACTTAGATGTAGAAGGCAGCTCTGATTCTATCTCAGTAAAAGTTTATTTTCAATTAAGAAGTGCTTTTGCCTTACCCTAATAATCCGAATAAGTTACATTAATACTAAAGTATTATAAACTTTGGGAATTATTTACCTAATCAAACTTTTTATACATTCTACAAGTTTCACAACGTATTTCGTTTGGCTTTATGGAAAGCTGAACTGGCGCCATCTAGCGTTATCCTTTTTACTCGCAAGGTGTTTAAATACAGCAGTACATGTATATCAATTGAAATCATGGTATCTTTAAGTTGAGCAGACTCCATTGTGATAACTTTACTCGTTTTTTGATAGGAAGGGAAGTGTCTACAAATGTTTGAGTAAATTTGCGCTAAGCCCTATTATAAATCAAGGGTTCACAGGGTATCTACAAGTCGAGCACACTCCATTGCAGCTAACTTTACTCATTATTCAATAGGTTAGAAAGTAGGTAAATATAATGTAGTTAATTTTTGAGAGGCCCTATTATAACTCAAGGGTTCATAGAGTATCTTCAAGTCGAGCACACTATATTCAAGCTTAATTTACGCGCTTTTTCAAAGGTACAGAAGTGTCTAAGTAAGCGTGTGTAAGTACATGTTACACACACATAGAATAACTAAGTGTAAGCAGGGTATTTTCAAGTCGAGCACACTCAATTGCAACTAAATTTACTCGTTTTTCAATAGGTAGGAAAATCGGTATTTAAATTGGAGTAAATTTGCGCTAAGCCCTATTGTAAATTAAGGGATCGCAGGGTATCTGCATGTCGAGCACACTCCACTGCAGCTTCATTTATGCGCTATTTCAAAGGTAAAGAAGTCTCTAAGTAAACGTGTGTAAATACATATTATACCATAGAATAACTAAGTGCAAGCAGGGTATCTGCATGTCGAGCACACTCCACTGCAGCTTCATTTATGCAGCTTCTCTGCAGCGCACTTTTATGGGCTTTAATGCGCGTGTAATAAGTTAATTGTTCAGTTGAAGTTTCAAAGGCTGTCGACATTTGAGCTGCATGAATCTCATAGCAGTCAGCTGCTGTCAGTCATTAAGCTTGAAAAGGGTCTTTGCCGCTTCAAGCTAGACTTTAATTAATGCTTTGCCACAGCAACAAAACATAATGCAGAGATGAAAAAAAAAAAAACAAGGAAAATGAAATTAAACACACACATACAGAGTTATATACACACACACACACACACACACACAGACATCTACACACGCACAACAAATGAAATGAAAGGCGTTTTACAAGCGAAATGCGAAAAATCTCTGATTAAGTGGCTGCCGTGTGTGGGCGTGGCCCCAGAGGCGGCAATTAATTTATGAGGCAACAACCTACAGCTACAACGGCTAAAACCACGCCCCTCATCTCCCATATAAGCCCATGCACACACACACACACACACACACACACACACACACACACACACACACACACAAACACACATTAATTAATTACTGTGATTTCTTTTAGCGCGAATTTCTTCTTTTTTTTTTGTTTTTGTTATTCTCGTTTTACTTTTATTTTCTTGTTGATTTATGTGACGCGACTGCGCTGCCGACTGCGACGCTGGCTGCTTATTAATTTGCCACAACAATAACTGCAGCAACAATAACAACAACAACAACAAGATGGCGGCAACAAAAGCAAAGGTCGCACAATTTGCGTAAAGCAGCTTCGTGGGGAGGTTTTAGGTGAGCGGGGCGGGGGGAGCGGTATTAGAGAGGGGAATGTAAGGGCAGGAAAAGACAGAGAGAGAGAGAGATGGAGAGACAGGGACTAAGTGAGCTGCTAAGCGAGCGGGAAGAGCGCAAGAGCTGCGTGCTTTGCAACTTTTCTTCGTTTGCCACCTCTACTCTCCTTCTCTCATTTCTCCACATTTCTCTTCACTTTCTCTTTTTTTTTGTTTGCTCGTAATGCGCTTTGTGCCCACGGTACGCGCATTCGAGTGCCATTGTCTGCAGTCCCAACCACCCAGAAGCAGGGCATCGCACCGCACCGCACCACCCGCCCGCCCGCTGGCAACAATTGTCAACTGGCAAGCAGCAGCAACAACAACAGCAGCAGGAGCAACAACAACAACAATAAGGAGCTAAAGAAGAAGAAGCAGTCAAGTTATCCTAAATAAACACATTTTCCAAGCTCAGCGCTTATTTTTTTTTGCTGCTGCCTTGGCCTGCCCCCACCACCACTCGCAGCGCCGCTGACCCAAACAGCACACAGCCAATTCATTCGCTGGCTAACAAAAACAACAGCAACAACAACAACAACAACAATCAAGACAACAACAAAATTTGCTTTTGGTCTTTGGCACTAAACAAACTGTTGCTGCTGCGTTGAATGCTACGCCAAGCAGCAAGTGGGGCAGACAAGTGGGGCAAGTGGAGCAAGTGTGGTGCTGTTGTTGGTGGTGCTGGGGCTGGTGGTGCTGGTGCTGGTGCTGCACGTGGACGTTGAATTCCTTGTGCAGGTTTCAAATTAAACTCGAAAGAAAACAAATTAGGCGCCACCGGACAACGCATTTGTCTGATGTTTGTTGTTTGCTTTCGCTTTTGTCGAGGCAAGAGAGTGAGTGCCAGAGAGAGAGAGAGAGGAGGGTGAGTGAGAGAGGGGAAGGTGGCATATTTGAGGCACAGCAAGTGGCCGTTCAACTTGTCGCATGGCTCGTTGCAAGAACTTAATGTGCCGTACTTAAAATGCTTAAATATAAAGTGTCCTCAGATTTGTCATACTAAATGTGTGTCTGACGCTCTCGCTCTCTCTCTCTCTCTTTCTCTCTGTTATTCTCTCACATTCGCATACATTGAGAAACAATGTCTTACTATAGAGTTTCAAGTGAAGTTTATAGTTGTACTCCCTCTACTAAATTATCCCATAAATTGGACGAAACAAACGCCAACGTCGAATGATCAAAGTTTAAGTTGGGTAAAGAGTTGCTAATTATAGATGGAAATTGGATGTCTAGGATATGTGTTATTTATAGTTATAGTTTAGATGGGATTGAGCTGGAATTGGTGTGTTTTGTGACTTGGAGAAACAATGAAAGCATAATATCAAATAGAGAATTTTTTAAGGAGCTTTACTAGTTTCTGGCTAAGTTCTAACTCGGCTAACTAAATACTCCCTCTGACTCTGCCTGAGAAAATGCGTAATAAGAAAGGTAAAAGTATGAGAAAAAGTTCAATATCTTATAATAATAACAAATTGAAAGACAAGCAGATAATTCTAAAATTGAATTTTGATAAAATAGTTTCAAGTCTTATGCGGGAGCATTCTAGTTAAGCTACTATAAAACACTTCGACAATAAAGTCGACAATTATCGAAGCAAGACGATTATTGTAGAATATAAAATATTATTATCATTAGGATGTTGTATTGCTCAAAATCTAGTTGACTTAAGAGTCTTCAATCGTTATGCTGATAATACCGTTTAAAGAATGTTAAAGACAATTATCGACTTTTATCGATTGTAGAAAATTATCGCTCTGCATCACATTTAATCATTAGGATGTTGTATTGCTCAAAATCTAGTTGACATAAGTGACTTCAATCGATATCGACAGCTAATGCTGTTTAAAGAATGTTAAAGACAATTATCAACTGTTATCGATTGTACAACATTAACGCTCGGTATCACATTTAATCATTAAGATGTTGTATTGCTCAAAATCTAGTTGACATAAGTATTTTCAATCGTTATCGACAGCTAATGTTGTTTAAAGAATAATAAAGACAATTATCGACTGTTATCGATTGTATAAAATTTTCATTATGCATCAGATTTTATTATTAGGATGTTGTATTGCTCATCATCTAGTTGACTTAAGTGTCGTCAATCGTAATCGACAGCTAATGTTGTTTAAAGAATAATAAAGACAATTATCGACTGTTATCGATTGTACAAAATTTTCATTATACATCAGATTTTATCACTGGGATGTCGTTTTGCTCGAAAACTAATGCTGTTTCTTTAAAGGCAATTATCGACTGTTATCGATTGTACAATATTATCGATCTGCATTACATTTTATCATTAGAATGTTGACTATATATATAGTTGCAGTTAGCTTAAGTAACTGTAGTAGATAGACCTACTTTATCTAGTTTCTATTACAAACATTATTGAATTGCTCTCAAATCAATGGGTATTCCCTGTAGAAAGCACGCATAGATGGAGAAATGTATGTCATTTGCATAGTTGATCAGCGACGCGTCGTTGTCATTTTGTAGCTTCAGTTATTGTCGTGTGTCAAGTGCAGCACATGTGGCAATGTGGCAAATGTGGCAATGTGGCAAAACATAGATGGACGTATATGGGTCATATATACAAATTCCTCTAGCCAGCGAACGAGTTGAGGCACTGCGTCAAGTGCGTGCACACACACAAGCATACAATTGCATATACACATAAGCATATATATACACACACACACACACACACACACACACACACACACACACACACACACAGACACACACACACACACAGGTATACATATATATACTCTACACCTTTACTTTCATGTGCTACGCTGCGTATACGCTATTTTGTTGTACGCAATGACCAGCACATTTTTTACGTATACCCCTTGAATTGTGGTGGCGATGGGGTATATCAGCTGATGTTGTATAAGTCGAAATGTAGAAAAACTCTATTTCCCTTGTTCCTTTTTCTCTCTATCGATTGTCATCTAATAAAATCCATTGTTATCGATTACAATTGATTGCTATCGAATTGAGTAGCCTTTTATCGAATAATTTATACTATTATTATTGTATTATATACGGTTATCGAGTAGAATCGATTAATTGTTTTCACATAAAGTATACAATTATCGAGTAGAGTCGATTACATAGTTGGCAGTAAGCGACAGAATTACACTGTGTTAATTTTCTTTAAAACGATCTTTTGTTGTTATCGATTATTCAATACATTGCTGTATTTACAGAAGATTGGACTTTAAAGTAATCTTTTGCTATCGTCTTGGTTATCGATTAGTTATTACTAACAATAACGTATACTTGAAAGTTATCGAATATTGCTGTCAATTGTACTCATACAGCACAAGAATTCAGCATAAGTTATCGATAGCTATTGAAGGTATTACTTGGATTGTTGAAAGTTAAGTTAAGTCATCGATAACTATGTCTGTTTACACTGAACAGTTATCATTTGTAGTTGCATTTAGTGCCCATAGAGGGCGCAACAAACAGCTATTCACTGGGTAGCTTGCTAGTCGCGATACACTTGACTTACGCCTGTCCATTTGTGCTGAGCTTAGTGTTGTCTTCTCTCGTTCTTGTTGTTGTTGTTTCAGTTGGTGTCTCTGTACACACATCAATCGTGTGTGTGTGTGTGAGTGTGTGTGTGTGGTGTTTGTGCATATGCATAATACATGAAAAGGCCGCCGGCTATCGGCGGCTGCTCTGCGTCTGTCTTTCTGTTTAACTATCTGCCTAACTGCTGTCTCTGTCTAGCACTCTTTTTTCCTGCTTTTTTTTCTCTTTGTCTATGCCTATGCCACGCCTATTTAGCCCTCAGACCGCCCACTCTCACTACTTTACAGAGGTCGCACAGCCCATTTCATTTTTAATAGTTTTCAGTCGACGTCGACGTCGACGTTCAGCTTCCCAGCGCCGTTTCATTTGCCGTCTGTTTACTTTGTAAACTGGGTCTGCCTCTTCCCCTATATATATATCTCTCTCTCTCTCTCTCTCTCTCTCTCTACTCACTCTCTCGTTCTCTGCCCGCCTCTCAGTCACTGCTCCGTATCTCTTTCCCTAACTGGCTGCCCACAAATCAAACAATGAAACTCACTTCGCATGAAATAGAAAAGAAAAAAAGGGAAAATAACAAATTTGCAAACTTTTCCAAAAAGAAAAATGAAAAACTAAATTTTCATTTTTTTTTCAATTTTTTTGATTCGTTGGGAAATGTTTTTGTTGCGCTTTGTTGATTTATGCAGTGCAGTGTGTGCACATACACACACACACACAGACACCGACTCAGACATAGAGGGGGAGTGGGAAGTGGGAGGTGTGTGCACAGGCGAGTTATGGCCATTTGATGAACTTAGTCAAACCCAATTAACATATGAACACCAGGTGGCGCCGCAAGGACAATTTCAAGTTAAATATGTTTCAAAAAGCGTCAATAGATAAAGGAGGTAGAACGAAAGGCAGAGAAAGAGGGAAGTTTAAAGATGGAGAGAGAGAGAGAAAGATAAGGAGCGAAAGAGAGAAAGAGAAAGAGAGAGAAAGAGAGAGAGAGAGAGAAACATAGAGAGAAAGATAGAGAAAAAGATAGAGAGAAAGATAGAGAGAAAGATAGAGAGAAAGAGAAAGAAAGAAAGAGAAAGAGAGAAAGAGAGTCAAAGATAGAGAGAAAGATAGAGAAAAAGACAGAAAGAGAGAGAAAGAGAGACAGAGAGAGAGAAAGAGAAAGAAAAAGAGAGAGAACGAGAGATAAAAAGAGAGAAGGAGAAAGAGAGACAAAGAGAGAGAAAGATAGAGAAAGAGAGAGAAAGAGAGACAAAGAGAGACAAAGAGAGACAAAGAGAGACAAAGAGAGACAAAGAGAGACAAAGAGAGACAAAGAGAGACAAAGAGAGACAAAGAGAGAGAAAGAGAGAGAAAGATAGAGAAAAGAGAGAGAGAGAAAGAGAAAAAGAGAGAGAGACAAGAGAGAAAAAGATAGAGAAAGAGAGAGAAAGAAATGTGACGTTTGCATATCAGCAAACAGAAAAACCTCCAAAAAAAATGTGATCCAGTTAAAGGTAAGCACGGCACGAACAGCTGTGTGGTGAGGGTCAGGGGATGGGGTGGGGCGGGAAGAGGGATAGGGAGAGGGGAAATTAAAGATGGGTCTGTGTCCAATTATTGAAGCGTGAGCATGAACTGTCAATGGCAATCAAAGCATATCAGACAACATGAGATACAGATTCAATATAAAATTATATTGTTATCGATATATTCAATTTAATGCCTCATTATCGATAGGTTATTGAAACAGACGTGCACACAGATAATTACTTCATTATATGAAAACTTTATTATACATATTTATGGGCTCTTTATTGACCTGATATTAACTCAAATTCTACTCGCAATACGGAAATGGGGAAATTTTCATTGTATCAAAGTTTCATTATAGGCAGGTGCCACTGTATGCTGGCAGATAAGTGTTTATGCTACATTTAAGACTTTCTGTGTCTTTCTTCTCATTATGATGCTGCTTTAGTTATGCTCAAGTCGTCATCTGAATCCATAGTATTGCGTGTGGTGACTCCTACTCACGCGTGACAAGTCGTGAGGAATCGTGAAGTGTCATTTGTAGTCGCTTGACAAGCTTCAATTGAGTTTAGAGATAACTGAAGAGCTAGTAGCATGCTAGGGATGCTAATAATCACAAAATTCATTCGCTTTGTGCTTTATCGTGCCTCTTTCAAGTTAAGTCTCACTCAGCTCGTGCTAAATTCGTGTCAAAGTCGTGCTAAGCTCGTACGAAACTCGTGATTTATTTAAGCTTAACTCGTTGTATATGTGAAATGATGAGAACTGCACTACTCAATATGAATTCATGAAGAAATAGTTTAAACTATTACATTGCCTAGTGCTAGGTCGTGTCACGACCTTAAGCGAGTCACGTGCCTCACACAAAGTCTGATATTAAACTGCCAACATCAAAGTGATGTCGTCGTCCCAATTGAATGATGTCACATGAGGCGATGTGCCATAAACAAACAAATGACAAGCGGCCTGAATGATACACAAATCAAGTTACACATAAACTCATACTCACACACACATACACACACACACACGCACACACACACACACACACATACTGCGATAACTATTGCACTTGTAAGCCAAAGAGGCAGACAAAAGGTTTAGCGAAGCGTTGCAGACGCCAAGGCGCAAACTGAAGACAACATCAGAAGCAGCGATGTCAGAGCATACACACACACACACACACACACACACGCAAACATGCATGCACAGAAAAAAGCGTGTAAGTAACTGAGACAAGGACACGTCTTCTTGTGAGGCTACCGACAAAAGCATCGCTTACCTTATCGATAATCACATTGTCAACTCTGTTCACTGAAAGGCATTTCACTTTAGATAAGTTTTAGCTGTTATCGATAATAGGGGCGCTGTGTTAGCTAGCGTTTTATAGTCGAAAGTGTTTGAGAATTCATCGTTAAAATTTGACGTAACTTCAGATAATGAAAAAGTACCGATAAATAGCTATGCTAGAGCAAGGAGTGACATTTATCGATAAACAACCACTTAAATTAAATTGCAATAAATTAACTTAACTTGAAAACTTGAAAAATTGTCCATAAAGAAAGTATTCTGAACAATAAGAAAACTTGTTTATCGAAATTCACATTTATCGAAAGATAAATTATATGTTTAAGCCGCCGCAAGAAGAAACTCTCAACTGAATTGTTGCGAACTATATCAAATATTCATCGAAATTTCGAAAATATTGATAAAAGTCGTCGATAAATTAAAATTTATTTATCGATAATCACAAAAATTCTAAGCTAAATTAGCAATAAGCGAATTTAAGAAAGTTCAAAGAATGTTCTCTTGCCTAATAATCTAGGTATATCTCAGACATTTATCGAAAACGTAATTATCGATAACTACAAAGTTGAAACTGAAACGCATGTCAAAAACTGCAAATTTGTATATAATCGATAGATATTTAAAGGAAAAAGATGAATAAAAATTGTTGTCTTGTTGTTGTTAAGTTATCGATAAATATTCAAGTGCTTTTGATACTCAGACAAGTCGTTTGCTTGGCACTCGTCGCCTGCGCGACAATTCAGCATTTGCTGCCAAGTCAAGTGAATGGATTCATGTATCGTGCGCGGAAGTGAATGTGAATGTGTGTGTGTGTGTGTGTGTGTGTTTGTTAGTGTACTGTAAGTGCTTGTGTGTGTTAATCTGTTCATATTTTATGTCCGCATTATGCCATAAAATCAAAAAAATAAAAAAAATAAGAAAAATACAGGCCAGAGTCAGAGTCTAAGTCTGAGTCTGAGTCAGAGTCAGAGGCAAAGCCAATGCAATATGCATGTGAATTGAGATGCACTCGGCATGGCGATATTCATACTTGTAGTCATATTCGTAGCTGTATTCACGACTAACATTTGCATAAAGGCTCAGAGAGCATTTGCATTTAGTTATCGTTGTACTCGTTGTTGCATATTGTTGCTGTTGTTGCTGTTGTTGTTGTATGTTGTTGCAACATTGCTGCTCATTGCGGCCAACGAGCTGCGTCTAATGCAAATGCACAAATGCGATTTATGACAACATTTTCGAAGGCCTTGTTTCTAGTCACTCTCACTATCTAACTAACAAACACACAGCACACTCGCACACGCACACACACACACACACACACACACACACACACACACACACACACACATAGTAATAGACTCACACACAGAGTAAGAAACACACTCATTTCGACGTCATTCATCATTTTGTTGGGCATTTGGTTGTTTGGCACGCTGTCAGCTGGCCCATTAACGCACCCAAGCCCCCATCCAACGTACTATACCATACCACATTTCAGTCTCCCCATCCCTGCCGCACACCATCTCTGTTGACTACCCCTCGCTGGGCAGAGTTATGTGTGCTATTGCCAGGCGGCGTCGCAACGGCTTAACCCAACATTTGTCTCTCTGGTTTGTTGTCTGTTTGCCTGACACACACAAAATTCAATAAAAATATTTGATTAATTGTGCAAAATGCACAATGTTTGCATAGTTTTAGCTTACCAATTTCAGACAGGCACAAGATGGAGTGAGACAGCCACTGAAAGTGACAGAACGAGGGGGAGAGTTGAAACCATTAAGCAACTATTGACATTCATACACATTTTCTACAATTGTTCCCAACATATTTGATTGAATCAACGAAAATTCTCACAAATTTGTCAAATGTTGTAAACAATTCTGAATTTGTTTCAGTTCAATTATTAAGTTTTCAATTGCCAAATAAATGATTCAAATAGTTTGTTAATTCGTTGTAGTTTAATTGAATTATTGCATAATCAAGTTGAGCCACAATTTCCAATATTCGTATTTGTGATCAAAGCATTCTATTTACATATTCTGCTTTGTGGCATATTCGTAAACGTTGCTGCACTAAATTGCAAATAAATTAAACATTGAAAATTGAAAATGAAATTTATCCAACAGAGCATTCTGTAGAGTTTATTTTTAATTATCTTTGAGCCTTTGCTGTCCTCAATACAGGATATCTATTAGTCAAGAGCATACTTTAATATAAATTTTATATTTACAATTATATTAGACAAAAGCCATTGCTTCTAAGAATTATTTAACTTCGTACAAATATTTATTCGGGTGCATAGGGTATCTATTGGACAAAAACACCCGTATTTATAAGGACCCCATTTTTTAATTGAGATCCATTGGAGACAACTCAGTAAATAATCTTTGCATAGTCTTGCATATCTAATTACATGGTATCTAACAGTCGATGATTTAATATTTTATAAGATAAAGTGTAATTATTGCTAGCTTTAAGTCATCTGCATTTATTTCTTGTTATTTTTTGAATATAGGGTATCTACGAGTCGTGCATTGTTATCTTGAATATGAACACACTCTGAAATTAAAGCAAAAAAATCTACAAATCTATATACCACTTTAATAAACAGTGAAAATTTAACTTGAACCTTCATACAGGGTATCTACTAGTCGTACATTTCATTTTATTTATATAAACCTTAAATATGATCTATAGCTAAAGTTATAGTAACGAAACTTAAAAATTAATTTGACTTTTAAATAGGCAATGTAAATTTATCTTAAGCCTATATACAGGGTATCTACTAGTCGAACATTTAGACGTTAAGTATGATCTTTAGCTAAAAATCGAGTAACGTCACTTTAAAATTCATTTGGCTCTTTAATAGGCAATGCAAATCTACCTTAAGCCTGTCTACAGGGTATCTACTAGTGCTACATGTGAAAATCTCAACAACTCTTTGATAAACTATCTATGTAAACTAACGATTATTGCAATCATTGGCAACTGTTATCGCTATCGTTATCGTTATCGTTATCGTGATCGCGATCGCGATCATTTGACAGCAACTGCACTGAGAATCGCCTAGAGAGGCAGCTGTTGGTCCCCCGAGTATTTGATGCTTCCCATTTAAAATCATTTCTTTCTCCTTTATTTTTTTTTTGGATAGTTCTGCTGCGTTTACGGGCCTCAGCTCGCGACAGGTGCTCGGCACACGGCACAGAGCACAGAGCATACGGCACAAAGGCAAAAGCACGAGTATTTCGATTTAAATATTTCATTGGGCAAAAGTTTTTGGGATCCGCTGGCTGCTCATCTGTTCCGTCAGATCCGTCAGCTTCGAATCTGTTGCATTATTCATTAGGACAGCGGCGCAACCACCTGACGGTGTATAGAGGAGTGAAGAGGGAGGGATAGAGGGAGAGAGGGAGAGGGAGAGAGGGAGAAGCAACAACTTCCGGTACAGGCAACTAGATGCTAAAAGAAAGCAGACAAGCGAGATAGAGAGAGCGCAGAAAGAGAGGAGATAGGAAAACGGAAATTGCAAGCATGACCAAATAATGACTCAAATACACACACACACACACACACACACACACACACCAATACACACACCCATACACACCTATACACACCTACAGCAAATTTTTTGGTTTGGAGGGAAAAAGAACCAGAGCAAAGGCAAAAGGTGCTGCTTTCCACAACGTGGTAAGGCATAAGTAGGTGGAGTATCTTCTACAAAGTGGGGGGACGATGAGATGGAGCGTGTAGGTGGAGTAAAATCAGCGCACTTGTCAAATATGTTGATGGACACTTGAAAGGCGAACGGCACAAAAAGGCTGGCGAAAGAGACGAGACAGCCCAAAAGCCTGGCATGCCAAAAAGCCAAATTGCTTTTCAAAATATATATATATATATACAGCTATAGCTTTTATATAGTATACCCTGTAAAACGTACACATTGAATGAGCATATGCTATGGAAGCAATTATCTGAAAATAACAGCAATTAGCAAATGCTAGGGTATGCATTTGTTTAATATTAAGTTTAAGAAACAAACTTAAAACTTATGTGGTAAAGTAGTAAGTTATCTACAACAAAGGTCCAACTATTTTCCTCCCTTGGGGGTTGCTATTTGCACGCTAGTTTCTAATACAGCCGAGACAACTAGGGAGCGCTAAGTTCCCACCTAGGGCATTGAATAATTTGCCAGCTTAGTTGCATTTTCCCCCATATGGGAATGTTATTTGCCTACAGCCTGTGCTGCTTAGAATGTAAAGTAATAGTTTCGAAAAGGAAAGCTGTTTGCGGAGGGATTGACTGTGTGAAAAGTATATTTTCCACTTAGCGGGGGTAGAGTTTCTATTATTAAATTTTGCATATTTCACAATTAAGCCCAAAATGCCCATTTTCCACATTGGGAGGTGCTTTTTAAGTGTTTATTTTTTAAGTTTGAAATAACGAAAAGAAGTTGAAGCTAACAACTTGAAGTTACCAATTAAGCAAGACTAATCATTAGTAAATCTTAAAGCTGTACAAATTGTCCACAAATGGGGGTGATAATTTTGAAAAATAATTATAAATTATGATTATTAATACTATTTATTATAACTATTATTATTATTATTAATATTATAATTTATTATTTATTTATTAATATACAATTTTTGATTACGAGCAACTTTAAAGCAGCTACAATCAATCAATTACAGGGTATGCAGCCGGTTCGGCCGCTTGTTAAGACTGCATTTGGTATTGTTGGTAAATGCTTGCTAAAAATTTCAGTTGCATGGAGAATGAAAGTGGAAATTCTTTTATAAAACGTTTTCGTTTCGTTTCGTTGCTTTGTTAAATGTTTTTGGCTTTTGCCTAAAAATAGTTGACGTGTCTGAGTCACAAGATATGACATGTATATGTGTACTATATGGATATTCATTAAGTGTGTCTGTACTTGCAGGAGAGAGAGAGAGAGAGAGAGAGAGAGAGAGAGAGAGGCAGAGAGAGGGGGTAGTGGAGCTAGAGCATATCATAATATCAAGTATGCGCCATGTGTTACGGGCAGAGTCCAAAAGGCGCCAACGTCAACGTTAGCTAAGTTCAATTTCGCTTTTCAAGTGGTGTGTATAACATGGGTTGTTGTTGTTACCACCCAGAAGGCACACACAAGCACACACAGAAACACACAGAGAGACACACACACACACACATGCCGAGTCTATATCCATCCTCATATCTATCGATGTATTTCGCTGGCTATGCACACAAATGATTTATTTATTTATTTACTTATTGCCAATGCCAATGACGCGAGTTTTTCCATGACGCAGCTGCCACATGTAGCGCAGTTAAACCCCTCACCTCACTCTCTCTCTCTCTTTCACTCTCTTTCACTCTCTTTCGCTGCTTCAACCTGCTGCCAAAACAAGCGACACACAACTACAACTACCTATGAATGTGGCATTTGTATTTAGTAGAGTTCGAGTTGCGAGTTCAGTTCAAATTTATTGGGCATTTGCCACTGCACACAACACAATAAAAACATTAAACTATACCGCAGTACAAATACATACCGACACACAAATACTCTGTAAATAATTTCAAATTAAATCAAAGTAAATCTAATCAATGAAATCTGTTAAATTTAATTAACTCATCATATTTAATTTAAACAAACTCGTTACACACTTTATAGCATAGCCAATGGACTCTTTCGGCTATAGGGTATCGCAATAGAAATTTGCTCTCCGCACAACTCAATTTGCGGTAAAACAAATTTGTTGGTTCCTTTGTTCCACAATTAGCTGCAATTAGAGTGAATGAATGAACTGATAAGCCAATAAGAGACACGAGCAAGCATATATCGAGTGAAATAGAGTGAAAGAGATAGAGAGAGAGAGAGAGAGAGAGTGGTGCTATGGTCAAGCGAAAGAGAGAGCACTCATTTAGTAGAGTTCATTGGAGATTTGACCAATATTATTGATTGTTAGCTGACATTAGGCATGGACATGCTTAATAACAGGAAATTCTAGACTTAATTAGATGGTAATGCACAGGCTTATGCTTTGGTAGAGTCTTAAGAGTGCTGTAAGTGAACTTAGCTGCAGGAGTAGTGTTGCAAAGTTCAGCAAATGAGTGTGGACAAGAAGTGATTGGCCTAACAACATATATAGAAGTTGGCTAAGCAATCGACAGAGACTCCGAATATAAATGATTAAAACGCCTTTATAACAGTTGACGTTTACCAACACTTGTAGCTATTACTAAGCGAAGCTTTACATATAATTTAGTCTCTTTCTGGTAATGAAATGCTAAATATGCATGTGTTGAGCTCGGATTAAAATACATTAACAGAAACTTTATGTCAGAAATAAATATTTTACAAGGCCAGTTCACGTTTACCAACACTATTTCTTTGTACATTAAAGTGTGTACTTCATACCGTAAATAAGAATCTTTAACGTGATAAGTTTAGGCAGAAAAATTAAAATAGAAAATATAAATGCTTCAGTTTATATTATTTAACTATAGTTGCTGTCTTACGTTTACCAACACTTGTGGGCATTACTATTCTCAGCTTTACTAAAATTATTCTCTCTTTCTGGCACCTGAATATGCGTTGAGCGCTTAAGTAAATATACTTTCTTTCAGGAAAAAATTGCAACTATTTCACAAGCTGATTTAATGTTTACCAACACTTATGGGCATCTGTAAACAACACTATTCATGCATTTATGTATTTGTTGAATACTTAATAATAAGAAGAGTGGTGAAGAGTAGAGTGTAATAAGTTTATGTATTCATTTGATGTCGTTTTTTATGTTTTATAACGTTTACCAACACTTGAATACTTCACTTAAGCTACTGCTACTATTTTTTTTTTAATCTGACTACTGAGTAAGGGGATAATTTGTTTAGGCCAATTTTGAAGCAAAAGTTTAGTCTTTTCAAGTTATTTAACTAATCATTTACCAACACTTCTCATGGCGATTTCACCACATTCAACACTGCACAGTGAATCCAACGAGAGCTTTAAAAGAAGTAAGTAGAGTTACGTCTTTTAAGAAGACTGTTTAATAGAGATTAAACTTATCTTGAATATAGATATTGAATAAGTGATATGAAAATTGAAACTAAAAGCAAACTATCAAATGGGTCAAATTTGGAAAATCCTTAGAAGAAGAGAAGAATGTTTGATACCAAATATTTGTGCCGATAAAATTGGAACAATTTTGGTGATTTACTGTTTGATTTTTGGACAAATTGAGATGCTTTCAGTGTTGTGTTTGCGAATTGAGTGGCACTCAAGACACTCATGCGAATGAATCATTCATTAGGCATTCATGGTGATGATAATGACTAATCGACAGGCTCTCTAATTGCCACAAACTCCGAGTAGACTTGCTGATGAGTGAGACAGAGACAGAGACAGAGAGAGAGAGAGAGAGAGAGAGGTGAGAGAGAGAGAGAGAGAGAGGTAGGTACATTAGCTCATTAGTCTAATGTAATCACATCGCATTTGGATTTCTTTGTTGTCATTGTCTTTAGCACTCTGCGACTGCAACTTTTGCCAGCACACTCAATTAACTGTGCTTTCCATACATATATATATATATGTATTTTCCATTCATTTTCCTTTTATTTTCCTTTTATTTTCCTTTTATTTTCATTTGTTTTTTGTTTTTTTTTGGGGACACACAAATTGCAAAATGCGTTTTTAGACAAACTTTGCTGTGAAGAGCAACAAAGACAACAATTGCCATTTAACGCACACACACACACACAAACACACACACACATACCTTGCACACCTAGGCAAGCGCTTTGTTTGCGGTTCTATGCGGAGGGGTGTAGAGTGTTGAACACATGTTGCTGCCAGCAGCTTGAGGCAAGCACGAAGCTAGGCGAATACCCAACAGCAAACGCATGTCCTTCAGCAGCGCGCAACAGCTTCGCCTGCTTGTGGTAATTTACAAACGAACCCCCTGCCCCTCGCAGCCCCCCCCCCTTCTCTTACAAGCAGCCCTCTCTTCAATGCGGGCTTGCCTGTCTAATTGCGTATATTTTGGGGCTGACTTACAAGTCGTTGTGGCTACGAGTTTCCGAGTCTTAAGCCTCGACCCTCCCCCCTAACCACCACGCTTCACATCTACGACTACGAGTACGACTACGTCTTCTGAGTCTGAGTCTGAAGTCTTTTGGCGTGGGCGCCAAATGAAATTTACATTTTTGACTTCATTTAACTTGACAGCTGTTGGCGAGGGAGGAAAGAGCAGCGAGAGACAGAGAGAGAGAGAGAGAGAGAGAGAGTGCAAGCAGCTGTTGGAGCAAAGGCAAAGGCTGTTGCCAATTGACTTGTAACGGATGCTGAGCATTCTGTAATTTAATACGCCAACCATGCTAGGAATTTTATACCCTGCAGGCATTTACAACAGCTTAAAGGCTCCCTCTGACTTTATGATTTGTGAGAATTGCTTTACTAGGTGATAGCTGAGTAAACTATTTTCGCATCTCAGCTGTTAATCTCAAGGTCTTAAAGCTAATTTTGTATCTCAGCTCATAAATTCCTTATATAATTAAAGGACTTTAAAATATTGTCAAATTATTGAGTATTATATTGAGAATTATAAGAGATTTTATCTTAAAAAGTTAGGTAATTATTATATTTATGACAAATGAACAATGAATATTAACAATTGTTTGTCTTTTGCTTTAAACGTTTTAGAATATTTTGAATATACATTTTTAAATTATATATATAAAATATATAATATATATTATATTTAAGCAATATAAAGCTTAGTCATTCTATCATAATTATCATAAATTAATAATAAACAGACAGATAATAAAGAATATATAGCATAGATAGAAAAAGTGGAATAGATCGGTTAGATGGAATAGATAGAGTAGATAGAATATATAGAATAGATAGAATATATAATATACAGAATATATAGAATAGATTGAATATATAGAGTAGATAGAATAGATAGAATAGATGGAATATATATAATATATATAATATATAGAATAGATAGAATAGATAGAATAGATAGAATAGATAGAATAGATAGAATAGATAGAATAGATAGAATAGATAGAATAGATAGAATAGATATAATAGATAGAATAAATAGCGGAGATAGAACATATAGAATAGATAAAATAGATAGAACAGACATAAAAGATATAATAGATAGGAATAGATAGAACAGATAGATACAATAAATAGTATAGAGAGAATATAGATTAAATAGGGAATAGTTAAATCAATCGGTTAGATAGAAAAGATGGAATAGGCTAAAACATATGAAACATATAGAACAGATTGAAAAAATTGACAGAATATATTAAAAATTTAGAATATAGAGAATAAAATATATCTAAAAGATAAATAGATATAACAAATATAATATATAAAATATAAAGAATAGATAGAATAAATAGAATAGGAAGAATAAATAGAACAAATGGAATATATTCAAGGGATGGGATAGATAGAATATAGAAAATAAATAGAGTTGATAGATTAGATGAAATAGATGGAATAGATAGAATAAATGGAATAGATATAAGGAAAAAATTAATAAATAGAATAAATATAATAGATAGAATAGATACAATAGATGTAGCAACTGTAATAGAGAATAGATAGAATAGTTAGAATTTAAGAAGAATATATACATTAGATATATTAGATATATAGATACATATAGATATAATAGATAGAATATAAAAAATAAATAGAGTTGATAGATTAGATGAAGTAGAATAAATGGAAAGGATCTAATAGATAGAACAGATGGAAATGATAGTTGGAAAAAATACAATAAAAATAAAAGATAGAATAGATGGAATATATAGAAGAGATGGAGGCGATAGAATGGATATAATATAGAGAATAGATAGAATAGCTAGAGAAATTAAAATAGATATAACATATGGAATGTATAGAATAAACACATTAGATAGATATATATAGATATAATATATAGAATATAGAAAAAATATACAATAGACAGAATATATAAAATGTACAGAATAGTCGGATTGTATCATAAATAATTCTATATATTCAGTAACTTCTCTTAACTCAGAAAACTATGCAAATATATTTGAAACTTTACTATCTTGTAGTCACAGTTTGCTTTAAAAAGAAGATAAGTGGGCAACTTTCAAGCTGAGAAAAGAAAGCAATCACAAAGCAATTCATTTATATCACGATGAAGATGATTAAAAGAAAATGAACTTAGTGAATTGAGCACATTGAATTGACTTGATTTAAGAAATGCAACAAATGCAATGAGAAAGCTTGGAGAGTGATGCAAGTTAACGTCTAGGCAGTAAAAAGATAGCGTAGAATATCCATTTAAGACGCTAAAATAACGTCACACAAATGTAGCAAAGATAGAAAAAGTTACGAGTTTATAATATTTATAATTCCTGCAAGTGCAAATTAAATATTAGTTTAAAAGAATGACTATAATTGCAACTTGTTAAGAGCTCTAATATATTTCCGTTCTACAATCTCAGTTCAATGCCTTCCCTCACTCCCGCTCATCCATTTCAATTCCCCACAATCGATAAGGAATTGCTGTTGTTGCCCTATGAATTGCTGCTACAGGATAGCCTCAAGTCAAGCACTCTCATTAGTTGGTTATTTGCCGTCTTCATGTTATGTTTGCTTTGTAACCATGTCCGGTCCAAGGTCGTCGCATTGTTCGCTTATTATTATTCGCTAAAAGATTTCTCACACTTGCTGTGTTTTGGCCAAAAAGGCATTGTTCATTGACTGCGACTTGGGGCCTTCAACATTTGATTGAGGCGGTTGAAGAGAGGGGGAGGAGAGATAGCAGGGGGTTAGAATGGTCTTATGCAACATTAATTGAATTGCATGCTAAGCCACAAGGCTTTCGCAATGCCCCAAAGAGCTGACACTTTGAGGACAACACATTTTCCTTAGCTCCCTCCCCCTCCCCAGCCATCACACCCCCTTTTCGCATCGACGACGAAAATGTCAAATCATGGAAATTGAGAAATTGTGAAAATTTCATTAAATTTATTGAATGCAAAGCACAAAATGCTACCGTAAGCCGTATTCGACATTTTGACCAAAATACGCTTTTAGCCAACTTTCAAAAATTTGAATAATTTACTATCAACTTGTCGCAGCTGTCGACAGTTTTGTCTATTTGTTGTCCTTGTTGTCCTTGCTGTTGTTGTTGTTGTTGTTGTTGCTTGTTGTTGTTGTCGCTTGTTGTTGTTGTCGTTGTAGCTGTCGTTGTTTGTTTGCTGTGGTTGTTTGTTTACTTAGCTGTAATTAGCATTAAATAATTTCATTATAATGCAACCAGCTTAAATATGCAGTTACCAATCATCCGTTAGCCATTGCACTGTGGGTCGAATTGACTAATTTTACAGCAGAATGACAGTAAAGCAAAATATATTTGCAATGAAATGACGAAATTTCTATTATTAAGCAATATTTAAATTGATATGTTACTTAACTTTATAATAGTCAAATTGCAAAATAGTTGTTTTATATTTGTTTTTTTTTTTTTAAATAATAAATATTTTAAATTAACTATGTTTTAGTCACTTTTTTAAATAATTCATTATTTTAAAGTTAAATTTATATAAATTTTTTATGCTTTGTAAATTAATTAAATTGTGCCATAAATTTAGTGAAATTATATTAAACGAGAGCGTGATAAAAGTTACTATAACTTTATTCTTATTACAAAAATTGAATAAAAATTTAAAATAATATAAATATATAACTGAAATTCGACAGATTTGCCAAACACTTCGAAAAATTTGAATAACAAAATAAATATATTATATATATTTAATTTAAATGCGAGACATTTCTCAAATAGTAAATATGACTTTACACTAATAAAAATAAATCTAAATGTAATTTAAAACTATAAATATTTAAGTTAAATGTAAGCAATTTAATAATCAATTTAAATTACATTACACTAGTTTAAAGCAATAACTAAAATGTTAAAAAAATTATTTTAATATTATATATGTTTAATTTAAAAGCTAGACATGTCTGACACAGTTAAAATGACTCTATATTATAAATATTTAATATTATAAATATATAACTTCAGTTCGAGCGATTTGCCAAATATTTTATATGACTCTACACAAGTTAAAAAAATTAATTAAAATTAAATAAATAAAATATAAATATAATAATATTATATATAATTAATTTAAGTGCGAAACATTGCTGATAATATATATATTTATAATATACTATATAAATATATATTGAATCTTAATTCGAATGATTTCTCACACAGAAAATTCTTTTATTTTTAGTTCTTTTCAAAATATGTTTAAATTAATTCGAATTAATTTTGAATCCTAATATATTTAACTCATAAATTCTGTGCACAATTATGTGAATTTAGCCCATGGTGAGCCAATTTAATGTATCGAATTGCAATTTTGTAATTTGTGCAATTTTGATTTACAGTCACTTGTCAACCCGTCGTATGCGTGATGTGCGTTTTTTGTGCCGCTCTCCGCTCTCCGCTCTACACTCTCTACTCTCTACTCTCCCCACACAGAGAACTGTTAACTAATTATCGATTTTGTTAGTCATATGTTGCACAGCATGGCAAGAAAGTATATGTTCGGTTGGACATAATCAGCAACGAGTTGAGGAAATAAAACTGACAAAACAGACATTTATAAATGGGGGACACATGCTCGTATCTCTCGAGTTCTGAGAACAGGTGTGTGTGCGTGTGCGTGTGTGTGTGTGTGTGTGTGTGTGTGTGTGTGTGTGTGTGTGTGTGTGTGTGTGTGTGTGTGTGTGTGTGTGTGTGTGTGTGTGTGTGTGTGTGTGTGTGTGTGTTGAACAGCAACTGTCTTCTGCGCTGCGTTCATGCTCTGACCTTGCACATTGTTGCAAAAGTCAAAAGTGAAGCAAGCTGAAAACCAAAATTAGAAATTGAAACTGAAACTGAAACTGGAACTGACCTTGCAGCCAAAATTAAAGTTAAGAGGGAGGTGAATTGAATACTGAATATGGACTCCAAGGATTTGGCAAAGTTTCCACTGATAGCAAAAGCATTTGCAAATTGTCTGAAGAGGATGATCTATGGGAAATGCCAGCAGAAACAAAAAATGACAAATGTTTAAAAAAAAAGAAGAAATATAAATCAATTTATTATAAATTGTTACTTAATGTGACCATGGAGGACATGTGAGAAGTAATTGTATAGTAGCTAGAAGTTGATAATAGAAAAGTGTAAAGTTAATAATATTCAAAGTTGAATGAAGATGAGATTGTAGCATAGCAAAAGAGAGTCTAAAATAGCAATGTGAACATGGAGGACATATCTAAAAGTTGAGTACAGTGCATTACAGATTGTTGATAAACTGCTATGCATTGCTATGTTATCTAGTCTATAGTGTCAAATAAGTGACCATGGAGGAGTCAAGGCTCCTACAAACATATACAAGTTGTAGTGCTCAAAGAGTTCGTCCCATAAAATTCAAGTAAATAGCCAAGCGATAGATATGACAATTCTTATGCACAGGTAAAGAATATATAAAGTGACAATGGAGGACACAAGATTAATCAAATGTGATAATTCCAGAGTTACATATTGAGAAACGCCTAAAATGAAAGCAATGTGACAAAAGTCAAGCAATTGAATGAAAGGCAGTTCTACAGGAGAATTAAAGTGACCATGGAGGACACAGGATTGTAGAAATAATATAGATATTTGAGGAGTTAGAGCGGAAAAGTAGAAAGTCAGTAAACAGAAATAAAGTAACGCATAGATGTTTGGCTTAGAAGACTAAAGCCAATATGGAAACTGAATATGGAAACTGAACATGGAGGACACAAAAACTTTTTAAATACGGATTAATAATACTATTAAAAGCGAAGTGAACAGGTTAAATGGAGCAATGAAATCATTAAGAATTTATGCTAAATATATAAAGTGAACATGGAGGACACAAAACTCTATTAATAGTACGGAAAACGGATTGATTGTAGCGTATTAAAGAAATTAAATTAAAGAGAGAGGAAAAGCAAAAGACAAGAAACTATTAAAAAGTTGCACTTGAAATAAAAATTGAACATGGAGGACACAACTAGCTGTTAAATTTATAGGGGGAATCGTTAGGATTGTAGTGCACATCGGATGGAATTATAATGAATTGACAATAGAAAACTATGCAAACTTTCAGAGCTTATAATGAACATGTAAACTGAACATGGAGGACACACAAGTGTAATAATAAAAGTGAAAACGGTTTGATTGTAGATTGATGCAATGCAATTACTGAGAACAGAAGAGAGAAAGACAAGGAATAATTTAAATTGTCTACTTAATTTAAGAACTGAACATGGAGGACACAAAGCGTTATGATTGTAGCGCGAATCGAATGAAATTAGAGTGAGTTGACAATAGAAAGCTATTCAATCTTTCGGTTTGATTGTAGCGTAAATGTAATTGAATGAAATGAAGAAAGAATTGAAATTGAAATACTCCAATTAAAAACTGAACCTGGAGAACCCTTAGCTAGTTGAAAGAGCATCGAGCAGTCGCCTAGCATGGCTGCTTGCTAAGCTCGTCGTATGTGGTTCTCATGGAGTTCTAAGCTCAGTTGCTTATGGCTGTTGCCTGTTGCTTGTTGCCAGTTGCAACGTTGTTGGCAACGTGGCTTAAGCAGCTTGCCACATGCACACGGTGATGCATCACCGTGCAACCGTGCAGCATATGCAGCGAATTCAATTGCGTGGCACAGTCGCGCTGTTGCAAGTTTGCGACGGTGTCTGTGGCACATGCAACTACTAAATTTGCATGGACTTATAATTTATATGCACACGAGTTTCTTATAACATCAACTTAAGTTGTTCTAGTTGTTGTTGTTGTTGCTGTTGTTGTTGTTGCTGTTGTTGTTGCAGTTGTTGTTGTTGTACTTGCTGCTGTAAATGAAAGATTGTGTGCTGTCGTTAGTTTTTCGTGCTGCTGCCAAAAGTTGAAGCAGAAGAAGCAGCTAAAGATGCTGCTCTTGTTTTGTTTAAGGCCATGGCCGTGTCTCAGTTGCTGCCATGAGCGTGGGAGTAAGCACAAAAGGCAGTGGGGGGTCAGATGGGGTGCGGAGAGGGGGGATTTGTTGCAGGGACAAACGCTTTGTTTTGAGGCAAACAAAGCGCAGCTCGGCCGGCATGGCCTGCGGTTGTAATTACAACGTTTCCTCTACCAATGACAGGCGAGAGCTGTGTACAGCGGGGAGGGGGGCATGCAAGAGCAGTAGTAACAGCAGCAGCAGCAGCAGCAACAGCAGCAGTAGCAGTAGTAGCAGCAGCAGCAGCAGCTTCAATTGGCCATTGTCTGTGCACCTGGCCAAGTTGCTAGGGTTAGCAGCAGCAGCAGGGGGCGTTCTGCCGCATTGGGTATTGTTGTGCCACAGACAATTGCAACTGGCCTTAGTTGCCTTTGCCTCTAAAACTGCCGGAAGTGTTGCCCCAACCCCCCTTCAACATTTCTCACACCCTCTGCCCGCTAGCGCCCCTCCACTCCCCCCCCCCCCATCTATTTCAATTCAGTTTTCGTTTAACTTGCCCGCCGGGCGAGTGACAAGTGGATGCAGGTTGCTGTTGCCGCTGCTGTTGCAGCAGCCGTGTTGCATGCCTGTCTTCAGTTTGTTAGGCATCATTGTTTGCCCCCTAAACTGGGCATCGCTCGTGTCATATCTTGTCTCTTGGCTCCTTTGTTGCTATTTGCGCTGCAGGGCGCAACTGAATTGATAAATGTTGCTAGGGCACTGATTGCCAACCTGTTACCCCGTTACTACTACAATCCCTTCGTCCATTCTCTTCCTTTCTTGCCCTCCCTCTCTCATCTCCTCTCTCTTTCTCTTATTCCCTCTATTTCTCTCTCTTTCTTATTTAGTCGTTAGCCATTGTTCTGCTTCATTTGTTGGGATTGCTTCGATTGCTGGCAATTCTAATTCAATTGCCGTGCAAAGGTCAAGTGTATAACAGTTTCATTGATTGTATAACAACGTTATAATTCAATTGCAGTTTTACTCTCAATTAACAGAAGCAACTCTTGCAATCGACAATCAGTTTTTTTTTACTTTTGACTCGTGTGTTACACGTATAACAGTTGCTTTGCACGTATGCCAGTGTATATATAACAGTTTCTTATCAATTCAAATTATAGTTTTCTTCACAAATTTGTTGCTTACAAGTATAACTGCCGTACGCTTATGTTAATGTCCCTAGCGCTCGTATAACAGTTTAGTTTGTCGAATATACAGTTCATATAACACATGTGTTACTTTCATGCAATATACTAAATCGCATACTTTAGTAGTATAACAGCTGAAAGTCACGTTAGGCAACCTTTGATGCTGTTATGCTTTATATAATAGTATAACACTTACAGTTTAGTAGTTGAGCGCCCTTGTATAACAGTGTAACATATGTTCAATAGTATAGGAGTACAGACAAAACTATTTGTGCTTGTATAACAGTTGTATACCAATTGTATAACATATGTATCACACTTGTATAACACTTGTATAACAGTTTGCAACGACAAAGAATGTCACCGCCAGCTATGCAAACTCAGATTGATGTCCGCGATACCAGATCAATGGAATTGCCAAACCCTACGCCGTAAGCGTCATTTGGAATGTGTCAAAGGTCAATTCCGTATCGCCGCATTTGAACTCAATTCGCAGCAATTTGCGTGTCAGAAATGTTTGCATCCCATCAGCATCGACAACGACATCGACATCGACAACGACAACGACAACAACATGGACATCGCAATGCTAAATGCCTTCATTAAAAAACGAAAAGTGCACAACGGCAATGGGAACTGCCAAAAACGCGTCGCTGACGTTGTCGACCTTTGCCCATGGAACAAAGCGCACGAGCGGCACAAAGGCACCTAAAAGTGCTTCAGCCAGCAAGAGCCCCAGGTGTGCATTAGTGTGCGATGTATGCATTGGTTGTGTGTGTGTGTGTGTTTTTGTGTGTGTCTGTGTGTGTTTGTGTGTGTCTGTGTGTGTGTGTGTTTGTTTGTAGTTGCAATTTCCTCGTTGACTCAAAGCGCTGCGATTGCCGTTTGCTGTGTGCTGTTTGCAGTTTTTCGGTTTTCAGTTTTCCCTTTACTTTCACCCCCCCTCCGACGGCTACCTACTCTTACTTCATTCCCTTTGCTAACCTCTGCTTCGTCATGGTTTTTCACTTTGCCCTTTCGTGCATTTTCCCAACTGACAACATCAAGTGCTTTGCCAGGCAATTCACAAGAACCAAACACACACACAGAGCGAAAGAGAGAGAGAGAGAGAGAGAGAGAGAGAGAGAGAGAGAGAGAGAGAGAGGCAGAGAGAGAGAAAGCGAGAGAGAAAGAGAAAACAAGATAGAAGCTCACTGAACTAGGCTACATTTTGTATTGTTAGACAGTTCGTCGCAGGGTTTGCCATCTGTTGCTACTCGCACTGTTATACAGCCGTAGATACAGTTAGCAACCTCTGCTATCGAAGGCTAAACCTGTCAGCACTGAGCCAACTGAGCGCTATGTTGATATGACAACCCAAGTGAGCACATCAGCTAATTTGGATAGTCAGGAGTTGGATTATAATTGTCGGAAAGTAGCTGTAAGTCTAAGTGACAACTGTTATATATGGCAGTATGACAGTATGACACTGCACGATGGTTCAAATGGTCAATAGTTAGTCAGCAGCAAGTAGACTTATTATAATATTAGTATGCAAGTTATAGTATGCTTAATTATAGGCTAAGATTGACTTCATTGTATATAGGCTTAACTGTTATATTTATTTAGTGCTTAAACAAATTAAGATTAATTTGACAAATTGGTAGCATCAACAATAGTTAGGTAATGCTTATACGCTTGTTTAGCACTTGTTATACATCTGTTATACAACTGATATACAACTGTTATACAACTGTTATACAACTGTTATACAACTGTTATACAACTGATATACAACTGTTATATAACTGTTATATGTGTTAATACAATTAATACAGGTTTTGCGTCTTACATACAGATAATAAATTAAGACAATGCTTCCTGCTCCACACACACATCTACAATTGTTATACATCTGTTATACGGGTGTTATAGAACGCATTTCGTAAGACATGTAAAAAATTCGAAATGATGATTTTACTTTGGGTGAGAAGTACACAACAATTACAATTGTTATACAAGTGTTATCCAACTGTTATAGGCTAGAAATATGCGTCTTTCGATTTAATCTGGGATTAAATTTTCGATAAGAGTACACAAATGCTATATTGTTATGCTATTATACAACTGTTATACGCTTGAAATGTGCCTCGTTATATTGTTATATTGTCATCATATTGCCTCACAACTGATATTGCGTAACACAACACAAAACACTTTTGCAGTTATTTATTATAATTATATTTAGTTTTAAAATTGTTAAGTTAAATCAAGTTTTTTACTGTTATACAGCTGGCATACAAACCTAAATGTTAGCTGTAATTCTCAACGCATATGCTTATCTATGCAAGTTTCAACATCTGCTCTAGCTGTGTGTCAACCAAAATGTGCTGGCGACGTGCTGACCCATGAAAAGAAATTCACACACACAGACCAACACACACACACTAACACACACACATACACATACACATAGAGTGCATACGAATATGACACTCATGGGCCGCTGCACATGACGGCAGCTGCAACTGTCACCAGTCGCTGACATTGACACGCACAAAAAGCGTGGATAAGCAGAAAGTAGAAGCTGAAGATGGGGGGAAAAAATAGAGACAGCTTTAAGTTCACTTCTCATAGTTTTAAGCTGAGAAGAGAGGCAAGTGAAGCCTACTTTGTGGCATGTTGTATATTAATATGACACACAGACACTGTTGTCTTCTCCCTTCATCTGCTTCGCTTTCTGCTTTCCTTCTTGATTTTTCTTCTTTTTCTTTTTTGACAGTCCTCAGGCTGAAATGACCTCAATCCAAAACCCAATTCCTCTCGAGTGATGTGCGCTAATTGATTTCAAGACTCGAGGGCCGTAAAGTAAAAGAAGCGACAATGAGTAACAGCACAAAGTGCGGGCAAAGGCAAGGTGAAGCCAAAGAGAGAGACTGCAGACAAAGGCAGGGATAGGGAAAGGCAAAGGCAAAGGCAAAGGCAAAGAGAAAGAGCAAGGGAAGTGGCAAAGGCAATGGCAATGGCAAAAGCGTCTTAATTATGTTTTGAGTTTTGCCAATTGTTTGCCATTTGCCAAAAACAGCTTTGGCATTGCTCTTCCAATTTTGTTTTGGAATGGCCCCATCAAGGCCAAGTTAATTAAGTTTTGCTTTTTGCTGCAACTTTCCCGTTTCCTCTCACCACCCACATCCAATGCCATACCCTTGCCCCGTTGTCAGGTGGTAAAGTTTTCCTTCAATCAACTACGAAATAACTTTGAACTTGAAGTTTCACTCGCCGCCAACGTTTTAATTAGTCTAATTAATAATTCCCAATCCAACAAAATAGTCACAATAAATAAGCCAATAGAAAAACTTTTAATAAAACATAAGGATTAATAGAAATAATAAATAATAAATAATAAATAATAAATAATAAATAATAAATAATAAATAATAAATAATAAATAATAAATAATAAATAATAAATAATAAATAATAAATAATAAATAATAAATAATAAATAATAAATAATAAATAATAAATAATAAATAATAAATAATAAATAATAAATAATAAATAATAAATAATAAATAATAAATAATAAATAATAAATAATAAATAATAAATAATAAATAATAAATAATAAATAATAAATAATAAATAATAAATAATAAATAATAAATAATAAATAATAAATAATAAATAATAAATAATAAATAATAAATATTAAATGAAATAAATTATTAAAATTCTAAAGAATGTCCAGTAATATATAATAATATGAAAATATAAATTGTAACAAAACCTCCAGCACAACTATGTCGAGCTTTGCCCGCGGATAAGCTGTCGCTTAATGCACTGCGAGTTGGCTAAAAGTTTTCTGGCCCACAACATTTGCTAACGCCGTGAGGCAAATGGCGGAAAATGCAACACACAAACCTCAGACATGGGAATGCATTTAGTATAACGGTAATTAAATGTACAAGTTTGGCAATTGGGCGGGGAGGGCGGTAAATTTGTGGATGTCCCCAGGATATTCAAGTGAGATTTGTGCAAAATCTGTTTCAATTATAACAGTTAATTGATTGGCTGTGCGATTAGTGTGACGCTTGCTAAATATTATAAGATAAAGTTGTGGGCTAATGATTGTATAACAGTTAGTTAACAGCGCAATGGAGATATTTTCTAGACCAAAAGGAGTATAACACTGGCAAACAAATTTAGTTTATTTAAAATAAATTTAATAGATTATAATCATATAACAGTCCTTGGTATACTATCTTATATGTTAATGTCGTATATTAGTATAATGATTTTGTATAAATATATAACAGCTGTATAACAGTTGTATAACAGTTGTATAACAGATGTATAACAGTCAATTTTTTTAAAATCTATTCATTCACAAATAAATATTCCGTCTTAAAATTGCTTAGCTGTTGAAAGAGCTGTATAACAGTTAAGTATTTGGGCACACTTGAATAACAATGGACATTCTGAATGGCGGAAACAAGCGAGTAACTCGACAAAGTGTGTGTGTCTGTGAATGACAGTATGAGTGAGTTTACGAATGAGTATGTGAATGAGTGTGTGAATGAGTGAGTGTGAGTGAGTGTGAATGCCGCTGAATGGGCTCGGTTTGAAATTCAGAATTGTGAATTGCCCCGGTTACAATTTGACAAAACCCGTTTAGGAAGCCGAATGGGCCGGCAAACAAAACGCAGCTGCTGCTGCTGCTTGCCGCCACATTGCAGGAAGGAAGACGGAAGTGTGTAATTTAAGCAGCGGTAAGCAGCTACAGCAGCAGCAGCTGCAGCAGCAACAGTGGCAACAACAGGAAACTTGCAACCAAAAGTGCAACAAGCTGCAAAAGCCACCAACTGTCGACCAAATGACCAGTGAACGTAACCAAACGACAAACGTCACAGGTGTCTGCCACTTGCCGATGGGAAGGCGGCCACGAGGGCCAAGTAGGTGGGCAAGAGGGGAGTAGGGCGCAAGGAGTGAGGAGGAAGGGAGGAGTAGAAGCGAGTATAAAGCCATTTACAGGCAGTGCCAAATGGCAAAATGCACTTATTGCAGTTGTTGTTATGCGAACTTGAAGTTGTTGTTGTTATGGTTGTTGTTGTTGTTGTTATGGTTGTTGTTGTTGTTGTTGTTACTCCTAGAGTTTGTCGAGTTTCTAGTGTTTTCATTTGTGAGACGTGCGTGTTTGTGCGTGTCTGCATTGCAAATTGCTATGCAACAAATAAAAAAATAATATTTTAAAATATATTGTGTATTTATCATTTTACTTTTGATCAGTTTAGCTCTCTGCATATATCATTTATTTATATAAAAATATTATATAATCTAGTATTTTAGTAGTTTAATCGCAGTATTTTACATCATACATTACACTATACTACTGGTCACACTAATTCTTGGCTATAATACCAATCATTTATGTTAATCAATTATATATTTAATCAATTATTTAGTATTTAATGGAAAAAAAAACACGATTCTCCAACACTCTGATTAATTTAATAAATATTAATAATGTTAAATATATCCAGAATTTATAGATATACAATTTTATATATCATCTAATATTTAATAATAAACAAATTGTATAAACAATTGCATATTTACCATAAACTTCGGATCCCAGCAGTTCCCTGCAATTCGTATAGATATTGCAATTATATAATATTTGGAATTTAGTAGTAATATATTTATTTTGCAATAACATCTAGTATCTAATACTAACAACAGTATTTTACCATTTAATACTTTTTATTAAAGCAACTTAAAAAACAATTAGAGAACTCCTTACTTTGCAACAGTTTCAAGCAAGCAGCATTGCATTTAGTATTTAATGGTATAAATTCAGTATTTTTCAGCATATACTGCAGGTCACACTGTTTGTCAGCAATAACCCCAACACTTTGAAGAGCTAAGTAAAGTATTAGTTAGATAAGTTAATGCAGAATTTATGCTTTGCTCGATCGCCACACATCTGCTTACTCGTTCACTGTGCCCGTATAACAATGTCAAAGAATCGTCTATCGATTACCTAACGATAACAAAGATTTAGTAGATTTGCATATCAATTTGCGTGACAAACTTGTCGGGCATCACAACGTGTCGTGTCTTGTTTGGAGCAAGCGCATGCATGCACCATCTCTAGCTGATCTCGAAGGAGTGCAGGGCGCGGCAGTCTCGAGGCAGTTAAAACTAGCTGGCTAGCTGGCTGGCAGGCAGGCAGCCTGGCCAACAGAAATGACACGGACGAGTCGCTACTTTGGCTGCTGGCTAACTGCATAAATCGTGCCAAACTTGCCCAAAAAATACGAGCAGCTAATGCAGGGCACAAGTAGAGAGGCAGAGCGAGAGAGAGAGAGAGAGAGAGAGAGAGAGAGAGAGAGAGAGAGAGAGAGAGAGAGAGAGACAGAGATAGAGAGAGAGTAAAGCTGCAAAACATTTATGGCCCAAAACAAATGGCAGCTGCTGGCAACGGCTCAAGTGCCCATAATGGCATAGACGACGTGCAGGAAGTTTCTCTTGTTGTTGCTGTTGTCGCACATGGGGTGGTGGGGAAGTGTCACCGGAAACCGGAAGTGCGGCAGATAGCAAGCAACAGCAAAAGTTGACTACGTTCATAGTAATAGCACACACACACACATCTATCACACACACACACTGAACGCTTCACAATATCATTTTCTGTTTTCACATATTTTCTTCGTTTATTTTTTCATCTCTTACAAATTGAATAAACATAGATTTTCCCCCATTTGTTTTCCCCATTTTCTTTTTTTTTTTAGAAATTTCCAACTTAAATGGAGCTCCAAACACAGAGAAAGTATGCTTTCTGCATCTTGCGCTCGTATTTGCCCAAAGTTTTTACAAACTTCACTTGACTCTTTTGATCAAATTTGCGGCAACATTTTGCAACATTGCAAATGCAATAAATGTCACAAATAGTTATCCGAGGGGGAGTGGGGAGAGTTAAATGGGTATCTGTGCAGATGTGTGTGTGTGTGTGTGTGTGTAAATGGTAAGCATCTCACGAACTATTGAACTGGGAATTCAAGCTGCGCTGAGTATTATGAGGTGTATTTATACAGAGGTTTAACTTATAAGTCCGAGTAAAATAGAGAAAATTACGGATAAGAATGAGAATTAGAATACGGACCGTTGAGCAATATATTTCAAGTTGCATTAGCACTTGAACTGGGCTGTTTAAAATGTTGACTTTCTCTCTCACTATTTCTCTTTTGATTGAGGTAATCTATAATTGCTGTAAAGTTGAGATGCGACACTCCACATTTGTCACATTCGCTGACATTCGTAAGACTTGATTCTGTATTTCTATATCTGAATGTGAAACTTAAAATTGTCATTTGTCAAAAATACGCTAAAGCAAACAAAGTGAAAATAACAAGAATTATGATTGAACTTGAAATTGCTATTGATTTGCCAGATAATTCTAGGCAATTTAGACAGATGCGGAGATGGAAGAATTTTGTAAGGAAATTATTTTACCAGCCGCAAAAAGGCAGACAATTGTAATTATAAGTTTACAACAATTAAATAACTTAGCTATAAATATATTTGTTTAGTTATTTTTACACTATTAATGAGGATGTTTTCTTTGGTAAGAAAATAAACAAAAGACTGCAATTTAAGAGGGCGAGTAACAATATTGAGATCGAAAATATCGTTGAATGAGCCGTAGAAAATGCAAATAAATCAAATAAAATTAAAATACATCAAATTATTTAAATATATCATAGTGAAGAAAAGACGAAAGTCGAGCGCACGTGACAGTATAATACCCTGCATAGTACTTTGTAGTAAAAGTATTTTCATAATTATTACTACGAAACTGAAAATATCTCAATGAAATCATCCAATCAAACGCAATTTAAGCTGAGCAATCAGGACAGGCTCATTAAGCTTGCTTGCGCGCCAAAGCTGAGTGCTATAATACTCGCACACATATGCTGGCCGCAATGATTAAAGCGCAAGCCATTCAAATTTCTGTCTTTTGTGAGTATTTTTCTTATTTATAGACCGAACTTAATGAAACTTTCGGCATTGCTTCTCTATAGTATACTTTAAGTATTTGTGACGTTAGAAGTCTGTACGTGGCATTATTTGGGGAGGTATCCAAAATTTGAAATAAACTTGATCTGCGGCAGGTATACGGAAAACTTCCTGCCTGGTGTCTCTAGCTCTTATAGTTGCTGAGATCGACGCGTTAACACAGACAGATAGGCAGACAGACGGACATATCTCTAATATATCTCTATTCAGGTCACGAAAGTATAATACGCTGTGCAGGTTGCTTAATTAAGTATTTTGATTATAATAGGTGTAATTACCTAAAATATCCCTATTCGGGGTATAAAAAATCTTTTGATTGAGTTAATAAGTCTATTAATTAGTATTTTATAAATGTTCATAAAGATTTGGGCAAATGTTGGGCATATCTATGTTATACATATAAGTATATAAACATATGTGAAATTTAGTTTATTGTATAAACTCACACTAATTAAAGTTTGTTTAAATTTATGGGTAATTCAGTATGTAAAAGATAAGTAATTGAGTAATTCTTTCATAACTCAATAGTTAATTCTTCAGTAAGTCGTTTCCGTTCTTGTGATCTCTCGCTGAGATCTGTTCTGTTCACCTCCTGTTAAATTAGTCATCGTCTTTGCTTTTATTCACTTGAACAAATGTAGATAATATAAAATATAATAATATTATATATTTCAATATTTATTCTTTCATTTAGCTTGACAAATAAATAACACTAATTGTTAAGATAATTGGCAAAAATGTAATGTAGCAATTTCCTAGTTAATAAGCTGAGTAGCTGCTCAAGTTATGCGTCAATAAAATGAAGTCTAATTAAATAAAAACAACAAAATTATTTGAAAAAGAAATGTTAAACTTTCAATTGCTTGGATTGTGCTACTTTTACTTTGACAAATGCCAAAAGGAAGAAGGCCAAAACAAGTAATTCAAAGAGATTTGCTGTGTGGCAAATGTTGTGCAATTCAGTTGACAGAGAGACAGAGATAGATAAAGAGTGAGAGAGAGAGAGAGAGAGAGAGCGCTGCTAAATGAGAAGTACTTTAGGATTATTTTGTGTGCGTTATTTTGTTTTTAGTTGTTTAATTATGCAACGCATTTGGGGCAGCTTTTTGTTTGAATTTTGTTCAATTGAATGCATCTCATTTCATTCGTGACGACTGACAAATTTCTTAATTGCAAGTCAGCCAACTGAGTGGGCAGAGACGGGCCGATGCAGAGGGTAAGCAAGCGAGTAGTAGGAGGAGGGAATGGTAAAAGTAAGGAATAGACTATGGGGGGGATTGGGGAAGGTTCTGGAACTGCGACTGGTCTTTTGATTTGGCTGCTGATATATATTTCTTTTTTAGTTTCTCATTTGGCCACCCTTCCGCTTGCCACCATCCCCCCCCCCCTCCACACAGCTCCACACTGCTTTACTCTCCTCTTTACCTATATTTTTGCGTATTTTTTCGCCAGTTTCTTTTTGCTCGCATAAAAGCGAAAAAATCAGGCCAAAGGCAGTCGACAGCTGAAATGACAGAAAATGCGAAGCACTTCTGGGGCAGTCAGCAGAGGCGGGGTAAGCGACAAGGGAAGCGAGAGTGGGGAGGCGGGGGAGGGGATAGAGCTTTTCATAGTGCCTAATGGCCGCTGGCAGCTGCCTCGGACTCAGCTGTTTGCAGTTGCAGTTGCAGTTGCAAATGTTGCAACCTTGAAAACTACGCAAGAAAAGCAGAAAAAAGGAAAAAAAAATTGAATTTAATTCAAATTGAGCCGCTGCCACAAAAAGCGGCTCAGCAGCAAGCAACCAAAAAGTGGCAGCAACAGCAGCAGCAGCAGAACAACAATGCGAACAACAAATAACTTGGCATAGTTTTGTGTGTGCGCTAAAATAGACAAGTTTATTGCCAGTTTGGGGCATTGGGGCAAACAATGACGAGGCCAAAGGGTAGACAAGTGTGCTGGCCATGTTGCTGCTGGCGCCTCTAGCTCTCTCTCCCTCTCTCTGTCTCTCTATCTATCTTTCTCGCTCCCTGGCAGGCAAAGGTCAAGAGCTTTTTTTTTTATGTTGCTTTGCTTTTCTTTCAACCTGAGTCTTAGTTCGGACCAGGTCAAATTGTGGGTCCATAGGCTGACAGTTGCCCATGTTGTGGCTTGGCCTTGTTGTCTTCTCAACTCTGCTTCTTCTGCTTGTTATTGTTGTTGCCTAGATCTCAAGGTGACAGCCAACTTGAGCCTTAGGCTCTGGACTTGCTGGTCTTGAGGCTTAGCAAACTGTCGCTGACTCTCACGAGTGGACATGGACAAGTTCCATTTGCAGGTATATTACGACGTGCAGCCAAGGCTAAGCAGTGCCACATGTCACATGCCACATGCCACATGTGGCACGCACTGCAATATGCAACAAAAACTAAAGTAAATCAACATGCACTATGCTTGCTAAATGAGGATTTCACTTTGTTTTGTCAAACATTTCCAAACTTTCACTGTATAACAATTGCCAGTATAACAGTTTGGTTTACAATCGCGGGGGAAAGAGATGGAAAGACAGAAAAAGTGAATAAAATCATATCAGGAAAAATAATGTGGCTACAAATTGAGATAATGGAATCAATTTATAGCAAAGGTTGACTTTAGCTCAGAGTTTACAGGAATATGATAATTTCCCTCTCTCGCTCTATCCTCTATAAAGGGGGAATTTCCAAAAATGTCCATACTTTCAATGAACTAAACAGTAAACTATCTGAATTACGTATAAATTTAAGTAAATACCCAAAAAGCTTGGTATAACAGCTGTATAACAGTCTGTTGTATAACAGTCAAAATTTTCAGAAAATAATATTTAATTACTAAAACAATTTAAGCTTAAAGTTAAGAGTTTTCAAAACACAATTCGGTTACTAAAATATGTATATAACAGTTGGATGTGTAACAGTTATGATTCATTTAAAAACATAATTTCCTTCTATTTCTTAAGTAAAACAAATAATAGAAGTAGACAAGATTAAAAGTCTAGACCCAATAAAGTTGTTCAACCTGTTTTATAACAGTTGCCAGTATAACAGTTAAGAGCGTTAATTGCGGAAAGTTCAAGAAATGTTAATAATTTAGCATAAATGAAATGTGCAGTTGAGTTAGTTAACAACTTAATGATATAGCATGACTGTATAACAGTTGATTTTATAAGAATCTGCCCCTCACAGCACCCACCAGCACACACAGGCAGCTGCACAGGTTGTGTGCTCTACTTACAAATTCATAGCTGACATATTTTCGGCAGCTATTTTACTCTCGACTCTTTTTATGACGCCCACAAAAGCGGGCCAACACAATTTTTGTGGCCAACTTTGCGTAAAAAGTTTTTTCTTTTGCGTGGATGCCACAAAAAAAGCGGCAGAGGCAGCAACTGAAGCGGCAAGCAAAGGCAGCAGCAGCAGCAGCAGCGCCAGTGGGCAGAGCCAGTGGCAGTGGCAGTGGCAGAGGCAGAGGCAGAGGCAGTGGCAGAGGCAGAGGCAACAGCCAATTAGGCAAGTTTTAAAGGCGCGCCTTATGCCACTTAATGGTCGCCTTTTGTGTGCAGGACATTGGCCTAATCAGCCAGCGCTATAACAGCAACAACAACAACAACAACAACGAGAGCAACAATAAACATAAGAAGTAGAGCAACAACAAACACAACAACAATGTGTTGGCAGTAAATTATTCGGCAATTTCGTTTGCTTGTCGTTGACCTGACGGCCAATTAAAAACCAAAAATTGAAAATTACGCCAACAACAACAAGAAGAAGAAGAAGAAGAAGAACAACAACAAGGAAGAAAAGCATTTAGAAAAAGAACAAAAAGAAAAAACAGAAGGAAATCCAAGCAAATACACAAAAAGAAGAACAAAAGCAAAACAAGAATTGAAGTAGAAGTAGAAGTAGAAGTAGAATGATATACGCTTTGAAATTGATTTGTCAGAGACGCACAAACTCAGCTGTTTGCTAGACACATGTAGCACTGTGCAGTGAACCACATAGCTAAGCTAGAAGGCAAAGCAAACAAAGTAAGAGTAAAAGTTAGAGGAAAACTTGAAACAAAGAAAGATTTGCTCTTTAGTAAACTATATACTTACTTTACTTCAACTATTAGCTAGCATAAAGTTAAAGCAACAGAAACACTGAGAGCACTGAGAGAATTATTTAACAATTTGTGGCATAACTGCTGAAAAAAGTGAATTACTGCAGTTGTAAGAGTATCACAAATGTGAAAGTAAAGACAAACATTAAAAGAAGGCAGAAAACTGTGAACTTTTAGGCAAACTAAAGAGGTCTCTCTCTGTCCCACTCTCTGAATCTGTCTCTCTCTGTCTCTCTCTATCTCTATCTGCCTCTATCTGTCTCTCTATCTCTCTCTCTTCTCTCTCTCTCTCTATCTGTTTCTCCCTTACTTGCTCACTTGCCTTTATAATTAGAAGTAAAGCACACATAATTACACAAAGGAATATGGAACTCAATTAAACCAAAAGTAAAGAACACTCCAAATGGGATAAAGCGTAGGGCAACAACAGAAAGAAAGCGATAAAGCAGAATATGAAAATGCAAAGTAGTAAAGCAAATAAGTAGAAAGATTTATAATGAGCAAATCTGCACTTTACTGCGCTCTCTTCTACTCTCTTTCTCTTGCTCTTCCTTACCCTCATTATATACATATGCTCTATGCTCTCTAGAGTGCGTTTTGCAGTTATCTTTTGCAACAGATTCGTAAACGTTTTAGCAGTTGAATTCTGCAAGATTGACTGCGCTGTAGGCCTAAGAAGTGAGAGAAATGAGATGTGATGAAAAGTGATAAACGCATTTTACTTAAACTGTAAAGAGGATAATGATAAGAAAGAGGGAGAATGAGAGAGAGGGAGCGAGAGAGAGGAAGAGGGAGAGAGAGAGAGAGAGAGAGAGGGAGAGGGAGAGTGAGTGAAGAGCAAGTGAGATATGAGTACAGTCAATGTGAGTTCTTCAAGAGGCTTAAAGACGCTTCAAGGCGCACCTTGAGTGCCTGCTGCCTCCATGTCCTGTTCCAATGTCCTGATGCGCGCGTCCGACACGTTTTCATTGTTTGATAAAATGAAATTTTATGGCAAAAAGTTGGTTAGGGAGGGAGGAGAGCAGCTAGAGAGAGAGAGAGAGAGAGCCGGCGCCTGGACAACAGCAGAGCACAGAACTGAACTCAACAGGATAACTGAGCACAGAGCACGGAGCGCAGAGGCCAAAATTGAAACAGAGCGGCTATGAATTTTCAGTCAACACTGCACGTTACTGAGACAATGGCCTTAACGTGGCCCCAAAACAATGCGACAGACTGCCAAGAGTGCCAGCAAAAGACAGAGAGAATGAGAATGAGAACGAGAGAGAGAGGGAAGGAGAGAGAAGGAGAGAGAGAGAGTGCGAGTAAGAGCAAGTCCCTTGAGCAGTTTGGGGCTAGTTTCAGTCCCCAGACAAATAAAACAAACAAACAAACAAACAACAAGCAGCAGCCAGGACGACATCCTGGACCAGGACAACAGTCAGCAACAGTACAGGACGAAGCAACTGAACGAACGCTGTGAGCTGGCCAAATGTTCAGGATAATTGAATGAAAATTCATTCGTGTGCTTTTCGATTTGGGCCAAAAACTTTTGGTTTTGGTTTCTTTCGTTTCCTCAGTTTTCTTTTATTCGCTTTGGCGTGTTATTGTTGCTGTTGTTGTTGCTGCTGCTGTTGTTGTTGTTGTCAACAAAACTCTAAGCATTTGTGTTGCGGGCGGCGGGGTATAAAAAGTATTTACATGTCGTTGTCATTTCCGAAAAGATAAAGTCAGAGAGAGAGAGAGAGGGAGAGAGAGTTTGAAAGGAAGCAAGAGCTGAGCTGAAATCGAATTACGAGTTTGCCATGTGTGTGTGTGTGTGTGTGTGTGTGTGTGTGTGTGTGTGTGTGTGCGTGTGCTCGTGGTGCTGCTTGTTGTTGCTGTTGCTGTTGCTGTTGTCTTATTTGTTTAATTTGTCAACGCAGAACCCAAAGACCAAACCAACCGCACTTGCTCCCTTGTTGAGTGACAACCCAACAGACCCGAAGAGCGAGTAACCTTTATACCAAACAACCCTACAATCCCCTCCCCCCCACCACCACATCCCACGCACTGCCCAAAACAATTCCTTTCTTCTCTCTACCCCTTTTCATCCTTTCCCCTCTTATCCATCTACCAACTAAACCAAAAAAAAAAAGAAAGGAAAAAGTAAAACCCTTTACACAGAATGTGGCAACAAGTTGTCGTTGCTTTTGCAGTGGCCAGCAAAGAATTTGCATAAAAATTCATTGGTCTGACCACAGCATAAGCGTAGCAGCCGAGCCGAGTAGATGGAGAAAACTCCGTTTGAAAACTGCAGGAAAAGTGCGTGCCATTGTCCCGAAAGGACTTCGCTTAATGCCCAAGCACTTGAGCTCTTTTCCAGGTTTCCCAGCTAACTGGCGATTAGTTTGGCTTTGTTTCACACACACACACGCACACACACATACACACACACACACGTACATGTTTTAGGTTTGGGTTCTGAATTCACAATACTAGTTTGAACTTTGCACCGCTGCTGTGCTTTTGTGGGGCTTTGCTTGCTTCGGGCAACTTCGGACTCCCAGCTGAGCACATTAGATCAACATAATGCTCTGGTTTCTTTTTTTGATTTTATATATAGTTTTTTAATATTATTAAATTCCATTTAAGGGTTTTATTTATAGTGGGCAGTTTTTGGACAGAAAGGAGACAACAAAAGAGAGTGAGGGACAGAGAGAGAAGCAGGCATTGAGAAAGGGCGCGTCACATCTGAAACTGTTTTAATCTCACTTTGTAAAGGTAAAAATAAAAAAAATGTTTAAAGTAAAAAAAAAAAATAAATAAATAAATAAACTAAAAACAAATCTATTTATTTGCTCTGACAGTTTCTCGTTTTTCTTTTCTTTGAGGCCTTAAATAATTTAAATTGAGTTTTGCAAACTGTTTTTGAATTGAATTTGAAACGTAGTCGTTGTTGTTTACGAGATATTTATGTTAATATTAATTAATGCTAATTTATATATAAGATAATTATGTAATAAACTAATTCTTAAGTTGCTGAAATAATTATGAAATAACTTGAAATCGTTTGGCGATCAATTTCTAACACAAATTATTAGCACACAAGCAGAAATATAATTTAGAAAATCATTAAAAATCCTCTTGCAACTAAGTTACTATAATATTTATATCTAAATAAATTTGCATTATGAAGTTGACTAACATTTTGATTAGCAAATTTTTCTGAGCCAATTTTAATTGCAATATAAACAGAGTGTTAATGCATTGATATATGATTCATTATTGAATTAAATAAGGTTGATTCTAACTCTCTTAATCACTGTTCAACTGCTTAAGAGGAATTTTATGACTTATTCCTTTCAATAAAGTAGTTAGACTTTTCAGCAAACTGAATCAATATGAAATCAGCGCAAATTTGAACAGAATTTTGTTGCAGTCGAGATTTTCCTTAAGCCAGTTTTTATTGCTGGCGTATTGAACCACTTTTGAACCACTTTCTGAACCAGTTTCAATATGGAAATATATAAATCACTTGTCAGCCCTTTCTCATTCTTATGCTGAACCACTTGTGAACCACTTTCTATGGTTTATATGAATCACATTACAGCATTTTCTCATTGTTATGCTGAACCACATTTGAACCACTTTCTGCACCAGTTTTAATATGGAAATATATGAATCACTTGACAGCCCTTTCTCATTCTTATGCTGAACCACTTTTGAACCACTTTCTGCACCAGTTTTAATATGGAAATATATGAATCACTTGACAGCCCTTTCTCATTCTTATGCTGAACCACTTGTGAACACGTGCTTAACACATTGAATTACTTTCTGAAACAATTGTCATGCTTAAGTCAATAGACTGACAAATGCACATTTGCATGCATCTCGCAGGCTAAACCACAAATTGTAGCATTTGCGATTGAAACCACAAGCACTGCATCACACTGCATCACACTGCACCACTTACAAACCACAATTACACAAATTTCACTTAGTTTTGCTTAATTTGATTGGGTTAGGCGATTACTTTACGTTAACAGATAACACAAGATGTTGGCGCTTTAATTATGAGAATTGCAATCGCAATCGCAATCGCAATTTTAGCTGCAAATTGTTGGCAAATGCGTATATTACGCATACGCCAGGTAGCCACAATTCTGTCTCATTCCCCTCGCTCGTTCACTTTTGCCTGTTTGGCATTTTACCAATACGCCCACACATCTCACTCACTTGCTCTATGTCTCTGTGTCTTGGTCCAAGTCACGTCATGCAGCCACGCCTATTGACGCCTACTCACGCCTCACGCCTCCACGCCCAACTCATTCAATCAAGTTGGCAACGCGCGTTGGCGCGCTTTTAAGTAATGAGGACAACGTCGCTAGCAACGCCGCCACATCCGTTGGCGTTTGCCTCCGCCTCCGCCACCGCCTCCGTCTCCGTCTTCGTCTCCGTCTCCGCCTTCGCCTACGGCTCCACCTTCATCTTTGGCATTCGCTTCCTTCCAATTTCGCTCCACTGCTCGCCTTCCTCCTCTTTGCTCTGTTCTCACCTGCGTCGCCTTGGCGTCAGCTGCAGCTGTTAAATAATAAAAAAAAAAACGAAAAAAAAGCAGCTAAAAGCTGCCAGCTTCAAGATAATCTCAATCTTAAGCCAAGGCTGCGGCCACATACCAACACAAGCCAACTAATCTACTCGCTTCTATCCCATCTCTGCTCAACACAACTCATCTCCATCGCCTCACCTCACCTCGCATCGCATCGCATCGCATCGCATCGATATTGTAAATTACTTGTCGCCTGACATTGAAAAGGGAATCTCTGAGCAAAGCGCGTTACTGCAAATGTGACACTTCAAGGCGCTACAACAACAACAACAACAACAACAACTGCACAAACAACAACAACAACAACACCTTTGCTTGATTAGAGTGCAAAAGCTGGGCTTTAAATTAATAAAGCAGCTGGCATTAACTAACATTAATGAACTTGTAGTTGGAACGAATTGGAAAGTAATCCCCAGAGTGGTTCAGGTATAGTTAAACAGTCTTACCTGAACACAGAACCGGTTCAGCAATGGTTCAGCTGGCTCTTAGACGAGAGCAGCGCTCTGAAGTCATGCGTTCTTAGTTCTTCTTTTAGTTATATCGTTAAACTAAAAATAGAATAAAATATATAACACACCGTAAACCGGTTCAAAGTTGGTTCAACAGTAATAGCAAAGTTATTAAGAAAGCGTTAACTAATAGCTAATTAACTTGTTCTTCGCTTCTATGATTGATAAGAAGCAATTGGTTCATAAGTGGTTCAAAAGTGGTTAAAAAATGTTTCATAAGTGGTTTACAAGTGGTTCGAAAGTGGTTCAATTGTGGTTCGTCAGTTGCTCATAAGTGTTTCACAAGTGTTACACAAGTGGTTCAAAAATGGTTCGAAAGTGGTTCGATAGTGGTTCAATTGTGGTTCAATTGTGGTTCATAAGTGTTTTATAAGTGTTTCAATAGTGGTTCAAAAGTGGTTCAACAGCGCAGAATCAGACTGCACAACAGGATTCAAACGTACGCTCTTTAATGAGCGTTAAATCTGGTGAACCGGTTCAGTAGAATTAAGATTTGATCAGATTTGCTATCCGCAGTAATTAAAGGAAATCAAGAAGCAGATGGAGCGATAGTGTCAACTCAACAGGTTTACTGTCTTCAGCTTGCAAGCCGAGAAGTGTTAGAAAATATGTTTTAAAACTTTGAACCAGTTCAGAAGTTGTTAAGAAGTGGCTTTAAATAAGCCTTAAGGTGGTAAAGCTGCTTAATCGATGTTTATTCGAAAAAGAAAATATTATAAACACAACAGAGTTGAGCATTGTTCCTTAATCATAATTTGTAACGTTGAAACAGTTCAAGAGATGTGCAGAAGTGGTTCCAATTGAAAGATATATAGTTGAATATTTAAGAAATATGGAAATATTCTAGAGGAGAATAGCATAAGCATAACTAGCTGAGTAAATAGAGAGCTGAGATCAATAGAGTGGAGACTTTTTGCTAAGCTAAAGTTAACAATCTGTTTACTGAAAGAGAAACCAGTCTTGCTTAAACAGCAACTAAACTTGACTTGAAAGTTAAGCCAGCTGTATCTTATACTAGTTAGTTTGCTAAGCTAAAGTTAACAAACTGTCTCACCGACTAATATCTCATATTAGTTTCCCTGCAGAACAATCACTAACTATAACCATAACAAATAATTTGTTATAATTGAATTAGAATATATATTTAGCGTATTGTACGATTTTATGGTACATAACTTGGCTGTTGTGTGGGGAATAAGAAGCATTAATATTCAGAAAGCGGCCTAACTGAATCTTAATGTTGAACTAAATAGCCGAAATGCGGAATTACAGAAATACAGAAATGCGAAGAGCGATGCCGTTGGGCATATTGCATTAGCGCAAGTAATCGAATTGATGGCAGCCAACAGAAGCAGAAGCAGATACAGATACAGATACAGATAATACAAACAGACAGCAACAGTTAAAGAAACAGATACAGAAAGAGAAGGAGGGAGAGACAGAGAGAGAGAGATAGGGAGAATGAGAGATAACGTTAGTTTTTGGGCCACTTATGCGATGCGGCCAACTGACTGCAAGGTGCTTCAGCAAATGGCCAATAAAAGCCATGGCATAAAAATATGAATTTTACGGCTGTGTATTTAAAAGGACAATAAGCACATACACAATCAACGCACACACACACACACACGCACACACACACACACATAGCTACAGTTGCTGAGACTCTTAAAGCATAAAAGTGAAAACCAAAAAGCGGTCAGAGCCAAAGCAAAGTAACAAATGCGCTCAATGAAGCTGAAAGGCAGCAACAAACAACACACACACAAACACACACACACACACACACACACACAGAGGCAAAGCCAATGAAATTGGAAAATGAAATGGAAAAAACTTCAACTGTCTGTGTCTGTGTGTGTGTGTGTGTGTGTGTTTTAGTAGTGTGTGTATCTGTGCCTGAGTAAAGGTAAAGATTTTGCTGTGCGTTTGGCAGCTGCTGAGCATGAAAATGAGCTTTTGCATTTTTATGCGCCAGGCTAAATAAAAAGCAAAAACAACGAGGCACGCACTAGTCGAGTGAGCACGACTTGCAGCTACCCAGCTTGAGGACATACACATATAAAATAGCAATAAAAGTTATAATATGAATGGACTATGAATAATTCATAGAACTATATATATATAGTTTTATAAACCTACATATAGTAGCTTAATTGCTGCTGCTTATTCTTCTCTTTACTCTTAGCTTCTTACTCACATAACTTCTCTATTTATTGCACAATTACGCTCAAACTTAAAGTTATCATAGGGCACAAGTTAGTTTGAATAAATGCCAAAGCGCAAGACTACAGCTCTAAAATTGTGTTTGTTATGAGCTTTGAATGATTTTCAGTCTAGGTAACTTTTACTTTATATATACTCTAATTTACATTCACTAAGCACACACTTATGTAGCGCTACAATTCTTGCTGCTGCTAAGAAGTCTATAAATTGTATAAGCTCAAACATTGTCACAAACTTATCATACCCACAGATACTGACAGGTGCTGGGTATACAAAAAAAAGAGGGAAAGAAATAATACTTGTAATAAAATCAGCGCAATGAAAATGAAAATGCGAAGCAACAAACAGCAGCAGCAACGTACACAATACACAGATGAGCAATCATAAATATTAATGCTAAATACATTGGAAGCCACACCACGTTATCGAACGCTGTGAGCGGGGTGGAGAGGCAGGAGAGGGGGGGGGGGGTATATCAAAAACTGGACATAGAGATTTTCGGGACTTGCGACTTTAGCTGATGGCGCGTGTCAATGCCTAATGGAATGACAATAATAACGTAGACAGCAGATAACATTTAGAAACAATGATTCTCGATTGCGGACACAGCTCAAAACTATGACGAGTGAAAAGGGGAGAGAGAGAGGGAGAGAAAGAGGAAGAGAGAGAGAGAGGGAGTAAGCAGCTCTTTGTGGTGCTTATAAGTACTCGGATTTATGCTAATATATGTGTGAGCTGTGCAAAAGAAGAAACAGCGGAGGAGGAGGTTGGTGTTGCTAGTCGCATAAACAACGTGGAGCATAAATCTCAGTATGCCAGAGACAGAAGCAACAACAACAACAACAACAACGAAGCGAGGAATATTTTTTGGCGTCGCGTTGTCGTCATCGTCGTTCCAGCTTTGATTTATTCGCCAACGTGCACAACGCTGCGTATGCGTATTTTTTTCTTGTTTTTTTTTTTGTTCATACTTCATACTTGCTTTCATTTGAATCGGGAACCTTTGAATCTGCCTGCGACAGGCATTCCTCCCACCCCCCCCCCATATCAATGACAGCAACTCTCGACTCGATTTTACATTTGAAAGTAAATTATGCTACAGCATCAGTTTCTCCCTGCTGTCTCTATTTATTTATTTGCCACTGTAGGTTGCCCCAAAATGATAATACTAAACACACACGCATGTGAAATCTATTTGCATAATTTTACGTTTTTTACCATTTGTTTATCTCTTTTTTTTTTTTTTGTTCTTCCGTCGGAGAAGGGATAACAAAAGTAACGCAGCAAAACAACAATTCAGTTAATCAGTTATAAAGCTGCTCAACAAAAATTTAAATACACTTTTATAAGTCATTTAATGCCTGCACGTTGGGCAAATGTCAATCGCTTGTCATGCAAATATTGTTAGCAATTTTATTGGGGTTGAAATTTAGCAAATTCTATGATTATATTTCTTAGCTTAAAGCGGAAGAAGGTATGCGAATTTATGTGACAGACAGAAGCCGAATATAGCAACAATCGAGTCGATATAGCTAAGTTATTATATCTGTTTAGCTAATTTAGTGGGTTGCTCACAGTTAAGCATACTCTATTTGAGTGCTTGAACTATTCGAAGACTAAGAGCAATCCAAATTGTTGCATGACTTAAAAATTATAGTTTGTGCATAAAATTATGATTATAAATCAATAAATCAATTATGCTTGTATATATATATATATATACATATACAGATATATATATATATATAGATATCTTAGCATATATATACATACAGATATCTTAGCATATATATATATATACACATACAGATATCTTAGCACATATATACATACAGATATCTTAGCAAATATATATATACATACAGATATCTTAGCACATATATACATATATATATAAGTATAGCTAACTAAGACAAGAATCAAGTCAAGCTTTAGCATTTGATATTTTAATGAATATAATTCTATGTACAGACGAACTTTTATGATGAACTTCCCTATAATAAAGCAGCTCTTTTTGTTGAGTACGTAGCAGACAAGACTTGTGACTGTTAACTGGTGACTAGTTCTCTAAGATAAAGCTCTATTAATTATGCATTGACTGCTGACTGGTGATTAATAATTGCTTACTAGTGACTGGGGTCCTGAGCTACAAAATTTTAACTATTATGAGTGGGTTTCAAGTTCGTTTTATGGGCTTATAAAAGACGAGCTATCTATATAAAAGCTAACTCTATCTATATAAAATCAACTCTTTGTTCTCACTGGTGATTGGTGACTAGCGAATAGCGACTGGTTCTGATAAATAAAGACTTCTTATTATGAATTGATAGCAAGTTCGTTCTAAGAAGCTGTATAAGTCCACTGGTGCCTTGACTAGTGACTACTGACTAGTGACTGGTCCTATAAATTGAAGCTTTCCTATAATTAATTGATGTCTAGTGCGTTTTGTGCTATTTCTGCTAACTGGTAACTGCTGACTAGTGACTGGTCTCATACAATTAAGTTTCTTCTCTGCTTTTACTCAATTTCATCATCCTTAAGCTAAGCTAATCATCTGCCACAAGCAAATCAATTTTCCATTCCAGACTTAAACATATTTCACAGCTGAATTCCCATTAATTGTGCATAGCTAACAACAATTTAAGCTTCACTTGAGTTAAAGTAAAGCCTGACTTGAACTTATCTTTCGTTTCAAATGACCCATTTCAAAAGATGCGGCTCTATGTGGAAACATTTAAATATCTAAAGCTGACAAGTTGAAGCGCGACAGTAATCGCATTATTTCACACCACTGTGCAGACCGAATTGTATATATTTGCATATGTGAGAGAGAGTGTGTGTGTGTGTGTGTGTGTGTTGGTGTGTGTGTTGGTGTGTGTGGAGAGTTGGGTGTAGACTGTGTGTTGGATGCTTGGTAAGCCACATTGTGAGTATTTTTTGCTGATGTTTCCACTTCTTCTTCTGAGTCTGCTGCTTTAGCTGCTTTCCGTTCTCAGAAGTTGCCGTTGCGCGCTGTTTGTGTTTAATTATAAATGTGTGTGCCTGTGTGTGTGTGTGTGTGTGTGTGTGTGTGCGTGTGTGTGTGTATGTGTGTGTGTATACATATGTGTTTACATATGTGAGATGTGTGTTATTAAACAAGCCGCTTACACAACGTTCTTCTTCTACTCGTTGCCGTTGTTCTCGTTGTTGTTGTACTCGCTCTCGTTGTTGTTGTACTCGCTCTCATTGTTGTTGTTGTACTCGTTGTTATTTGTTGTTGTTCTCGGTGTTGTTTATGCATGTTATTGGTCGCTAGATTATGCTTTAAATAGTTAATCTCTATCTGCTTTTACATTAAGCTTCGCATACATTGAAACGTTTGTATGTTAAAGTTGGGCAACTCGTTGTTTGTCTTAGTGCTGACTTCCGTTTCCGGTTTGTAAACAAATGGCGCCAGCAAACGATTAATTATTGTTGATTTCTAGGCCTTCTTTTGTTGCCGTTTTGCTGTCGTTGTGTCTCTGGCAGGACACGTGCCGCACACGCACGCACACACACACACACACACACCCATACACACCCATACACACACACACGACTGACACGTAAAGCCACACCATCTAACCCCGCCTCCGCTTATTCCCCTTCCTTCCACGCTGTCCACAACTGTCCCTTCCTTAAGCTGGACATTGGATGACACAAACAACTCGTGGATTACAGCTGATTAATCGTTTGATAAATATTTGAAATAGTTGCTTAAGCTTGCTTTGGGCCATAATAGAGCGTTTTATGGACTTATCGATTGATCGATAATTTATACGATTTCTCATTATTAAGTAATCAATATCTAATGAGCTGAGGTAAAGTCATAACCTTTGGCTTATCGAGACATAAAATTGTACATTTGCAAGGCTATTGCCTTAAACAGATAATTTAATCGATAAAGTTATTTATCGAATAGCATAGACATGTTTTGTACTATAAACTATAATGATTGGCAATAAAACAAGCTCGCTATTTTTGTGATATTTAAAAAGAAAACATTTTGTCGATAGCAAACGGTTATCGATAAGTCATTTTTTATCGATGTCGTTTGCTTGATTATTTCTTAATGAATTGTTTGACATTGAAACTTAAATTTTTTTGTATCTCAAAAATAAACTTTTCTACTCGAATGTTCTTTTTAAGATTAATCGATAGGTTATCAATTAATCATAAATGCTTTTGATTTGAATGACTTAATAAACTTTCTTTACAATAAATTATCGTTTGAGTATCTTTAATAATAAAGTGTGTTAATTTACTGTGAAAATGCAGAAACATAATCGAATTCATTGCTTACTCTATTATTCGATAACATTTAACAAGCGATTACTCTTTTATATCTTAATATATCAAGTATTATTGAAATCGCTGTCAGCGCTAAGCTTTAAAATATTTTAAATCAAATAATATTTCTTATCAAGTTATCGATAAATGCTAAGGCATATCGATTATTTATGAAATGATTGCCTTTGAGGTACTTTAAAAATATTTTTAATTATTTTATTTCATATTCACATCTCATTGCAACGCTCAATTATTTATCGATAAATTATCGGTAAATTCGCATCTCAAAGGCTAATGTGTGTGTGTGTGCCAACTGTCTGGCCAGGCATTGGCCCTGGCCCTGACACCTTTTTCGAGGCACAGTTGTGTTACAAACACAAACACACACACAAACACACACACACACACACACACACACACACACAACAGACACCCATCACGCACAATATATTCGCTTTGTTATTGTAATTGCTTTTGTAATTTGCTTGCCTTTGTTGTTGTCGTTATTTGGAACTATGCAGAAGTGGACGTGGTATCGCTATTGTTGTCGTTGTTGTTGTGGTTGTTGTTGTGGTTGTTGTTGTTGTTGTAGTTGTTGTTACCTTCAGTTGGCCTATCAATAAACCAATTTTCGCACAATTGCAGTTCACAGGCTCGTTTTTGCCAGAAACCACAACGTGGCACTTTTTGGCAAGTTAATGTGTTATACTTAGGTGCCATACACACACACACACATGCACCCACACACACACACGTGAAACAGGCGTAATTAATGATTGAGCACACACACAATGTTCTGCCCCAAAAAGTATGCTACAATTTTCGTTGTGGGCACAAAATATGCTGCTCATTATTTTTACAGCCCCAAACACACGCATTCACACACACACACAAACAAATACACTCATACACACTCACATACGTGCGTACATATAAATTATGTTTGGGCTTCATTATACGGGTTGCTTTTATCGCCTGGGGCTAGTGGGGCAGGCTGTGGGGCATGTGGCTCATGGCGTTTTGGGACGCGCTTCAAGGCGTCGCATTAAAAATCAATTCACAAACTTTGCACGTACCTCAGAGTGAAGTGCTTGCTGTGTCGGTGTGTGTGTATGTGTGTGTAGCCGTGTGTAGTTAAGAGTGTCGAATATCCGCAACAGCAACAGATTTTTATGCGCCTTTCATGAAGCTGCCTGACTAATCACTTGTTCTCTCGCTCTCTTTCGCTTCCTTTCTCTGTCTCTCTTCCCCTTCTTTTCTCTCTTTCTCTCTCTCTCTCTCTCTCTCTCTCGCTTCTTTCGCTTCTCTCTCGAGCCCTCTCTCTCTTTCTTGCATTGCAACTCCCTCACCTGTTCTTTCTCGCCCCTTAACCTTCTCTCCCCTTTTCTCTCTAACTCTTTATAGAGTTTCATTGCTCTATAAGCCATAATTAAATGTACATTTAATTGACATTAATTTACTGAAAAATTTGTGTGTTAATCGTAATTACAATTGTAAATATGATAATACGATATGCGTATACGATGTACACGACTTAAGATGCAAACCACAGTAAATTAACTAAAAACTATTAATCAAAAGTAAATTGTTCTTTTCGACAAACAATTGTCTTCTGATAATTGTTTCACTAAAGAGTTTAAACAATATTAAACATTTGCTTGCATTATTAACAAGCTCGACAGTAGAAGACCCGGCATTCATATCTAAGCGCTCATATGTATAATATATAATATATTTATAATAATATAAGGCAATGCATTTCCATTTAATAACATTCGTATATTCATATACAATAAAAGAGGAAGCTCAATTCGTCTCACATATTGTGGAAATAGAAATAGGAATCGACAGGGATTCGAATTGAGGATCTCTTAAGGCATTGCAAATTGAAATTAATGTCGACAAAAGCAAAATATGTTCTTACTTTCACAATATAGAAGTGTTGTCATTAAATTGGGTAACACTAGCTTTTACAGTTTCTGAGATCTAGGTGTTCAGGCAGACAGATAAAAAGATAGACAGACATATCGACTCGACTGTTGATGCTGATCATGCATATATGTGGCTTGGTAGATCCCAGAGAATCCCAGAGAGCAATTACCCTAGACAAGAGCGAATTAGAGAAGACAACGAGCGTAGAAGGGCGAATTCACCCACAGGCGAATTCGCAAGCACAAGAGAGAGCAGAGAGAAGATATGCGTGAGAGAGGCCGAACGGGTTGCGAGAAGAACCACTGAAACGACGAAAGACGCGAAACTTTGTTTTATTATAATATTACTATTAGTTATATATCTTTATTCAGTAAATAAACCCCACATATATATAATTTATATGGTCGGAGAAGCTTCCTTTGTTTGTTATGCACATTTCGCTTTCGTCAAACTTAGAAGACTATGCACTTTTAAGTACAGAGTCTAAAAAGTGATCAATTTATATATTTAAATAAACATTATAAACAAAACTTCAAAATTCTATGAAAACTAAAAAATGTTATAGAGATTGCCATAAGTAGCGCTAGTTTTACTGTCAGATCAGACCAGACAGCTCTGCTTGAAGGAATTAGAATACCTATTAGACGCTATACCCTTTGGATACCGGGTCTAAAAGTGGACATTTACAGCCAGTGCAATATTCAATGAATTCGCATTTTTGCGTAATCAATAATAATTGGTTAAAAACGCAAAAAATGTGCCAAAACTTTATGCTGAAATTGTAGTTGTTTTGTTTATAGATAAAAGACAATTTTCCAATTGATAACAGCTATATGATAAAGTATTTCGATATGAACCAAATTTTGTTAGAATATAGAAAACTATTTCAGCTACAAAATGTGTTAAGTAACTGCAGGTGAACAATGTGTGACACTGATTGAGTTATCGCAAGAAATAACAAAGTTTAAACTATTGTTCATATAGCTACAGCTATATGTTATAGAGGCTGCAGTTAAACACAGTTGTATTAAGTTGGCTTTTAAAGTGAGAGAGAGAGAGAGAGGGAGGGAGAGAGAGAGATGGACATCGCTCTACATAGATTTCAATTGCGTCTGCAATAAACTATTTACATTTATATATAGTTTATAGTTGTAGTATACATTTTCTGGGTACTGCCACGCCTTATTGAAGGCGTTAAGCATTTGCTGACAAAATGTAGTACAAACTTATTTTAATAAGAATTTCTTTTTAATTAAATTAATAAACATTGATGGCAAATATTTGCTACCATGAAATTGAAGTGCGTTGCTCTCTCTTTCTCTCCCTCTCTCTCTCTCTCTATCTTTATGTGTCTCACTTACTCTAACTCACACTCTCTCTCTTTCTAATTGTAGACAGCAGTGAGAGGGCGACAAAATGGAATGACCAGAGCTGCATTTGGTGGCAAGAACGTCATCGTTGTCGCTGTCGTCGAAGATGCTGCAGCAGTCAGCTGCAAGTGCAACAGACGGCACAGCAGCAACAGCAGCAACAGCAGCAACAACAACAATAGCTAGACAGGCCAGCAATGGCCAGCGACGTCGCGTGGCAGCAATCGATAGCTGCAACAACAACAACAACAACAATAACAACAATAATAACAACAACAACAGCAACAACAATCACAACAGCAATCGCAGCAACAGCAGCAGCAGCAAATTGAAGGCACAGCAAATGCATTCCAACGAGGAGCCACCAATGTCGGTGATCGTCGACGGCGGCAACATGCCACAGCAGCAGCAGCAGCAGCAGCAGCAGCAACAGCAGCAATCCAAGCTGCGTCGCAGTGGCAGCGCCAATGCCAGCGCCAGTGGCAGCCATCAGAGGTTGCGCAAAACGAGTTCCTGCAGCGCCAGTGCAAAGGAGACGCCACAGGCAGCGCGTCGCACTCATCGACAGCCATCAAATGCCTCAGACACAATGCACCACAAACAGCAACAGCAGCAGCAACAGCAGCAACAGCAGCAACAACAGCAACAACAACAACAGCAACGTCGCTATCAACACTCAAGTCGCGGTGGCAGCAAGGAGCGGCAGCAAGAGACGACACGTCGTCGTGCCACACGCCGTCACAGTGGCGCCTCCTCTTTAAGTGATGCTGCTGCACATCGCAGTCGCAGCCGTGCTGCCCGTGGTGGTGGTGGTGCTCGTGGTGGTGCAACATCAGCGGGCAGCTCATCCACCGCCTCCAGCTGCAACGGCAGCTGCAGCTCGGACGATGGCGATTCATCGCACACATCCTCATCCTCGTCGAGCTCATCGGGTGAGCCCAATCTGCCATATCCCGGCTTCCCCGAGATTGCCATGAAGGCACTCACGCAGTACACGCGACCGCGCAATTGGTGCCTGATGCTCATCACAAATCCATATCCTTTTTTTGTCAAGCATTTCACATTCAAAGCAACCAACAACAAACACACAAATCCGCGTTGTCCTTCGGCTTGGCTTTTAGTTTAGGTTTTTTTTTTCTTTTCTCTTTTTCCTCTGCTGCCAAATGCCGCCGCCGCCGCCAGTCAGCGACGTGTCCTTGTCACATTTTCGCGGAGCGGCCTATTGATTTTTTTTCTGTTTTTTTTTTTATTTTATAAAAATGTATGCGACTTTGTCCCTCCCTGAATGTCCTGCCCAACGGGGAGTTCTGTGCCTAGCACTGTCTGCAAAAATATTGGCAAATCTATTGAATATCTTGATTCGGGGATTAAAGCTGTAACTTAGGAGACTTCTCACTGCCTAAAGTGGTAGATGCTTTTTGACATCTTTTTCAAGGTCTTTTCGAACGAAGTGGAAAATGGGAGAAGTGATTTCCATTACTTCGTTGAGCGTATATAGGAATATAGGAGGAAATTTGAATATTTTCCTATCAATTTTATCTGATTTGAAGATACTTTTTGTAGGCATCTCTGCCAATATTTTGTCAATAATCAATATAATCTGGGGAATCTCTACAAAAATGTATATAATATTGAAAATTGTAGGAAATTCAATTATTTTGATTTATTTAGTTTTGAATATAGAAAGGTATTTCTTATATATTCAATTCATTCCTCCACACCTTGTGGAAATTGTTTGTAGATATATTTTCCAATATCTCGAATATAGAAGATATATTAGTATTTTTATTACATTTTAAATTTATTTATATCCTAATTCGAGCTTCTATTTTGATGAAACGCCTCAACATATGTTGGTAAGTACTTGTAAAAACCTAATGAGCATTGCAAATAGGAGATCTATTAAATATATTGAATACAGATTGTAATTTGATGAATCTTCACTGGTAACAGAAGTCATTTCCATTATTTCAATAAGAATTTCGAATATAGTAGGAAATTTGAATATTTTCCTATCAATTTTACATTTGTTTATATTTATCTGGTATTCTGTAATTTGAAGGCGCTTTTTGTAGGCATCTCTTCCAATATTTTTATTACTTATCTCAAATGAATAGTTGAAAATGTCAAATGGGAAATCTATTAAATATCTCGATAACAGATTGTTATCTTCACACCCTAGAGTGTAAAATGATTTTCGAAGTTATTTCCTAAAATTTTGAAAGTAATTTAGGAAAATGGTAGGAAATTCTATATTTATTTTGTAATTATTTGTTAAATTGTATTTTGAAAAAACATTACAACAGTTGCATAAACATTTTGAAATATTTCGTAAATAGGAAATAGGAGGATTTTTAAATGAAATTAAATAATAATAAATAATTAAATTGTAATCTTAATAATTTCAAACCCAAAAGTGGTAATCGGCTGAAGATATATTTTCCAATATTTCGTAAATAATTTTGTAAATAAGAAAGAAAATTATTATTTTTACTAAAGATAAAGTTTGCTTATTTCTTATTTTGAATTTATCTTTTGAAGCAACTTCTCAAGCTAAGTTGATAAATTGTTTTTCAAAAATATCTCAAAAAAACTTTTAGGCATTTGAAATAGGAAATCTATTAAATATATCGTTTACGATATTCGAGTTTGTAGAACTTTCACACTCCAGAGTGGATAATGGTTTTAGAAATCTATATTTCAATATTTTGTAAATATTTTCAACATCTATTTGAAAATTCCACCTCCCCAGATTGGAACGAATTTGTATGATGTGTTATATTTCCATATTTCCAAGAGCTTCATAGAGATTTTCACTAGATTGATACCGCAATTGAAATGAAGCATATTCAGAAAATTTTAATAGAACATCCCCCTATGTGGAAAAGCATCTTGCATTTACATCTGATTTTCATTAAACTAATTTTTTCACAATTGAAAAATTGGAAATTTTGTAAAAATTCATTTTGTAAAAACTCTCGCTCAAATGTGGTAACTTCATCTTGTTCTTCTTTTAGTCTCATTTTCAAAACTCAATTTTATAGATTCCCTTGACTAAAGTAATATCATTGCATTTGAAATCTTCCCCTGGGTGGTAAATATAATTGAATTTACTTTCAATTAGCCTTAAAACTATTTTATAAACAATAATTTTAACGGTAGTGAGTATTGAATTAATTATATAAATTGCACCTCGGAGTGGTAATTGTTCCACTGATGATGAAAAATGCACCCCTGGGTGGAAAATACTAGCAAACTTATGTGTTTATTATTAGACCTCGCATTTGAAGTTACAGAATGACTTCCAATACTTTTCAAAATATATGTTTATGATCGGAAATGTAAACAGTGTTGTAAAGCGCCCAAATGATGCAAAAGCTGCATGTGAAACCTATATGCTGCAGTTCAATTGCAGGGTATTTATCACAGTTGTTGAGCCTTGAAAATTTACATCGGTTTTCGCTTTTTATTTTTGCCAGTTGCAAAATTTATGCATTTGCTTTGTGCGTGTGTCCGAGTGTGACTGTAGTGTGTGTGTGTGTGTGTGTGTGTGTGTGTGTGTGTGTGTGTGTGTGTGTGTGTGTGCGCGGCCATGTCGCATAAATAACAGGTATCAGCAGCAAGGCAGCTCATCGTCGGAAGACGCTGCCAGAGTTGCCATTCAACATTCGCAGTGGCTGCTTCCGATGCGTTCCCTCATCTCCCTCCTCATTTCCTGCTCGCTGTTTTTTCCCCCTCTCTTTCTCTCTCTCTGTTCTTGCTTTCCTTGTGTGCTCTGTCATTTCTTGTTGTTATTGTTGTTGTTGTTATTCGCTGTCTGTCGCTGGGGATAATGTGCGCCAATCAGTGAAGCAACAACACCCCATTCACATCGACTTCCACTTGCCCGTCTCCCAAACCAATCACCGTCTCCATCTCCATCTCCAGCTCCATCTCCGTCTCCGTCTCGGATGCCGACGCACACATCACACGTCCTGTGGCGCCGCGGCGTGGCATGTGCATGAAAAATCGCTTTGCATACTTTTGGGCGCACTTCACATTTAATTTAAACCGAAATTAAAATTGACTGACGTTGATATTTAAGGACACAACAGAACAGCGCAAACACAAAGACAAATATCATATATGACGTACACAAGCGGTAGCTGAGCAGCCGAGAGACAGAGAGAATGAGTGAGAGAGAGAGAGAGAGAGAGAGAGAGAGAGAGAGAGTAAGGTTGCGAAACTGTTCTTGACGCTGAGAAGCTGAAACAACTCAAGCTGAACTGAAGCAAATATGAGGCGAATGACGAGGCTCTCTGTTAGTCAAGGACATACATAACACGCTTGGGAACTGTTCAACACTATTTGCCGCGTGCTTGACCAATGTTCATCAGCGATAAATAAGTTACACATGTCTTAAGATATCATGTCTAACTGAAACCAGTTGAGAATTAATATTAATAATTGCTTTCTTATGAATAAAGAGTTGTGAACGAAAAGTTCAAGCAAATGTGAAAGCAAGTAGAAACTTTGGCAACTGTGCAACACTAATTGTAGCAAACACTTCTATCAAGTCTCAGTATTTCTGATTTAATGATTGAATTAGTCAATATATTTAGACCAAGAAATGTTAGTGATAAAAGAGTTGTGAAAAGTTTAGTTTTGAAAAAGATGAAGGTCTGCGCAAACATTACTCTTGCGAACTGTTCAACACTATTTATCTTTGAGTTAAAATATATATCTTAAGAATGTCTAATTGAAACAATTTAAAACTAAATCTAAGAATTGCAGTCAAATTTAGTACAAGAAATTCGTCTGATCAAAGAGTTGTGAACGAAAAGTTCAAGTAAATGTGAAAGCAAATAACAACTTTAGCAACTGTGCAACACTAATTGTAGCAAACCCCTCTATTAAGACTCAGTATTTCTGATTTAATGATTGAAATAGTCAATATATTTAGACCAAGAAATGTTAGTGATAAAAGAGTTGTGAAAAGTTTAGTTTTGAAAAAGATGAAAGTCTGCGCAAACATTACTCATTACTCTGTTCAACACTATTTATCTTTGACTTAAAATATATATCTTAAGAATTTCTAATTGAAACAATTTAAAATTAAATCTCAGAATTGCAGTCAAATTTAGTACAAGAAATTCTTCTGATCAAAGAGTTGTGAAAGAAAAGTTCAAGCAACAAACTGAAACTTTGGCACTGTGCAACACTAAAAGTAGCTCACTGAAGTAATTTGCATCTTAAGCATTAGAAATAGGAATAGTATATATAGGCTGTGAAAGCACTGTGGGTGTTTAAAGAGTTGGCCAATAAAGGAAAGAGCTGAAGATTTGGGCGTAAAGTAAATTTAGGTAACTGCTCAACACTATTTGCAGCAACAACACTATTTATAATAATATATCTGAAAGTAAACTTAAATTTGAGTTTAGTTTAATTCACAGATAGCTAATGTTTCCATTTACATTTAGTACAAGATACTCGTCTGACAACAAACTTATACAACCCTGCAGTCTTTTGGGTACCGGGTCTAAAAACGTTTTAGAAAAGGAGCAAACAGGAAATCTTTTAAGGCGAATTAGCGTAGATAATTTGTAGGACTGTCTTTAAAAGAATTACCACTAGGGATGCGCTGTCCAGCTGTATATCGTTGTGATTAATGCTGCCACAGTTATCGATAACAGAGTTGCTCAAGCCAAACCAACTTGTTCTTCCTCAAACGTTGATGCACTAATTAATGAGCACTTAAAAATTATGCTGAGCATCGAATTGTTATCGATTAATGATAACGTTTAGGGTGTTCGGTGTTGCCTCTTGCCACTTGTAGTTGCACGTCAAGTTGTTGTGGCAAGACGCAGTTGCGGCGACCTGTTGCAACGGGCGCAGGTAGCAGGAATTTGTTGCAGCTGTTGTTCCTCCAGGAATGTTATGAATTCCAAGCACGTAGTAATCAGTGTCAAAACACGCGGAGAACGGGGGGAGTCTGAGAGGGAGCAGGTGGTGGAGTGTCAGAGAGAGAGAGTGAGAGAGAGAGAGGGAGGGAGAGGGGCCCTAATGGCGCTGCTGTAATTCAACGCTCGCTCAAGTGGCCAAAGTAGATGCCATAATTAGTGGGCGGATGGGCGTGAGTATCGCATTACCCCACTCCTGTTACTACCACCCCCCTCCCTCCTAAGTTCACCAGCACCCCCTCAAGCTGACATGCTAATGATGTGCACCCGCCACCAAATAGCCTCAAATGGATGCCAGGCGCTTGCTACAAAGTGGGGGCAAGTTGCTGCTGCACGTTGTCCTCGCACGTGGCCCGAGTCAAGTTTCACGCTAAAAGCGCCGTAAAATGGCTGACAGCAGTTATTATTCTGTGGCAACTTGGGCATGCTGGGCAAGCCCAGTTAATGCTGCATGCTGCATGCTGCATGTACTTTAAAATGACACATGCGACTTGCAACTTGGCCACTTTGCCACTTTGCCACTTTGCCACTTGCGGCGTCTCATTGATGTCGCCAATTTCTACTTTATTTTTTGGCAAATGTTGCAGTTGACCTCACGTGGCATTGACTAGCGCCACGTTGACTCAGCGGCAAAAAATTGAAACTTCTTAGCTGAAATTAGTTTTTAGCCAAAAGCAGGAAAGGGGCCCAAATTGATTATGGCCAATGCCAATTGAATTTGCGGCAGCGGCGCCAAGAGTTGCAACAACTCTCGCTGCCACAAATCGTTGCCTCAAATCGTGGCAAGCGATAAACAATAATTGCCAGTGAGTGCGCCTCGAGGGGGAGTTTTTGTGGCAAGTATCTGTCTGTTGTTGCAACGGAAGCATCGTAAACTTTTGTTAGCCAAGTTTAGAAGCAAAAAGACAAAAGTCATAAAAACGCCAAGATATTGCAAATATTATGACTCCCCCAAGGTGGTAATGACAAGGGGGCAAGGGTGGAGTGCGCTGCGGAGGGGGGGCATCTTCAACAATGGCAAATCAAAATTTATGGCAAACAATTAAGGAGAGAGAGAGAGAGAGGAGAGATAGAGGGAGAAAGTAAAGATAATCTTGAGCTTCATATCGGATGGCAGCTCAGGAAGTGGCAAGTCCAAGTAGCCTGACAACATGCCACATGCAACATGCAGCGAAACGGAAACATAACGGGAAATTGCAACAAATAGTTGGCAGTCAAATTATTGTCGCACTCAGAGAACAGACTTGCAGCTCAATTGGTGGCATCCTGATAGAGACAGAGACAGAGACAGAGACAGAGACAGAGACAGAGACAGAGACAGAGATAGAGATAGAGATAGAGATAGAGATAGAGATAGAGATAGAGATAGAGATAGAGATAGAGATAGAGATAGAGATAGAGATAGAGATAGAGATAGAGATAGAGATAGAGATAGAGATAGAGATAGAGATAGAGATAAGAGATAGAGATAGAGATAGAGATAGAGATAGAGATAGAGATAGAGATAGAGATAGAGATAGAGATAGAGATAGAGATAGAGATAGAGATAGAGATAGAGATAGAGATAGAGATAGAGATAGAGATAGAGATAGAGATAGAGATAGAGATAGAGATAGAGATAGAGATAGAGATAGAGATAGAGATAGAGATAGAGATAGAGATAGAGATAGAGATAGAGATAGAGATAGAGATAGAGATAGAGATAGAGATAGAGATAGAGATAGAGATAGAGATAGAGATAGAGATAGAGATAGAGATAGAGAGAGAGATAGATAGAGATAGAGATAGAGATAGAGATAGAGATAGAGATAGAGATAGAGATAGAGATAGAGATAGAGATAGAGAGAGAGATAGAGAGATAGATAGAGATAGAGATAGAGACAGGGACATTGTCATCTTTAGATTAAATAAAACCACTAATCCAATCAATCATCAATCGCAATAACTTTCATATAAATACTTTTGATTTTTTAATTTTATTTTTATTTTAGATGCAAGAGAATGTCAAAAGTTGTTTTCTATTTGAAGGTGAAAGCAGAAAGAAAAGAAAACAAATCAATTCAATAGCCAATATAAATGTGCAGATATTCTATTGCCATTGCCAATTATCTCAAGTTTAGCCAATTCCCTCGCACTCTCACTCTGCCTCTCTCTCTCTCGCTCTCTCTCTGTCTCTATCTATCTATCTCCTCTCTCTCTCTCTCTGTCTCTACTCTGCCTTTGGGCATTCAGCAAAATCCGTGTCCATTCATCTGCGTCGGCTTCACGGTCGCTTTTTGTTTGTCAGTCTTTTAATTTGTTGCGATTTTTGCACGCTTGTATGACTCTAGCACAGTTTGGGCAAAGAAGGGGATTGCAGGGCGGAGGGGCGAGGCCCTAGCCACGCCCCCATTTTGGCTCCTTTGTTGGTCGACTTTACGCTCGACTTAATTTGTTTACTGTTGGTTTGGTGGCCTTTGCCGGCGTCGACGCTGCGCGCCAAATCAAAAATAATGGCCGCCTCCCATGCCCCGAAACCTGCTCCTCCTACTCCTACGCCTACTGCTCACGACTGTCGCGGAAAAGCCCAAAACCTAAGTCCCCCCACCCACCCAAGCCCCACCGGCACCACCATATGCCACGCCTTTGACTATGTGGCTTGCATGCAGAGAGAGCTCTCGATTCGCTTTGCTAGTGTCGCATATTTGAGCTGTTGCAATATTTATACAGCCCGATTCCGGCCTCGGCCCCGCCCTGCATTGACCCTAAGAGTCCCTCGGCTCCCACACTCTTCGCAACCTCTTCTCCAACTCTAGTGTGTGTGTGCGTGTGTGTGTGTGTGTGTGCGTATATCTCTGCGCTTTTCACATTTGTTTTTATGACACTGGCGACCTGACCTGCATATGCTGCCCATTTAACCGCTTGTCCTTTATCTCTCTCCCTCTCTCTCTCTCTCTCTCTCTCTCTCTCTCTCTCTATCTATTTGTGACCTCCTCCCCGCTCTTCCCTGCTCTCGTAGCTTCTATGTCTCCTAATGAATTGCATGGACTGGCGATTGTCCTTTTTGGGGCGCTGCCATTGTGTTGTGTCCGTTTTTATCTTTAATTGTGCGTTAATAGCGTAAACATTTCCTCCCCTTCACTCCCCCCCCCACCCTCTGCCACGAAACGCACACATTGTTTTTATATGCGTTCTCTTCCTTTTCCGCTTCCTCTGGCACTTCCTTTGCCACCCCCTCCCTCCCCCTCCGGGCCCCTTTTGTTACACTGCCTTCAGCTGCCTCCGCGTAATTGCGCGCCTCATAAAAAATGGGTCCTTGGTGCGCATTTGGCATGCATTAAACTCTGGCCGCAGTGCTTTCGATGCTGTCCCTTTCCACGCTTACCCCCTTACCCCATTACTATCCCACCTCCCCACTCGTGTAACCCTTTCTCTGGGCAGCCAGCGCTTCTGGCCTTGGCTACTGTATTGAAAGCTCGCGGCGCCACTGATTGTTGTTTTAACACAAAAATATCACAAACTTGCGGGTTATTCATGTAACTGAAATGGAGAATGTGCCGAGAGAGAGACAGAGAGAGTCACAAAAAAGAGAGAGAGAGAGAGAGAGAGGCATTGAATGAACGAACGACAGCAGCATTTGCATAATTCTTCTTTTTTACTCTCATATATTGTTGGAGCCATGCACACTTCACTTTACTTCTCATTAAATTTCTCATTAAACTTCTCGTTGCAGTTCTCACTTCACTTCGTCTTTTCATTTCCTTAATTATTAACCTACGCTTTGCTTTAAGCGTTGTTTCTTTGTTTACTTCTCTTCTACTTAACTTTGCTTCTCACTTCGTCTCTTCACGTTTGCTTCTCAACTTAAGCTGAATTTCTACTTTCAGCACTAACTTCTCTAATTATTTCAGCAAATTCTTGCAAAATTCCATATTTATCTAGCATTTTTGTTGCATCAGTTTTCACTGTGCTTCTCCTTTCAGCAATAAACTACTCGAATTGCTTCTCTATTAGAGCTGAGACTGCTGAGCTGCTTTTGTAGTTGATTCGATTCTCATTTATACATTTTACACCTACTCTTCTTAATACTTCATAAATCTGTTGAATTCTTCTTAACTTCTCAGATCAATTAACGCTTCTCTCACTTGGCTTCTCCTTATCTTCAATATGTCGTTATTATCTCTCTCATTTATTGCTTAAACTAACGCTAATAGCTCGGATTCTGCGTAGGAATGAACGAAATGAACGCATCTGCTTAGTTGTACTTCTCGTTTCAGCTGTCACTTTGCTGCTCACTTCTCAACCAAGTCCATTATTTGCTACTGACTTATTGTGTGTCTCTTTCTCTTTACACTTCTCGCACTTGAAGCTAGCAGTGTCACAAGGCAATCAATCAAGCAATCGTTATATTTTCATGGAGTTCCACTTCGTTATATTAACAGCTATTTGGTTGAAAAGCTTCGGCAGGCAAAAGCCTGATGGAGTGAGCTTTTATTTTGTGCATAATCTTGAAAGTTGAGTGGCCAAATGCACTGACTGGCTAATATGCTGGCTAAAAGGCTTAGCCAACTTCTTCATTCAACGGCAGCCAGAACTGCGACATTGCATTATCTTTGAATGACTGAATGAACGAACAAATAAATGAATGACTGACTGAACGGCTGAGTGAGTGAGCTTGTGAATGAATGAATGAATGAATGAATGACTGAATGACTATGTGAGTGACTGTCATCAATTTGTGCTATTTCTTTGCCATTTTGCTTAATGCTAAGCCAAGCAACAAACCAGAAACGACCGACAACCGCAAGATGAAGATGTACAAGTTGTTGGAGGACAAGGAGAAGAAGAACGAGAAGAAGAACAAGAAGCAGAGGTAGAAGAAGCAGCAGCAGTTGAGCGCAGCACGTCGAGTACGAAATGCAAGCAAGTTGACAAGTACTTGAGTGCGCATTAGTTGCAATGGTAAACAGCTATCTTCCATCTTGAGCTGGCTTCTTTTCTAGCCAGCCATCGTGTTGTGCTTAAATCAGGCGCAACAGCCCAACAAAAGCAGTCAACAGGCAGGGTATTAAAAGGGTATTATAGTGTTGTACATATTCTAGCCGATATTTGTAGCTAAGCTACTAGAAGAGCAAGAGTTGCTTTGACTAGAAATCAATTATAATCAAATAACAGAAGCAAATTATGCGAAGTTAATACAAACAGTGACAAAGTTACGACTACAGAGTATCTAAAAGTTGAGCAGACTCGTCCACAGCACGCTTGCTCATAGAAGCATGGTCGCCAGCATGTTTCTTTATGTGTATATATATATAAAGAGAATTGGTCATTTTGTTGACTGCAGGGTAATTCGAAATCGATCACACTCGGTTAGAGCATACTTATTTATTTTGTAAAACTTATTTCAATTTCCCTTATTCAGTTGCTGAGTGTTCATCGAACGACTGTCAAAGTAATGAGTACAGAGTATCCAGCAGTCGATCACACTCGACTAGAGGACACCTACTTATTTTGTATTACTTATTTAAATGTCCCTAATTCATTTGTTGTGGTTTCATCAAATGACTTTTACAGTCGTACTGACTACAGGGTAGCTCGCAGTCGAGCAAACTCGACTAGAGCACACTTTCCTATTTTGTATTACTTATTTAAATGTCCGAAATTCATTTGTTGTGGTTTAATCGAATGACTTTGACACTCGTTTTGACTACAGGGTATCTCTAAGTCGATCAAACTCGACTAGAGCACACTTTCCCATTTTGTATTACTTATTTAAATTCATTTGTTGTGGTTTGATTGTCATTTGATTAGAATTTTATAGTCGTACTGACTACAGGGTATCTCTCAGTCGATCAAACTCGACTAGAGCACACTTTCCCATTTTGTATTACTTATTTAAAATTCCGAAATTGTCCGAAATTCATTTGTTGTGGTTTAATCAATCGATTGTCTAAGTTAACACTACAGAGTATGCAAAGTCGAGCACATTCGACTAGAGAATATCTTGTTTGCTCCATTTTATGGTTTCCATCCTTAACCTGAAACTATTGCGACCGATGTGGACTCGCTGTTGGACTCGTGCACATGGTTCGAGCGCATCTCGATACTCGTCATTTTGCTGAACTGCATAACACTGGGCATGTATCAGCCCTGTGTGGACGACACTTGCCTAAAGCCGCGCTGCCGGATACTGCAGGTGAGTAACATAATACTGTCTATATATGTATGTAACTAGCTATATGCCCTGCACTCGCTCTCGCTCTCACTCTCTCTCTCTCTGTCTCCTCTCGGTGGACACTAAAGCTGTTGCCAACGCTGGCGTCACATTAACTGTCATTTATTTAAGCAATTTTTTGGCTCACTTCCTGTCTGCGTTGCTGATGACATCAAACAGGCACTTCGGCTCATTAGGCAGCCAACGTAACACGGGTTGAGGTGGTGCAGTGGTGTGGTGTGGTGTAGTGTGGTGTAGCTCAGGGTGGGTGCTGTTTTCAAGGCAATTACAGAGCGACACAGCGTATAGAAAATGTGAGGCGCAACGTGCGAAAATGTTTGTAAATGATATGGAGAAGGCAGACATTTTGGCCGCAGCCAAGTGTAAAGACCAAGACCAAAGCTGGGCAGCAGGGGGAGGCAACGTTAAATTGGCAACAGGAACGGCACGAGTCACAAAATGACAACGAGTAGCAAAATGGCAGGACGTACAGAGGGATAGAAAGAGAGAGTGAGAGAGAGACAGAGAGGGAGGGGAGAAACATAAGAATGAGAACGACAAGGACATAAGTGTCGCCCAAATTGCTGAGAGTTGTTTGAGCATCGCCTCCTGCTGTCCTGCTGTCCTGCTGTCATGCCTCCATCTCCTCCTACAACATGTTTCTCGTCAAGAAAAAGAAAAACCAGATACCACTAACAGTTATGTGTGCCAGTACATATGAGGTATACGAGGTCTTTCACATTGTTTGCTCTGTGTGGGCGTACGCATGTTGTAGCAACACGTAGTGTTAGCTAAAGTGGACTAGGAGTCGAGCTCATTTTGACAACTGTCATCTGCACTTTTCTTTAAGCTCTAAGTGAGTTTCCACTTTCGACAGTCAGTTTTGTTTAACACTGATTGCAAGAGGGAGACAAGAGACAACGTGATACAATGAAAGAGAGAGAGAGAGATACTTATACAGCTATAGCGGCCATAGATTGAGTTAAATGCATTGGAAAAAGTTATGCTAAATCAAGAGTAGAGACTCCAAAACACAGTTGGTACAGATAAAGTGACCATGGAGAACAAGTGTGTTGGGAAAGCGTGCTCTAATCAGTGTTATGCTGAGTTTTTATTGAAAATGTTATGATAAATCATTAGTTATGAGTTGAAAGCACATTTGGGGTCTAAATAAAGTGACCATGGAGGACAAGTGGTCTAAGCAAGCGTGCTGTAATCAGTGTTATACATAATTTTTGTTGAAAATATTACGATGAATAATTAGTTATGAGTTGAAAGCACATTTGGGGTCTAAATAAAGTGACCATGGAGGACAAAAATGTTTGGAAAACTTCGTATAGTCATTGTCTTTCATAGTGGGAGTTGAAAATGTAATGATAAATAAGTAGTTAAATCTAGAAAACATAGTAGCAGATCAAAAAAAGTGACAATGGAGGATCTTCTTAAGATATAAGTGAACTTCAATATATATAACCTAATGTAGGAGCACTAAGTGAAGACAAAATTAGCATTTATTAACAGCAAAGACTACAAAAGGCGGGTATAGTAAAAATAATATGAACATGGAGGACACGGGTGGTACGAAAGAGTGCTATAATGAGTGTTATACAGAGTTTTTGTTGAAAATATAATGATAACAAATTAATAAAATAAAGAAAACAAAGTTGGAGTCCAAATAAAGTGACCATGGAGGAGGCCGGTTGAGCCGTAGATGTCATTTCTTATATATAAACAATGGCTTAAGGCAAATACAATGAAGAAGGGTTAATATCAAACATTATGAGGCTTAAAAAGTTAGCAAAAAGTCAAAATAAAGTGACCATGGAGGACCTTTAAAATTGGTAAAATTAATTTAATGCAGTAAGATACATAAATAAGAAAGTTGTGAGCTAACACAAGAGCTTTAAACTTAGGTATAGAGACAAAGTGAACATGGAGGACATGCAAAGAGAGATGAAATTGAAATAATATGAACGTGGAGTAACTTAGTGTTGGATAGGATGATGATTGAAAAACGTATTAGTAATACAAATAAGTGAAATCCTAGCGATGCAAGTGAACATGGAGGTTAAAGGGTTTCCTAAACAAGCTCACACATTGCAGTTGATATTGTTTTCCCAAACTCTTGCACTGTTTTGCCACTCATTCCCTTTTTTCCTCTGTTTCCCGCAGATCTTCGATGACATCATCTTTGCCTTCTTTGCCCTGGAGATGACCATCAAAATGGTTGCGATGGGCATGTGTGGCAAGAACACGTACCTGGCCGACTCCTGGAATCGGTTGGACTTCTTCATTGTGCTGGCCGGACTACTGGAGTACGTGATGCATGTGGAGAATCTCAATTTGACAGCCATAAGGACAATTCGTGTGTTGAGACCGCTGAGAGCTATCAATCGCATACCCAGTAAGTTGAAATCTCAACGCTAGATCTCTTGTTATGTGATTTTATTTAAAACAAATATGCATACTTTTATACCCTGCACAGGGCCATATGAAATGTTGTGCAAAAGTTATGTAACATGCAGAAGAAGGCGTGGCAGATGCTATAAAGTAAATGCATGCTTGATCAGAATCAACAGTCGAGGCCATTGAGTCATGTCCGCTTGTCTGTCCTCTTCTACTGCCCCCAAAAGTCGAGTAAAATAGTTGATAGCTACATATACCCTGAATTTCTAAACGTTCACACTTCAAACTTAACAGTTGCTTAAAGAATACTCATTTGAAACACTTCTGAGAGTTTCATAAGCATCGACCCTCAAATAAGAAAGTTATTGAGAAAATAAACAACTATGAAATGCACATTTTGCATGGAAACGCTTTACTGTGTGCGAGCGAGACATAAATATGTGTATACTCACAACTGTATTCACATATACACACATACATACATGTCATAAATCACATGTAAATGTGATTTCTTTGCAGCGAGCTTCTTGCATAGGTACATATACTCAAACAAAAACTGATTGCTGCGTCACTTCATGTTGGAATTTACCAACACTGTCAGATGCCACACTTGCCGACTATTATGCTGCAAGTCTAAAACTAATGTATGCACAATATTGTAAAAAATTCTGCATTTACTATGATATTTGTGACACTTGAAAGAATTTCAGACTTAAGATTATTAAATATTTAAAAATGAATTAAAAATTTTAAAATTAGTGAAATATTTAGATGCGTAGCATGAACGGACAGATCATAGTTTAAGATTTGCATTCATTTTGAGAGTTTGCCACTAGAAAGTGATCGCCTTAAAAGCGCTTTTGGGAATTGTGATGATTTGCAGTTGATTATAGAGAGCTGTACAGGGTATTCTACTGTCGCATTCGCTCGACTGAACCTCATGTTCTTATCTTTAAAAATTTCTATTTATTTATCTATAGGTATGCGTATTTTGGTAATGCTGCTACTGGACACTCTGCCCATGCTGGGAAATGTGCTCTTGCTCTGCTTCTTTGTGTTCTTCATCTTTGGCATTATTGGTGTGCAGCTGTGGGAGGGAATACTGAGGCAGCGCTGCACGCTGGAACGACCCGATGGCATGATCTATCCCATAACGTAAGTACAACTGGGCGTGGCTAACAGGGGCATATTTAGCCGTGGGGGGGATTGGGATGGGGTGCAACGGACGATCCACTGAGATGACAACGAGAATGTTACAAATGTCTGTCTAATGTCTGCAGGCAACGTTATAAAATAATAATAATAAGTTATATATACAATTATCGCTTAGATATATACATATATATACATATATATATATTAAAATATATATATAATTTTTGAAAATATTCTTTTGTTAATTTTTCTTTGATTTTTGTACTTTGTTTTTGAGTTTTGGCTTTGATTTTTGATAGATGCTTAGAACGTTTTGAAAGCTTTGAGCGTCCTACTCTCTCCCCCTCTCTCACTATCTCTCTCTCGCTCTAAATATATATATATATATATCTCTGTCTGACTCTCTTTCTCTCTGTTTACCCACCCCCCCACCACAACCCGCTCACGCTCTTTCTATCTGGGCTGCCTGGCTGCTGATTCATATATAAAAATGTTTTTTTTTTTGCTTTTTGCGTTGGCTTTGCTTTTGGTTTTTTGACCAATGCCACTGACAGCTTACAGCCACACACTCACACTCATACACTCACACACACTCACACACACTCTCACACACTCACACTCACACACACACACTTATACACACACTTTGTTGCTGGCAATTTGCATAGGAAATTCAATGGCTGCCCGTCAATTTGATGAAGTTGCATCTGACTGTGAGGGCTGTGCCACAAGGACAGCGGCCCAAGTAGCCCATGCCACAGACAAGTGACCATGGAGGACAGCTCTTGATTGTGTGTGGTTTTCTCACGTAGTTACTTCTCATTGTCAAGAGTTGAGATTGGTTTATGTGTAGAAACTCACTCCGAAAATTGTTTAGTTTGCCTAAAGTGACCATGGAGGACAGCCGTCAACTTGGCAGTGTTCACCTAAATGTTGTGCTGTAGTCTTGACTGAATTCACATGTAAAAGAGTTCATTGCTCATACAAAGTGACCATGGAGGTTAGGTGGCTAAACGGGGTATCTCTTCTTACAGTTTAAAGTGACAATGGAGGACATAAAGTTGCACTAATTTGAGGATAGATAGGTTAGCAGTATGTTCCTTGTCACTTGTAGAGCATTTCGAGGTGCGCTAGCAGATTAAAGAGATTGTATTGAACTGAACACAGTTTAAAGTGACAATGGAGGACATAAAGTTGCACTAATTTGAGGATAGATAGGTTAACAGTATGTTCCTTGTCACTTGTAGAGCATTTTGAAATGCGCTAGCAGATTAAAGAGATTTTATTGAACTGAACACAATTTAAAGTGACAATGGAGGACATAAAGTTGCACTAATTTGAGGATAGATAGGTTAACAGTATGTTCCTTGTCACTTGTAGAGCATTTCGTGAAGCGCTAGCAGATTAAAGTGATTGTATTAAACTGAACACAGTTTAAAGTGACAATGGAGGACAGCTGATTGCACTTTTTTGAGGTTAAGCTTGTAAAAGTTGTCTCCCTTGTCACTTGTAGAGCATTTGTTAGTGCGCTAGTAGCTTCAATATATTATATTGAACTGAACTCAGTTTAAAGTGACCATGGAGGACATAAAGTTGCACTTTTTGAGGTTAAGCTTGTAAATGTTGTCTCATGTCACTTGTAGAGCATTTGAAAGTGCGCTAGAAGCTTCAATATATTATATTGAACTGAACTCAGTTTAAAGTGACAATGGAGGACATAAAGTTGTAATTTTTTGAGGTTAAACATGTAAATGTTGTCTCCATTGTCACTTGTAGAGCATTTGAAAGTGCGCTAACAACTTACAGACATTGAATTGAACTCAACACATTTTGAAGTGACAATGGAGGACAGCTGATTGCACATTTTTGAGGTTAGGTAGCTAAACGAGCTATGCTTTGTCACTTGTAGAGCATTTGAAAGTGCACAAGCAACTGCTATAAAGTGACAATAGAGGACATGAGGGTAAGTGGGGTGGGGGAATGTCACTTACAGCTCTCCATTTCGCTTTCTGTGGCTGAAGATTTTCAACTTGGGCCAACTATCATTTATCATGGTCAGCTGCCTGTCTGTCTAGCTGTCAATGACGTCAGAAACAGCAGCCAGAGCAACACACACACTCTCTCTCTCTCACACACACACACACACACACGCACACTCACTTAAGCTATGTGCCCCTTAAAAATAGGCAACATAAATTTTAAATTTTCAAATTTTTTTGTAATGTTGCCAATTTTTTGTTATTGTTGTTGTGTTTTTTTTTTATTTGTGTTTGCCGTTATCGTTAATCGATAGTTTTGCATGAAAAAAAACTGTACATATGAAAATTGAAACATTTTTCATTTTCACATTTGCCGGAAAATAGGCCACACTTTTAGGTGTTAATTTTACGCCGCATTTTTTTCCTGCTGATTTGCATAATTATTGTAAATAATTCGCGACGGCAATGCAAATTTTTATGCTCCACAATATATATATAAATATATATATATATTTCTTTTTTGTTATTGCATTTCCGAATGCTGCATTAAATTTGTGTTCGTTTCGCTCTCTTTCTCTGTCAGTCTCTCTCTATCTTTCTCTCTTTCACTTCTGTTTTTGTTCACTTATTTAAATGGGCCGCACTTTTCATAGTGTGAATTTCACATGCTTTTCCGCTTGCTCGCCAAAAGCGAAAAGAAAATTCAATTTACTTTTTTGTTCTCTTTCTCTTTATTGATCTCCATACAGAACGCTGTATATATTTATGTATGATATACATATATTTCTATATATTCATTATATATACCCACCACGATTTACTGTGCTGTGTCCCTAATAAATTTTAAGGGCATCAATTGCTAACAATTTCTTAGCCAAATTACGTATACGTCAAGTCTAGTTGTTGTGTCTGTCTGAGCTCAGCTCTCCACTAAGTTTTCTGATGAAATTTGTTAGAGTTAGGCATTCAAATTGCTACTAAACGCTTCGAAGTACAACATATGCTGTAGCTTATGGCAGCAATTGAGTTGTTGTACAGGAAACTAATTTGTTCGTTGCCAGAATTGAACATTTTATAGCAAGGAAACCCGCTAAAGATTAGTGTACACTACTTTAATGCTACGGCATTTAAGTTTCGGTTATGCTCTCAAAAATGCGTCGTATTTTTGTTTTCTTTTATTTTTATTTTGACGCGAGTTTTTCGTCTGCAATTTTGTATGAATTTCTAGATTTTTTTGTAGCACACGCACACACACATTGTCACCCTCATCTACATACACACACACACACACACACACACATACGCACACCTGTGAGCCCGTTTACAGTTATGTGCAGCAGCTGTAGCAACAACAACAACGCGCAACTCGTGAATCATTCGCCTATTTAGCAACATTTAAATAGAATAGAAAGGCGAGTTTTCTCTCTCTCTCTCTCCGATTCACTCATTTTTTCCTACTTTCTCTCCTGCTCTTATGTTTTTTTTCTCTTTTTTGTAATAATATGCAGACAGCAGACCAACAACAAACAAGAACAACAAACCAAACAACAACAATAACTTACAACAGCTACAACCACAACAACAACAACAACAATTACAATAACTATTACAAATATATCAACAAAATATACTACATATTTATATATCTGAACAACTCTTTTTCCAGTTCTATTCATTTTCCTTTACACTTTTAATATTTCTGTATTTTCTTTTCTTTCATTTTTATTTTTGTTTTCCTTTTTTGTTGTAGTTGAAAAACAAATTGAAAAACGATACAAAACTCACACAAACCTTAGTTCAAATAACAATTGAATTTGCTAAATTGGCAGCCGAGCGAAAGATGATTTGAAAAACAAACAACAACGAAAAATAACAAAAGCTCAAAAGAAACAAGTCAGGAAGCTACAGTCGGGGTACGACTGTGGGAGACTCTGAACTACAGCACGAGTTTTTGCATTTGTCATATATATATATATATATATACGAATTTCTAAAGAAATTTGGTTATTGCTTTCTCTTGAATTCTCAACATTTTCTGACAAATATGGCAAAATTAATATTATATGTATATATAAAATAAAAGTAATTAATTTATAGTTATTAAAAAATGTATTTTGGAATTGTCAGCAGTGGGATTCGAACTCGCGCCTTTGCGGCGTTTCTTGTTGTTGTTGTTCTAACTAAAGCAATTTTGGCCGCAGAGGTGCCATGAACCTGCTGATCATTCATTCCTTAATATCTTCTATGTTTATGAACCGATCGTGCTTAAATTTTCAGAAAACGTCCGAAATAGGACATCCTCCATATGTGCCAAATCTGAATTAAATCTAAAGTCGGTAGCTTCAGTAATACGTTTTTTTCGATTTGCGGGGGCGGAAGAGGGCGTGGCAAAAATCTAAAACAAACTTGATCTGCCTGCAAACAATACACGTGTTGTCACCAAATTTGGTTACTCTAGCTCTTATAGTCTCTGAGATCTAGGTGTTCATACAGACGGACAGACGGACAGACGGTCAGACGGACATGGCTATATCGTCTCGGCTGTTGATGCTGATCAAGAATATATATACTTTATAGGGTCTGCCACGCCTCCTTCTGCCTGTTACGCACATTTCGCCTTCGTCAAACCTAATAGACTTTGAACTTTTAGTTCATAGTCTAAAAAATACTCCAAAAATACTCAAATTTCCCTTCAAAATTGTTTGTTTTACGTGTTCTATTGAGTTTCAAAATTATATCGACTTATTTCTTAGTTTTCACATTTTCATTTACTCTTATTCTCTTCATTTTATTGCGTATTGCAATTTGCAAGTAAATATATGCAAATAAAATACCAAAAAAAATACCAAAACAAAAATCATACCGCGAACAAATTTTTTGTTTACAGGGGACTACCTGAAGTGTACAGAGTTCGAGTCCGTGTTAACTCGTAAGATAAAATGATTTATTTTTCCCCCCTCTTAAATACTCTACCCCTTACCTACACACAAAACAAAAAAAAGAAAATTTTAAAAAATACTTTTTAAAATACCTAAAAAAATACCAACAAAATACCAAAACAAAATACTAAAAGTAAAATTTTGCTTAACAGAAACACAACAACACTTAGATTAAACACAAACGAACCTTAGTCGTCTATTAGCTCTTATCGTATACTCTCTCTCTCTCTGTGTCTCTCTTTCGCTCTGTAACGCTCTCTTTCTCTCTTCTAACCCGTAAGCTAGCGTCAGCTCGCTCGCTAATTCCCCACGATATCTAATATCGTCGCTAGCACTGATAAGCTCCCCTTCCCTCACCCACTACAATTTGTTCTCTTTCGTATTTCACGCTCTCTTGCTAATCTCTAGCGCTGGCCGCTCTCTTTATATTCTATCTCGCTCTCTCTCTCTCTGTCTGTCTCCCTCTTTTTTAGTTGCTCCCAACACTCTGCTCAACTATAAATGTTTATATGTCAACTTAACCCAAAAGTTAACAAATTGAATCTTTCTATCTGAATCCTCTCTCTCTCTCTCTCTTTCTAACTATATGTCTCTTTCTCTCGTACACTTTATAAGTAATATTTGCAGATATATGAAATATACTAAAACTTAAATACTTAATACTTTTAATACTACATTTATATATATATATAGTTATATATACTAAATATATACTTATATATACTAAAACCATATATAGACTATATAAACTAGAACTTAACTATAACAACAGCAACAACAAGTACAACAATAGTTTACTTAACACTGCATAACTCCTAGCGCATTACACGTTGTGCAACACTGTAAACCAAACATAACCTCAACACACAAGGGCTGTTGTCAGCGTGATCGCAGAATGTTTGAGCAAAAGCAAACGAATACAAAGGGAAGCGAAGTGAAGTGAGAAGTGCTTAAAGAGAAGCTAGACTCAAAATCTGAATGAAATGTAAGAGATGTGCAGAGAGAAGCAAATTAATGTAAAATGAGAAGTAAAAGAAGCAGGGAAACAACAGAGAGTTGCGCTAAATGAGAAGCTTTTCTTTTGCTTCCACAAGAAGTGAGCGTCAGTTGAAGCGAGAAGTGAGAAGTTAAGCTAAATGAGTAGTAAAACTAAACTAGTAGAACCTCTTTCAAGTCGTTTAAGTGAGCGCTTTCTCATCCATTTCTAACACTTCTCCAATGCTTACTTATCTCAAGCATTCTCTATATACTTCTCGTTACTTCTTTCGGCACTCGACTAAGGGGTGCTACTCTTAAGTCTTCTCTCGACGTTATTAACTTCATTGAATACGATTCGTATTACTTCTTAAAGCGCTCATATTCGCACTTATATATACGATGCTTCTCTATACTCATCTCTCGTTTACATATATGTATTTTATGTAAACGCATCACTGTGCTTAACACTTTGCTAGTCTAAAATATGATTACCTAGACATGAAGTTACTTCTCGAAACGCTTCTCTCGTTTTGCTTGGTTACTCTTAATAATTCTCTTGTCACTTATTTATTATTATATTTAATAATAATCAGATATATTTATATATATGTTCAGAAGCGCAGCTTCCCTTCAAAACTTCTCTCATCGCCTGCTCGCCCCTCCGAATGCTGCTTTCAGCACTTCCCTCGCCACTTTCAGCAGCTGGCAGTGCTGACTGTCATAGCACTTCCTGCGGTCACGAGGACAACAACCTGACACAGCCAAACGAATTTAATGCTCTACCAAAAGTTCAACACAGACTCCACTACGCACACACACACAAACACACACACACACACACACACACACACACACTTATACACCTCACTGAGATACTTGTTACTCGTAATGTTTTTTAGCTGATGTGTGTGTCCTGTGTCCGTAGTGAACATCCTTAAAGTTCGTCTCTACCCCCTACCCCACCGTACTCTTGTGTCTCTAGTGTTCGTAAATGTTGTTAGCAACAGTTTTTTTTCCCCCACCTCACACTTGAAATATCTACACAAAAGTGTTTCATGTTCTATTTTACTATTTTCTGTTTTTTTTTTTTGGTTTGTTTTGTTTTTCTTATTTGCGTTTTGATAGTTTTCAAATGTCCTTTTCTAGACTTGATGTTGTGAAAGTATGTGTGTGTGTGTGTGTGTGTCTGAGTAAGTGTATTTGTGTGCTTGTGCTTGTCTCTCTTGCTCTTTCTGTTTTCACATCTTTGTTGCGTTTCCGTTTTTGTGTTTCTTTTTGTTTGTTTCTTTGTTTTTGTTTTATTTTGACCCTAAAGAAGCGCCACATATGAGCACAAAACTCAACAAGCACACCAATTAGCCACAACACACACACACTCACACACATATATATATATAATATATGTAGTTGTTATATGTAGCGGTTCAAGTAGCAAGCAAAAAAAAAAGTAATAATAAGCTCAAGCAGTTCCCTGGCAAGCAAATTTGTTGTGTTTGGTTATATATATACACACACACACACACATACACACACACACACACACACATACACACACACACACACTTGCAGCTCCCAAAATCCAGTTTTACTCATGTATGTGTGTGTGTATTCTTTTGTAAGCTCAACTCTTTTTACAGGAAAAACCATCAGTTTCTATTGCAAAGGTATTTAAAGCTGCCCGTCCCAAGTACCACGTACCACAATCCACAATCCACGTTCCACAGAAAAGAAACAAAACAAAAACAAGACAAGAAAAAGAAAAAGTAACCCACAAGTTCCCAGACCATGCTCCACGTTCCACATGCCACGTTCCACAGCTAACCAAAATGGAAGCTACAACAATAATCAAAATTAAACTCGCATTACATGCTCTACACACACACACACACACACACACACATACTCTCGCAGACACATACACAGCTTCATAAAAAGTTTTGCATACTTTTAAGCGCGCGCGCGAATTGTTCCAAGTGTTTTTTTTTTCTGTCTTTTTTTTAATTTGTTTTTATTTTCTTTAATTTTTTTTTTTCTTCTTTTTTTATTTGGTTTGTTGCCGTTGCGCGCACGTGCATATTAAACACATTTTATTGTCACACACACACTTACACACACACACATTTACGTTGACATTTTTGTGGTGCCACGCCCCTCGTCTCGTGCCTCGCTTCTGCCTCTGCAAGGCGACCTGGCGTCCATTTTGCGGCAAGGTTTAATTTAAATTGTTTTGCCGTCTCTTCTTCTTCTGCTGTTGCTGCTGCGTTTTTTCCTTGAACATCTTTATTTCTTATTTTCATTTTCATTTTCATTTTCATTTTTATTTTTGAATTTCTTCTTCTTTTGCTGCCTTTTGTTGTTGTTTATTCTGCTTAATTTTTGCAAAGCATTATGGCTTAATTTTGTGGCTGCTTTTCTTTTGAGTGCGCACACACCTTTTCTATGTGTTACCTTCATTTCGGCGGCTTAGTCGCCATTTTGTCTTCTCTCTCGCTCGCTCGCTCGCTCACTCTGTCTTTCGCATTGTCTTTGATGCGTGCAACATTTGAGTGCATTCACCGTGCTTCTCCAAAGCTCGTTGATTTAGCTAAAGCTTCAGCTTGCTTTTTCTCTGTCTCTGTCTCTCTCTCTCTCTCTCTCTCTCTCTCTCTTGCCTCTCCTTTTCTGTCACACTCACTTGTGCTTCCTCTTGCTTGTTTTCTAAAAAGCTTTTGCTTATTCTGTCACTTGCTTAAGCTTTTTCATGTCATGATCTTAATAAAAGCTTAAAGCTTGGCTTTATACCAATGGTTAAAATGGTTATTTTAAAGCTCACTAATTGTAATCAGCTTTTGATTGACAACGAAGCTTTTGAAGCTTAAATCTCTACATACCCAAGTTTGTCAATAACAACAAAGTAAAGCTAGTTTTCTGAAAAGCACAAATCAGTGCTTTTATCTCTAGCTAAAGCTCAAAGTTTGTTTTCACTCACTCTCTCAAAGCTTTGCTAATATCACTAGCATAATATCAATGCTAGTTGCCTTACACACTCCCAAGCTTAAAGCTTTGCTTACGTAATTAAATAAAGCTTAAAGCACTATCAAGCTCAAAGCTGCGGTTACTTCCTAATCGCAGTTCAAAGCCGGCACCTTTTCTGGTTGAAAACTTTATGCTTAAAGCTTGGCACATCTCATATATTTTCTGAAGCTCAAAGCTTTGCTTTCTTCGCTCTCTTTCAAGCTTTACAACTTTGCTTTTTCACTTTCGCAAGCTTTCATTGCTCTCGATCTGAAACTCACTCTCACTAACTCACGCTCGCTATCACAAACTGTCTGTCACGCTCTCTCTCACTCGCTTCTCTCTCTCTTTTGCTCACTTTTCTTCATTGTCTCTCACTCTCTCGTTGTCTCGCTCTATTGGATATGCATTGGAACAACGTATTTCACTCAGTCACATTAGTTTATCGATTGGCAGTCTATATTACATTCTCACTCGCTCTCTCTCTCTCTCTCTCTTACACACTCGTTCCCTCGCTCTTTTCTGTCTAATTAGTGGTATGGTCGCAAAGTGCGACAGACATTAGCAAAAATTCAAACTCGAATCCAAAATTCAGCACTCAAAATTCTCTCATTAAATGGAAAAAATACAAAAAATTATAAAACAAAATTATTTCTCATTTATCTCGCTCTTTCTCTCACTTAATCACAATCTCTCTCTCTCAATCTATCTATCTATCTCTTTAAAATTGTCCATGTATGTAAATGTTACAATACTGTACGCATAATGGCATTTACTCTACGTATAAATATTATATGATATTATTGAATATGAATATGGTTAATTTAAAAAACAAAACTCTTTGTGCTCTCTCTCTCTCTCTTTCTCTCTCTCTCTCTCTCTCTATTTCTTTCTCTTTCCTCAACTTATTCTTCTCTCTTTATGTCTTTATGAAATTTATGTATTTCTATCTGTCTGTCTGTCTGGCTTTCAAACTGATCGTTACTTGATTTTAATCAAACGCATCCCGCAAAACATTCTCTTCTCGAACGCATTGTGTTGAACAAATCGCAGCCTCTCGCAGTATTATGAATTCTCCAAGGATCAAGACTACATATGCTCAACGCCCGAGGATTCGGGCATGCATCTGTGCGGCAATTTTCCACCCTATCGCATCGGCTCACTCGTTTGCAGCGGTAAGTGATCAATCTCCTAACTTCTAACTCCCAACTTCTAACTCCTCATTGCTCACCTTTAAAATCGAAACTCCAAAGTGTAGAAACTCAAACTTTGCTCACATTTTCAAAGCCAAATGAAGTGCAAATGGCGCGTGTTAATCAAATTTTGATGGTACTTTTAATTGCTTCGGCGCGCTGCTTGACTTTGTAACTTATAAAGAGACCCCCGCGTAATTTCTCACCTTTGGTTTACGGAGAATACATACAGTTAAGCTTCCCTAACTCGAATTATCACGAATGAAGAGTGGCACATTTAGAGCAATCGACTTGGGCAAGCTATCACAAATCTTAAAGCGGTAAACTTATCGATAAATTATGGCCTTAAGTTAACGACTTGGGATATTATATCATTGATATCGATTATATTCATCATTGTATAACGTTGAGATTTTAGTATCAACTTTAACTAGCTTAATTTATCAAACAACAAATTATCGATTGTCAATATCGATATAATATAAATATAAAAAGCTACAAAGTTAAAGCACTTTCTTGCATAACTAATGTGTAAACACATAAATCCCTTTCTTTACTTTAAGTTAAATACTATCGAAACTTATTAAAGAACAATCGATTAGCATAAAGTCCATCACTATTTATACGTAAACGGCAGTTATACACTTTTTCAGTCACCATTTACGATTATTAAAGATATTATCAAACAAATTGCTTAAAAATTAATATCTTTAAATCACTTCGATAACAATAATTTATCGATAATTATGAGTTACTGTAGCTGTAGCCCTCGATAGCTCAATTGATGATTCAAAATTAAATGACTCTCTATAAGTTATGGATTACCACGCATTTTCTCATTAGAACTATCGATTATTGAAGATAAAATCTAAAATCAAATAAATCGATTCTTAGTAAGTACATCATATTTATAAAATTCACTTACACTAATCAAGAATGTCTTTTCTATATATATTATGGAGACTTTTGTTGTTTCAGTCGGTGCCAGATTAGCAGTTATCTATACACAATTTATCGATAGTTACGCACTTTCCAGTTATCGCTTTAAACTATTAAATATATATTCAAAATTATTGTTACTAAGATATTTTAAGGAGATTCATATTGTCAATACAATATTTATCGCTCAATAAAACAGAAAGAAAACTATCGATATTCTCAAGATAAGACTCGATCGTTAGTTTCAGTACAAGACAAGCCAGAAAAGCTCTACCCAAAATATTCGAGTTACGGAAGTTGTAGGCACACTGTAACCTAATGAAAATGTGCAACTTAACGAGTTACTACTGTATTTATCTTTAACCAATCTTCTTACTCGCAGAGGAGGCCAAGCTGCTGGACCTGAACGAACCGACAAACACATCGTGCGTGAACTGGAATCAGTATTACACGACATGCAGGCAAAGTGGCGAGAATCCATTTCAGGGCACGATATCCTTCGACAACATTGGCATGGCCTGGGTGGCCATATTCCTGGTGAGTTTCCATGTCGCAGTTTACCAATTAGCTGACAACTTTGCTTAAACAAATAACAATGCCAACAAATTGACACGGACTTGCCACGCTTCGACGCAACGCGACGCGACGCGACGCGACTCGATGCGACTCGATGCGACTCGATGCGACTCGACTCATGCTTGCCCCTTGGCTGTTGCCCGCTTCCGTCCCCTGACTCCTTGGTCCCCCTGACCACGGTCTGACACTCGGCCACAGTGACAGTGACAAAGTTGCATGTTAATTTGCCGCTCAGCTGCTGTCAACTGCGGTGGCATCTGCCACTTTTGGCATCGCTTTCATTAAAACAACAACTAGGAACAAACAGCTGCCAATTTGCATAGGGCAGCAGATTCTGACAGCACTCCCTAGCCCCCAGTCGCGTAAACCCAGACCCTGCCCCAACCCCTGCCCCTGTCCCATTCGGTTCACCTCTTCATTGACACCCTTCATGGACGCCGCTCATACAGACACTATGTGGTGTTAGTCTGTGACAGGTCGCCTGCAGGTTACTGAGCTAAACATCATTATTGATTGATTTAATCACTTTGAAAATTAAGATATTAATTCACAATTTGTTGCTCTATTTCATCGTTCTCTTGCCCAGAGCTTGCGTAAAAAGAATGATAGAGAAAGTGATGGATTTGTGTGAAGGTTGACAAAGAGAAAGAGAAAGTTTTAAATTAATATCAATTGAAGCAAATACTGAGATAAAGAAATATACAAAGATACAAAGATATAAGGATATAAAGATACAAAGATACAAATATACAAAGATACAACTATACAAAGATATAAGGATATAAATATACAAAGATACAAATATACAAAGATACAACTATACAGAGACACAGAGATACAGAGATAGAGAGATACAAAGATGCAAATATACAAAGATACAAAGATACAAAGATACAAAGATACAAAGATACAAAGATACAAAGATACAAAGATACAAAGATACAAAGATACAAAGATACAAAGATACAAAGATACAAAGATACAAAGATACAAAGATACAAAGATACAAAGATACAAAGATACAAAGATACAAAGATACAAAGATACAAAGATACAAAGATACAAAGATACAAAGATACAAAGATACAAAGATACAAAGATACAAAGATACAAAGATACAAAGATACAAAGATACAAAGATACAAAGATACAAGGATAGAGCATAGAGCATAGAGCATAGAGCATAGAGCATAGAGCATAGAGCATAGAGCATAGAGCATAGAGCATAGAGCATAGAGCATAGAGCATAGAGCATAGAGCATAGAGCATAGAGCATAGAGCATAGAGCATAGAGCATAGAGCATAGAGCATAGAGCATAGAGCATAGAGCATAGAGCATAGAGCATAGAGCATAGAGCATAGAGCATAGAGCATAGAGCATAGAGCATAGAGCATAGAGCATAGAGCATAGAGCATAGAGCATAGAGCATAGAGCATAGAGCATAGAGCATAGAGCATAGAGCATAGAGCATAGAGCATAGAGCATAGAGCATAGAGCATAGAGCATAGAGCATAGAGCATAGAGCATAGAGCATAGAGCATAGAGCATAGAGCATAGAGCATAGAGCATAGAGCATAGAGCATAGAGCATAGAGCATAGAGCATAGAGCATAGAGCATAGAGCATAGAGCATAGAGCATAGAGCATAGAGCATAGAGCATAGAGCATAGAGCATAGAGCATAGAGCATAGAGCATAGAGCATAGAGCATAGAGCATAGAGCATAGAGCATAGAGCATAGAGCATAGAGCATAGAGCATAGAGCATAGAGCATAGAGCATAGAGCATAGAGCATAGAGCATAGAGCATAGAGCATAGAGCATAGAGCATAGAGCATAGAGCATAGAGCATAGAGCATAGAGCATAGAGCATAGAGCATAGAGCATAGAGCATAGAGCATAGAGCATAGAGCATAGAGCATAGAGCATAGAGCATAGAGCATAGAGCATAGAGCATAGAGCATAGAGCATAGAGCATAGAGCATAGAGCATAGAGCATAGAGCATAGAGCATAGAGCATAGAGCATAGAGCATAGAGCATAGAGCATAGAGCATAGAGCATAGAGCATAGAGCATAGAGCATAGAGCATAGAGCATAGAGCATAGAGCATAGAGCATAGAGCATAGAGCATAGAGCATAGAGCATAGAGCATAGAGCATAGAGCATAGAGCATAGAGCATAGAGCATAGAGCATAGAGCATAGATCATAGAGCATAGAGCATAGAGCATAGAGCATAGAGCATAGAGCATAGAGCATAGAGCATAGAGCATAGAGCATAGAGCATAGAGCATAGAGCATAGAGCATAGAGCATAGAGCATAGAGCATAGAGCATAGAGCATAGAGCATAGAGCATAGAGCATAGAGCATAGAGCATAGAGCATAGAGCATAGAGCATAGAGCATAGAGCATAGAGCATAGAGCATAGAGCATAGAGCATAGAGCATAGAGCATAGAGCATAGAGCATAGAGCATAGAGCATAGAGCATAGAGCATAGAGCATAGAGCATAGAGCATAGAGCATAGAGCATAGAGCATAGAGCATAGAGCATAGAGCATAGAGCATAGAGCATAGAGCATAGAGCATAGAGCATAGAGCATAGAGCATAGAGCATAGAGCATAGAGCATAGAGCATAGAGCATAGATCATAGATCATAGATATAGATATAGATATAGATATAGATATAGATATAGATATAGATATAGATATAGATATAGATATAGATATAGATATAGATATAGATATAGATATAGATATAGATATAGATATAGATATAGATATAGATATAGATATAGATATAGATATAGATATAGATATAGATACAAATACACATTTAAATGTTTGTAGTTGTAGACATAATTATAAATGCATTGCAGATACAGATACAGATATATAAGCAGATACAGATACAGATGTGTTCGTATCTAGTTTCTAGTATGGCTGCAGATACAGCTAAAGATACGTTAACATATGCACATATAGGTAAAGAACAGTTGTGTTTGCAATAAATGAGACGAATGCAGCTGAAAATAGAAATACGGTAATTAATCTACACACAGATACAAATATATAATCACACATACATTTGAAGCACACAGATAGAGTAATAGATACAGATACAGGCATAGCTTAATTACAGTTGCAGAAATAGAGACGTAAATTCAGATTTAAATACATATGAGTATCAAGGTTTCATTTATCGACGGCCTCGGCTTTCTCCCTCTCCCCCTCTCCCTCCCACTGCTTCTCTCTCCCTCTTGTTCCATCGCTCTATCTCCCGTTCTACCCCTCAACACTTTGTGGTCACCTTTGATTTCTGATTTTGATAAAGCTATTTAAGTTGGCTTTGCAATGTGTGGAAGGGGTGGGGGAGGGAGGTGCTATGTGGCGTGGCTGGTCAAAGGCTGTGCAATTAAACACAAATCAAATACGCATTAAACCAACAGCGTTGCACACAGCACACACACATGTGGCACACTCATAACGACTGGAGACAAAGCGAAATATTACGCATACGTGACGTGGTACACAATACATTGTTGACCTCTCTCAGCCAGATACGCTGCTAATTACGCTGCTGAAAATGGTTTTGTATTACATTTCATTTTTACTGCTTTCACTTTCACATTCGCAGGTCATCTCGCTGGAGGGCTGGACGGATATTATGTATTATGTGCAGGACGCTCACAGCTTCTGGGATTGGATCTACTTTGTTCTGCTAATTGTGGTAAGTGTGTGGAAATAGACAAGATTCTTATCATTCAAATGCTCAAAGTGCTATCTCAATTGGGCGTTTACGCTAAACTGTTGCGGTTTCTCAAATGCTTTATACTTTAATTAATTAAATATATTGCAATTTGGTTTGCGCTGAAAAGTATGCTATACTTTTTTGTAAGACATTTCAAATGATTAATTGACATTGGCAATAGATTTATATATGAATATATTAAGTTTATATTTAAAACATATACATTTTTATGTTGTACACACATTTATCTGCTAGATTTGTTTGCTGTTATTTACAAGAGCTAATTAAGTATGCTTTACATGTATTATTAAACTCAGCTCGCAGTTAAGCTATCTTGCTGTTACCTTCCACAGCTGCTGCTTTTGCTAACACTTAACTTATAGACTTAAACTGAAGCAAAAGTAGAACTATATAAATCACATATAGGTGCCATAGAAATAAACTAACAGGCATTGTTTTGTTTGAGAAAAATCAATGCAAACTTGTAGGAAACGCAAATTAATTACTTATTTAAATTCTGACAAAATATAAACGCAAATTAATTACTTATTTAATGTCTGACAAAATATAAACAAAATTCTCTTAACATATTATAAACATAATAAAGGCTATTCACTCCATCATTTGTCTTAAATAAAGCATAAAATATAATTAATATTGACAAGGCAACAAACGACAGTTGAGCAACAAATTCGTTCCAACAAAACTGTGAACAAGTAACTCAACTTTACAGTTTTAAATAAATATATTAAATAAAATATAAATAGCTTTGTGTTATGCCAAAAGTATAAACATAACAGTAGCTATTCAAGTAACAATCAATTAATATAATTAACATTAATGCTTACATCAATCTCTTTACACTTAAGTCCCCCAAATATAATTTGAAAATTTACTTAGCAATTTTCATAAAAATCTATTGAACTTCTCTTAGTCAGACAATAATTGAAATGTAGAGTATTTAAATTTCAACTCGAATCCATTCGAAAACATTGTTTGTTTTATGTCGTTGCAAGGTTTGAGGCAAGTTCATGTAGTTGCATGCAGCAGCAATTTGCCAATGTAAATAAGTAAATTACTTTTTCAACTGTAATCACACACAACTGATCTAGCATGCCACAAAAGTTTGTCTATTGAAAAATGGTATGTTGATTGTCTGAGCTGGCCATGCAACATGTGGCAAGCTCAAGCTGCTGCTGAGAAAGTGCTTCAACACAGCTGTGTGTTGTGACTTGGGAGCATCAAGGTGGCCTTGGACTAATTAAAAGGCTAAGTCGCAAACAGAGACATAGACTCAGTAGCATACATATGCATATATATACACACACACACAGATACACACACACACACACACACATACATGGACTGAAGCGTTTGCCTCGCTGTGTGTCTACAATTTCATTATTTATGTTTGAAGTTTTGGCTCACATGACGCTCCGCTTACTCTCTCTCTCTCTGCCTCTCTCTCTTTTATTCTCTCTCTTTCACTCTCTCATCTTCTCACTCTCCCTCTCTCTCTCTCTGTTTTGTGCTCCTGCTGCTCATTTGATGTGCAAAATGATTTTGGCTATTGCCCAACAACAACGAGAACGAGCACAACTTTTGATATGCAAATAGCTTGCAGTCTACCCTCTCCCCCCCTCCCTCCAATTTCCAACCTTCTCATTCACCCCTCCCTAATCCCTAGCACAACCTCTTCCGCATAGCATGCCACTGTATATGCGCTGTATTGCTATTGAAAGTTGGCTAAGGAAATTGCATATTTATGCTTTTAGTAGCATTTTGTGCTCGACGCTCACAAATACAAAATTAGAAACATTTTTCACATTTGTTCTTGTTCTTCTTCTTGCTCATGTTGTTGTTGTTGTTGCTGTTATTGCTGTTGTTGTTGTTGAAATATGTTTTCAATTTAAAGTTGGCAAATTTGTTTTGCCAGAAAGCTATTAAAATGCAACAGCAACTAATGGATGCAACATACAAATAGCGATAGATAGAGCGACATAGAACGAAAGAGAGAGAGAGAGAGAGAGAGAGAGAGGAGTGAGAGAGAGTGAGAGAGAGTGAAGCAAAGTTGAGTGAGGCAAATTGGCAGCTCAGCTAATTTGCAGCAAAAGCCATTGAATGCAACGACAACAAATCGAAAGTTTGCTCAACTCTGCCACAAGCTGAGACTTAAGCTAATTCAAGATGTTGTTGCCGCTTGCATGTTGCCTGTTGCCTGTTGCCTGCTGCCTGTTGCCTGTTTGTTGCCAACGTTGCAGGCAGCCCAGTTGCCTTAACTTGTCATTTTGGCCAGCGTTAACGCCAATTGCCACGTAACTTTGCAGCTGCAATGCGAAAAGTTTTGTTTCTTGCCGTTAACTGCAACGAGTATGATAGTTTTGTGTAGGAGTATGTAACAGAGAGTAACAGTAATTTTCAAACAGCATAAAATATACACAAATATACAAGAATAGAGAAATTTATTCAGAATTTAATTTGTCACACACACACACACTCCCACTCGCCCACAAATAAGTAAAAAATAAATAACTAGCGTAATACTCAGCACACTATTTTCAGCTTTGGCATTATATATAAGCTATCAGGTTTACAATTAATACTAAAAAGTGCAGCACGTTAATATAATAAACATAAAAGTTATCAAAGAAAGCATTTTTTTATAAAGTGGCGCCATCTAGCGCTCACAGTTTTCACACGCTTTGTACGCTATACAAAAATATATATACAAATCATAGCCCCGCACCGCGTATCTCGCAGTCTAGCACACGAAGTGCTGAATTTTTCCCAATCGCACAAAAGTATGCTATAGTTTGTATAACCACCCCCCTCCACTCTTCTCTTATACCTACAGATTGGTTCGTTCTTCATGATCAACCTGTGCCTGGTCGTCATTGCCACACAGTTCTCGGAGACAAAGAAACGCGAAATGGAACGCATGCGGCAGGAGAGGGCACGCTACACATCAACGTCAACGCTGGCGAGCAGCACAAACAACTCGGAGCCGGCAACGTGCTATGCGGAGATAGTCAAATACATAGCCCATCTGTGGCGACGCTTCAAGAGACGAATGTTAAAGAAGTACAGATTATATAAGTATGCTGCTTGTCCTTTTGATTTCATTCAATTACGTTTTATGTTTACTCCGTTTTACTCCGTTTATACTCCATTTATACTCTCCCATTTATACTCGCCTCGTCTCGTCTTGTCTCGTCTTGTCTTGTCTTGTCTTGTCTCGCCTCGTCTTGTCTTGTCTCGTCTTGTTTTTTCACTTGCTGTAACAAATACAAAATCCCTCCTCGAAATGTACATTAAGTGCTTAGCACTCCAAGTGCCGCGTATACTCGTTATACAATCGCTTACGCTGTTAACATCAATGCAACTGCCACTGCCACTGCCACAGCCACAGCCACAGCCACTGCCACAAATGACGAGCTTTAATTGTCATGCCACAGCAGGCGGCGCCATCGTGTGGAGTCGCCCCATTGCCTCGTTTATCCCGTCAAACGTCAACTTTTTGACTTTAATACATCAAAAATTCAACAACTAATCCCCGCGTGCTCAAAATGTTGCCTCAAAAATCCAGAAAACTCTAATCAATGCAGACTTCATTAGCAAACGGCAAACTTCTTTCTTTCACTTCACTTCTGCTTTCACTTAACACTTGATTGCTTAAGAACTCTGCACCTACTATATGTAGCAAACAAATTTGTTTTCCCTTTCGATTTTGTATACGAGTTGTCGCATCCGAAGTTTCAGTATGCATTTTTCAAGTATTTGCGCAACTACAACACTTGAAACTGATGACAAAAATGTTTATTGAAAAGTATTTGAAGTCGTTTGAAGTTTACAAAGTTTGCTTTCCTCCAGCAGATTGTCTGTGAAGTCTAATAAAAGTTGTTAAATGCAATTTATAGCTGCAGATTGAATAGAAGATACTATTTACTTATTGTTATATTCATGAAATCATTGTTGCAGATTGAAGACCTTAGAATATAGGCCAGCAGTTCTTGTGAAGATCATTTGAAGTACTTTTATTTAGCAGAACTTAAATATATATTCCTCTACTCTTTATACAGTTGTTAACTGAATAACTAAACATATACATCTTTTACATTTTGAAATTCGCTCTAAAGCTCCAATTGCTAAAGTCACTTGGCAGACCTTAACAGAGATTTATGATTTATCCGAAGATTTTGTGCCCCCAAAGATTGCTCCAAGAGCCATAAGAGCTCTTTGCTGCTTTATATTTTCTTACTTCTTTCCTTAACTAAACAAGTTTATAGTCTCTGTAGATACTTTCGTTGTTTCTCAAACTCAAAACATAATAATCTTTCACAGTTTTCACAAGAAGCTTAAGCTTTGCTCTGAGAGCAGATGCAAAGTTTTCTACTCACAAAGTTTTAAATATGAATTTCAAATCAATATTTCTATTATCATATTCAAAGGGGATTTTGTTCTCTTCACTCAGTTCAAGGACAACAAAACTATTCAAACTTCTTAATGATTCTGTAGCATTACAAAAGATTACACATATTGTTGTCCAACTTTAGATCATTTGATTTCAAATTCTTCAGACTTAAAACGTATAAATAATTCATCGAATTGACTTAGGTTGCTGCTCCACTTTAATTGCTTTCCACCTGCAACATTGAAATATAGTTTAATGCATCAATCAATTGCAATTCGAAGAACGTTCCACATTTGGTGGCCACTTCGTTTTGCCCCGCTCTTCGTCTTCAAACGGTTGATGGGTTTAGCTCTTTAGTTTTCGGTTTGATTTATTAAAAATTCATTTAACATGCGTTCGCTTCTCACGTCCTGCGTTCGTGGTTTTTGCTTTTCTTTTCGTTTTCCTTTTTTCTTAGTTTTTATTTTTTTTTTTTTTTTTGTTTCCGATTTTCTATTTTCTATTTTAGTTTTTCGCTTACAGTTGTCAACTTTTGGGTTTTGCATTTTTTATGGCTTTTGCTTTTCAATTATTTGCACTTGCATCTGGTCGTGTATTGTGTGTTGTTACTATGTATTCTTGTTGTTGTTGTTGTTGTTGCGGTTGTTGTATTACACAACAAAACACAACAACAATACACAGTACATTGCATATTTATATATATATATATACAGATATATCTATATATATATATATATATATAGTTTAGTCCTAGTTGCTCAGTCATGAATATCAATGTGAAAAGCGAATGTGTGAATATGAATGCGAATACGAATGCGAATGCGATTGTGAACAGGTAACAAAAGTCTAGAATAGTTGTTGAAACTACTTCAGCTATAGACTCGTTAAGTTAGTTTGTGAGTTTAGGATTTGTGAAGTGATAGTTATTGGTTCGAGAACTCTAGCTAATATAGTCAGATAGAGGCAACTGAAGAGCGCATGATAAACTTTAGAAGGGACTGGATACATAACTCCACAAGTGGCATTTTAACAAATTGAAAACAAGTTTTGATCAAAAGCTAATGAGCTTCACTATGGTCAAGTATTGCATAAGTTTACAAAGCTTTAATGTGCTTTTAGTATATATTTAGTAGATACTCTCGAAGGCTTTTCAGTGCGTTCAAAGCGTTTTGTTCAGCAAACTTTCTGCGATATTAAATGCAAACAATTTGCATGCATGCAGCTTTCAAAGAGCTTTTAGCAGACACTCAGCTTTAGCTGTAGAGTATGAACTTTTAAAGCAGTAATTATCATGAAAGCTTAACGCGTGCTTTCCGTTTTTAAGCTTTTAGTGTGACATTTTATATGCAGCCAACATATGCAGCATGCAGAAAGCTTAAAAATGAGCTTTCTTCAGGCAATCCGCTCATGTTATGCGACTTTAATGTGCTTTCGTAGCACTTTTATCCATTATGTTTTTCGCTTTAAATTATCAACTGCGCATGCAGCTTCAGCTGTATGACTTTAATGTGCTTTCTTATTGTAAAGTACCTAAAAGCTTTTATTTGTGCTTTATGCAGCACTTTTATCAGTTCTATTTATAGTTTTGTATTCGCATTCGCAATTCAGCATGCAAAAAACTTTCAAAGCAATTTCCACAGCTAAACAGCTCAAGTTGTAGAACTTTAATGGGCTTTTAAAAGCTCCATAGTCCAAGCAGCAGAAGTATAAATTAATATAATCAACGCACACACAGCAAAATAAGTAAAATGTAGGTAGAAAGCTCATTAAAAGCACAGCTGCATTGCTTAGCTTAAGTCAGTGTTGTGTGTTCAAATGTTATAAACTTCAAGCTGAGCCTTGCTACATTTCCTTTGATTTGATATCTGAAGTTCAAATGCCACTTTAAGCTAGTGTCATTAGCGTTTGCTTTGTCGGGAAACTTTGCCGGCTGTGGAATGAGCCTCAGCTCGTTTACAACAGAGAAATGCATAATTAATATTTGTAGCTCAGTGCTTATTATCCTGTCATGACTACACCCAATGCCACGGCACACCCCCTACTATCCCCACTCCAACCATGCTCTCTCTAAACCTACCCCTACCCCTACCCTCTTTTCAGCTCATCGAAATGCTGAGCAATGTGTTAATTATTTTAATTTGTATTCGTCTTGTTGTGAGAGGCTCGTTGCGTTCTGTGTGGTTATTGTCGTTGTTTTTGCTTATTTGCGTTGTTCATTTGATTGAATTATGTAATTGTTGTCTAATTGTTAAGCACACACACACACAGGCACACACACACACACGCACACACGCACACACACACACACGCACACAACTCGCAATAATGACACCAAAGAGACACGCTGCCCCACCATACCCTGCACGTATGACAAACCCACACAAACTCCCACTCTCCCCTCTCTCTCTCTCCCTCTCTCTCTCTCTCTCTTCTCCCTTCTTCCCACTCACAGATAATACAATGTTTTGTGTACATGAATATACAATTTATTTATATATATACACATGTGTGTGTGTTTGTGTCTGTGTGTGTGCGTGTATGTGTGTGTATTGTGTGTAATGTATAATCTGCCAGAAACAACAGACTAATCATATGTTATTTTGCCCTTTGTCCTTCTCCCTGCTGCTGTCTGCAACGCTTCAACCTCGAACCTCCAACCTCCAACCCTCCTACCACACAGGTATCAGCGACAACAGCGTCGCGAGGGTTTACTTCCCAATGCGGATAATTTGACATTTTCGCCATCGCGAATTAAATGTCATCATCCGAATTGTCCCAAGTACAGTAATCGCAAGCCGTCCAGCATACAGGATCAGATGATTACCGTTATGGTGCCCCTAAACTCCAACAACAATAACAACAACAACAACAATAGCAACAGCAACAACAACAGCAGCAGCAACAATGGCAGCGGCGGTGGTGGTGGCGGCGGCGGCGGCAACAACAATCACAATCACACCACCGTTGCCCTTGTCAATGGCATCAATGGCAGCACAGCGAGCGTCACGATGGCTCAGCACCACCAGCAGCCAACGTCAGCTGGTGTTAGCGGTGCAGGTGGTTTGGGTCAAGCGCAGGGACAACTCTCGTCGTCGGATAACACGGAGCAATCGTTGGGCGAGGGCAGCGGCTCTGGTGTGGCGCGACGCACATCATCGCTGAAGAAACCCACCGTTGGGCACCACAATCACAACATGCAGTTGAAGCCGGACGGTGGTGCGGGTGAGCAGAAGACCATTCTGCTTAAGTTGCCTCAGCAGGTCATCGATTCGGAGCAGTTGATTGTAAGTATCAGTGAAAAGGCGAATGCAAAGCCAACAAATGAAAACAATTCCAAACTGTCCAATGATATACGATATACGATATTCGATAAACAACAAACTCTGCCCAATTAAAAATTTATAGACCACGAAATTCGATAAACAAAAAGTTACAAACTATGAAACTGTATTAAGTGAAATTCAAAGTGCACATTACTCGATATTCCACATATAATAAACCAAATACGATATTCGATATAACATTCATATACTCACAACAGACAAATAGAATTTAGAATTTTATTTACGATATTGGAATTTTGATATTCGAATTACGATAATCGAATTATGGTATTCGTATTACGGTATTCATTTTACGATATTCAATTTACGATATTCAATTTATCGATACAGAAAACAACATCCATTGTGTTCTAAGTTATACCGTATGCAACAAAAACGATTTATCGTATACGATATTCGATAGACAAAACTTGAACTGAACTTATCCAATTAAACTTTACATAAATCATTATACAACTTATTTTATACGATATTCGTATACGATATACAATACATACCAGAACATGCCACTTATTGGGTGTACGATATATCACTTACGATATTGGCTGTAATAATTGAAAACCGATATGTACCTAACCAAACAGAAATTCAATAAAAGCAATACCACAAACAGACAAAACCGATAACGATTAATCGATAAGACCAAACTCCAATCACATTATACTATGTTATATCGCTAATAATGATCTTTCATATTTGTCATAAACGTTGCACATCTTGTAGCTGCAGTTGGGAAATTTAGGCAAGGTATTGCAAAATCTATCTCAAATCCATAAACCTAATAAATAATAATCGAAGAATTTAAAGAGAAAGTGTGAGAATAATGAGAAACTTCGGTCAATCGAAGTGAGCCCCCGTCGTAATGTGGAAAGCAAAAACTATAAAAAACTCAAAAAAAAAACAAAAAAATTGGAGAAAAAACATTAAAAACAATTGCGCTTAATTATCAAGAGTAAAACGTTTGAGCTCCAAAAAGTATGCTACATAAAAGTGCTATAAATAATTAAGTGCAATTATCGAAATCATTGCTATATTTATATTGCATAGTTTTTGCTGCGGCCGATCAAAACATTTGATTGCATTTTCTGCGCGGGCATAAAAAAAATTATATTTTTTTTTATATGGAAATACATCATAATAACAATGCCAACAATAAGTCGATTAATGACAATTGAGACAATTAAAATAAACAAAAGCAAAACTGTGTATAAACGACCTCCCCTCCCCATGCCATCTATTGCGTGTTGTGTATTGTTATAATCGTCCATTGTTGAAATGCCAATTAAATATTTAAATATTTGTTTAATTTCATTTAATATGTAAATAAATTGATTAGGATATTCGTGGTGGGCAGAGAGATTGATAGATAGGAAGCCAAGCCGAAAGAGAGAATAGCATAAAATTAAGCGTATAGAAATGTGAGAATGGTAATGTTCTGAGGTGTTGCTAAAAAATATATTTAGCATATTTAGAAATTAATCGATAAGAAATACAGAAAAAGCTAAGGGAACAAAGAGAATGCCACAAGGAGAATGGACAATTATAAGAAAGAAGAGAGTGGGCAAGTCTACAAATATAGCAAAGAGAGAAAGGATAGTTTGAACATATATCCATGCAACTAAGCTAATTACTTGAATTATAAATATCGATTAATCGATGACAGCTATTCTAGGCATGATAATAAATTCGAATAAATTCGATTAGAGTTAGCTCAAAAAAAACGAGAGAAAATTCAAGTTTGCAGCTATAGAGAAGAGAAAACGATTAGTCTGAATTTATATCACTATATCAATAGAATTTGTCTTATAAGCGATTATCATCCCTAAATAATAAATTCGATTATAATTAGATGAAAGAAACGAGAGTTTGCAGACACGGAGAAGTGAAAAAGCTAATATAGAAAAGAGAGAGAACGAATAGTTTGTATATAAAAAAAAAGTGATTAAAATTATCGACTGTAAATAATAAAATAATATATAAATAACAGCAAATTCGATTAAAGTTCCATTTATTTTCATTAATTTACGAGTTTTATAAACATTCAGAAAGCAAAACAATTCTAAATGTTGACTAAGAATAAGCGAAAATTTTAGTTAACAACAATTCAAAGACTCGGAAAAGTTAAGTTAAATCTAATTCAACTTCTTACTTCTCCTGCTTGAATTGCTCTGAATATCTCATCAATATATATATTAATTATATCCTTTCCAATTTTAAATAAAATTGTTTGTTTTTGTAAAGAATATACATTTATTAAGAACTTTTTACAATTAAGTTTTCATTTTAATATATTTAGTTGAGAGATGTATTGGTGGCAGTGCCTTATAACTTGAGTCCCCACTGTAAATAGCCTTGTCAATTCTCAGTTGATTACGCTACCCTGAAATCAATTATCCACACATAACAAATACCCCAACTAATGCATAACTTTAACACGCTGAATCCTTTAGAGTCATCCCTGCACTTCGGGCTTTCTCAGTCCCCCCACATCGGCCAGTCGACGGCCCTCGGTGATGTTCAATGAGTATGTGTTGTTGCATACACCGCCAGCGTTGAGTGGCGAGCCGACAACAGTTGCCACTGCCGCAGCAGCGACGACAACAACCACAGCAGCAACAACTGTGGCAGCTGCAACAACAAACGGCAGCGGGGGCAGCGGAACTAGCAACAACTTGGAGAAGAACAACATACACTCGACGGAGAAGATGACACAAGCTGGTGATGGCAGCATTTGGCAGGTGAGTTGAGTGTCGAAATATTTGAGTGTAACTCTAATATACCCTGTGCCTCTTAAAAATTAGTTAAAATGGGTATTATATATTTGTGATCAATACCAAAAATCAAGTCTTAAATACTTACAAGTCAATCTACAAAGGCTTTTATTCATTGTTACCATAATAAGCTATCTAATCGAATAAATACAGAGTCTCTCATAGTCAGGTTCGCTTAATTGCAGCTTTTAGGCATTGTGAATTATGTCATTAAGATTATTTAATTTTTGCCATGATTTGCATTTATACAGATTAGGTACAAGGACTCTCAAAGTTGAGTTCACTCGATTGTAACCTTTAAGTAATTATCATTAACATTTGATTTTTACTATAATAATTTAGGATATTGTCATTCGCATTACTTTCTAACAGACTTAGTACAGAGCCTCTCATAGTCGGGTTCACTCGATTGTAGACCTCAGGCATTACAAATTTGTCATTAACATTATTTGATTTTTACTTTAATAATTTAGCGTTGTGTCATTAGCATTACTTAATATTTATCATAATATGCTCTCTAACAGAGTCAGTACAGAGTCTCTCATAGTGGGGTTCACTCGAGTGTCGCCTTCTCTCTCTTTTTCAGTCAAAATAGATTGTCTGATTAGTACACATGAATTGATTTTATCCAGAATTTGCTCTTTTGCTGCATAAGTACTGGGTCATCTCTCAGTCGTGTGCACTCAAACTGTAGTGCACTTACAACGTAGTAATTGTTGGATTGATTTGTTGCAGGTGAATCTACCGCAGACAATTGGCACGATTGCCAATCCGTATGCAGATTGCTCTGAATTGGGTATACACGACGCGATGACTTGTCAAGAGCTTTTAGCATTCTCTGTGGCCTTTTCAGCGGCCTTGCCGACGGGTCAGAGTACACTCGAGTCATTTTACTCATCGCTGGCTCGCTGTGATCCTCATACCGTGGAGGCGCTGAAGCGTGCCACAGCCACCGGTGATGCTGCGGTTGATGCAACAAATGCTGTTGCAAGTACCGCAGAAGCAACAACCTCACCGGCCGCAGCAACATCAGCAGCTGCCCCAACGATGAGTTTAGAATTGTCGGCTGTTTCGGCAGCAGTGCCACTGCCGTTGCCCTTGCCGCTGCCACATGGTGAGGCACAACAGCAGCAGCAGCAACAACAGCAACAACATCAGCACTTGCAACGCGGACGCAAAGATCATCATCACCACAACAACAACAACAACAGTCACAGTCGCAACAACAATGGGCATCGCAATGCACGCAGCAGCCACGCCCCCACCGGCAACTATATGGAGGATTATGCCTGTTGTTATGATCTCTATCAGAATGCCCTCTCCCCCCTCGATGATCGTCAACGTCCTCGGTCCGGGGCACTGCGTCTCCTCATTGCCGTCTATCGCTGCCTAATGCGGGTCTGCAGTTGGATTCGACGTTATATCAAGCGTCTGGTGGAGCACAAATATTTCCAGCAGGGCATCCTATTGGCCATCTTAATCAATACCCTCTCCATGGGCATCGAGTATCACAATCAGCCGGAGGAACTCACGGCCATTGTGGAGACTAGCAATGTCGTCTTCTCCGGCATTTTCGCCGTGGAAATGCTGCTCAAGGTGATTGCCGAGGGACCGTTTCGATATATTGCCAATGGCTTTAATGTCTTCGACGGCATTATTGTTATACTCAGGTAAACTTCAGTTAGTAAGCCTCTTTCCACTTTCCACTATGCGTTTTTCTCCGTTTTTATACGTTTTTATTACAAATGTTTCGGTACGCATACAATCTCAATCATACGATATTCAAAATACGGTATTCGTCATACGATATTCTTAACAATATTTCTCATATTTTGCAATAAAATAGTCCACTTCTTATTGATGGCACGACATACGATATACAACACTCGCAATATGATATTCGACATTCCATATTCAAAATACGATATTCTTAATAACGTTAATATTTTTCTATAAAATGCTACACTTTTTTATTGATGGTACGCTATACGGATGTACGATATCCGAAATGATATGATATCTTACGATATTCAATATACGATATTGACAAAACGGTATTCGTCATACGATATTCACAGTACGATATACCTAATATTGCTTTTAGCATTTTTCTATTAAATACTGTGCCTTGTTGTTACAAAATTCGATATACGATATTCAAAATACGGTATACGCAATATTGTTAATGTTTCTCAAACTTATAAAATAACTGCAGGTCTTACTGATGATACGATATTCGAAGCAAAATATACGAAATACGATATTCGAAAAACGCTTTTCGAAATAAGATATTGGAGATACGTTACTCAAAATACGATATACGAAAAACAGTATTCAACACGCAATAATTGACAAATTAATTTTGAACAACACATTTTTCTGCATTATTATACCATGTGAAACATATGTAGAAAAACGTAATCCTAGTGGAAAGAGGAAGCTGATACTAGTATAATGAACTCTATTCATCACTAATTTGATTTAACTATCGTATTCGCAGTGCCATTGAGATATGTCAAACGTTTGCGGGCAACGGCACCGGTGGTGGTGGCTCTGGTTTATCCGTGCTTCGCACTTTCCGACTTCTGCGTATTCTTAAGCTCGTCCGATTTATGCCCAATTTGAGACGACAATTATTTGTCATGCTGCGCACCATGGATAATGTAGCCGTCTTCTTCTCCCTTCTCGTTTTATTTATCTTCATATTCAGGTGAGTTCCACTGTTGCCACATTTCACTATTCAAGCAATAAACAACAACTGTAAGAACAACAACAACAAACATATACTCTCACACACATACACACACACACACACACAGAGACACACAGACATTAATACATGCACATATCTGTGTATGCCTACTAACAAACAATAACAGCAATTGCCTTAAGGCAAGAGCATTGTGCAGGAAGCGCTCCTTGCACACTATTAACAAAAACTAACCTCAAAATCAAAGATGTCTTCAGCAATAACAGAAAAAAAGAGAGAGAACAACTACAAAAACAACAACAACAACAACAACAACAACAACAAAATACCTAACTGGGTGCCATAAATTTGCTGTCAAGTGAGTGAAACGAGGGCAAAAGAAAAGAATATTACAAAAGATGAGAAAAGAGAAAAGAGAAGAGCAAGAATGCCAATATTTATAGATGTCTCAAACCCTTGCAGATTGCATCAATAGCAGCTGCGACTAGCTAAGAAAGTTATGTGAATGATAAAATTCCTGAATTTTTTTCATGATATATATAGCAGTATCTATGTTTATAGAGGTTAGAGGTTAGGTTTAAAATGTTAATAGCCAAGAAGGTTTGTCGACAATTAGCAAAGCTGAATGGTAAACCTGAACAATTTGGATAATAAATCTAATGGTGGATAAGTAGAAATATATAAGACTAAAAGAACTCTATATCTGTTAAATCATTTCTAACTAATACAGAATTAAGCTTGCGTTTCTAATATTGTATAATAGATCTGCTTAGAAGTAGCTGTAGCTCTAGCAAGTTTTATGAACACAGCTCTACTGAGAGCCAAGTTGAAAGAGTTGGGGCAATCTACGCTTAGCTGAGCTTATGCAACAAGCTCAGTTTGTATTCACAGTCCTGTGATTTTTCAACATTTATCAGATCAGTAAGCACATGATATTCCTAGACTCCCACTTTTGCAACATCCAGAACATAGCTGAAATCGTAACTCGTGCTAAATATTTAGCAAATATTTCATAATTGTTATGAACTTTAATTTATCTAGACTCCCAGTTATCTTACTAAATGTATAGAATATATAATATTAATTTAGAGATCCATAACTTTGCTACTTGACAGTTCTTTCATGGCATCCAAAAGCGTAAAGTGCCGTCTAGGGGAATCGAATAAGAAAACCACACAACGCACGCAAGTGTGCCACTGAGCCACTGCTACAGTGCCCCACTAAACCACAAATATCAATTTGAGTGTGTTTGTTAGCCCAACACTTACAAAATTGCAACACCCATTTGCTCTTAGAGCTCTGTCTAGTTACAATCCATATTTAGAGTTGCGCATCAAAAAAGAAAAGAAAAAAAAAAAAGAATCAAAAATTTAAAAAATACTCAAGCGAAGATAGAGAACATAACCCACAAAACAGAACAGTTCGCCCGCTTACGTATCCATTACATAACAAACAAAACACACACACTCACACACATACACACATGTCCATATGCATGGAGATATGTATTCATGTATATGGAGATGTGTCTCTTATCTCTATCTTTCTCTTTTTCCACTCTCTCCCTTTCACACTCAGTTTCATGAGAAATAACTACTTACACTATAGCATAGGGATTGTCTCTCACCTGTCCAGCTCTAGGTTTTTATTTTCGACTGCGTTTTACAACACTACAGTCCCCATTCTCTCTAAAATCTATATGGAGATTAACTTCTCTAACTCCTGAGATAGTATTACAGCTCATTATTTAATGTTGTACGTCTTACATATTCTATCAAAACTGTACGAGCGTTACAGCTAATTTCAGTATCTCTATGTAAGTAGAGATCTCTTGCCGACCATCAACCAGTATCTCTATGTAAGTAGAGATCTACTGCCATTCTATCTCTCTATATCTCTACTTATCAACAGTTTCACTCCCTCTCTCTCTCTCCCTCTCTCACTCTCTTCATTTCTACTTCTGCCTCTCTCTCTCTTTTGCCCTCTCACTAGTCGCCTTACACTTTATGCCTTTTACAACACTAAACATCAGCCCCAGCCGCCTCCTTTAACTCTATGCTGAAATAAACTTCTGACTTTTGTCTGTCAGCTCGTACATAGAAGACACAACATGTCACTTTTCCGCATTTTCTCGTACGTTTCACAACACTTAAGACTGTAATCTCTTGAAAGACTGAGATAGACTTATGACTTCTGACTCCAATCTTTACCCCGCTTTCTCTCCTTCTTCAACACACACATCATAGCTGTTTTCACGCTCTTTATCTCTTCTTATGCGTTACACAACACTGAACACTCGTCCCAAATGCCCCTTCAATAAGAAACCAATAACAACAACAACAAAAAAAGTAATAATAATAATAATAAAGTATTGCCCTGGTAATAACTGTACTCGTTTTTATGCTCTAACACAAAATCCTGCGTACCATTTGAGTAAACGATTGCGTAAGACTTTCTCTCTTAACTGTCTCTGTAACTCTCTCTCTCTCTCTCTCTCTCTAACTCTATCTCTCGCTCTCTTTATCGCTCTCTCATTTAACTTAAATGTACTTGTAATACTGAATCGTAGTTAGAGTTTTACAAATCAAATCGTACGTCCAGTTGAACAAATTTACTCTTTGATCTTTCAGCTCTTTTGCTATTGTCCACATCCCCAACTCTCTCTCTCTGTCTCTCTCTCTCTCTCTCTGTCTCCCTCTTTTTCGATCTCGATCCTGCAGACTCTTTAAATTTTCTGACTCTTTCTCCTCCTACCTCTCTTTGTCTTACACAATCCCTGACTGCCGTAAGTTGTCGTACACTTTGACTCGCTCGCTCACTTTGCATTCAAATACTTTTAACACACCCAAAAAAAAAAAAGAAAATATATACTGAGAACACTTGAAACACACATACACAAGTAACGTAATTATAATCGAGTGATTTTTCTTCTACTTTGTCTATCTCTTTCGCTCTGTCTCTGACTCTCAATCTTTCACACACTAAATCTAATTTCATTTCGAGCACCGACTCTAAGTCGTTGCATATTTTATGGCCAAGTGTCAAATACGTTTCCCATTCGTTTATTTAATAACTCTTTCTTTTTACTCGTCACTCGCCACGCGCCACTCGCCACTCGTTACTCTCCACTCGTCACTCGCTACTCGCTACAATTCATATTTCAATTTGCTTTCAAATCGAACCATTTAGTATTGCCTGAGTTTGACACAGACAACTTTCACAGCCACAACAACAGCAACAACAGTTACAACAATTAGTTAGTTAGCCAAAAGCTTCATTCAATTAAATTAACTAAATGTGTGTCTTAGCTTATTAGCGTTTACCAACACACTAACTAAAAACCAAACACTCACACACACACACACACACATTAGAAATATTCCAAATGATCAAAATTTTAACATGAATACTAACTTTAAAGCTCACACAAAGCTTTTGTTTTGCCACAACACGGATTGCCCAACACTGAAATGTCAAGCACACAATATCTTTTGTTTGAAAAAAAACCCAATCAGGTATAATCAGATCAATCAGAACAACGTGAACAACACGCACACTAGATAAAAAAAAAAAAATATTCAAAAATACCAAACAAAAAAGTACTTCAAAGTCGTACGCTTAATGTGTAGATGCAGTGTCGCTGCAGTTTGATAAATACTGTACTCACCATATTCTATATATATATATATATATATATATATATATATATATATATATAAAATATATATAAAATAATAATACTTGTACTACATGCTCTATATACATATATCTAAAACTTGCTCTAAATATTTGTTTTATACTCTTGATTTCATCAAAACCAAACCAATAAATAAAATATCATATAATATAAAAATACCAAACAAATACTAAATACTTAAATAGTAACAACATTTAAAAAAAATTCTATTAAAATATATTTACAACAACAGTTTAGTTAGATTAGTTGCTCTGTTCTTGAACTAAAGTCGTAAACGTAAACATTTGTGTAGTTAGTATACAAAATAAATATTTAAAACAACAAATATCACACTTATGCTAATTGAAGTCAGTGTCCCCCACACTCACACATATATCCACACACCCACACACACACACACATGCACACACACACACAATCACACAAACACACAAGAATAACTAAATGAAACGCTTAAATTAAAAGCTCCCCGAAAATAATCAAACATAAAAAAGTGAATTCTAATTATTGAATTGAATAATACCAAATATTTTCTACAACTCCATTTTTTTAGGCGTCAGCTTTAAAACTTCTTTCAGCTCTTGAGCGACATTAGTTGTATTTTCTTTTGCTTATCGATTGTCCGATTGTCCGATTGTTAATACTTTGCAATAGAGTTTTGCTGTTACATTGATTGGACTTTCATTTCCCATGGGTAAATGCCATACTAAGAAGTTTGAAATGATCGATTTCGTTTCTATTTCAAGTTTCGATAACAAATCCATGTTTAGCTGTACTTCAATTTTCAATTACTAATCGAATTTCGACATCAATTCTCTTTCATGTCATAATTACGAATTCAATTTCGTTTCAATTTCAAGTTGAAAATTACAAGATACTGCTTAAAGTTTCTATTGCGAATTTAATTACGATGTCAAAGCAGTTATCGATTTATTTTCAGTTTTAAGCAAATGTGTTCGGCTTTGTTTACCTATCCAATAGTATTATTTCCAGTTTATCGCTCGCTTGTTGCTCAATTCAAGACACATGTGCTCTCTCACTCTATCTCTGTCTATCTCTCTCGCTCTCTCTCAACTCTTTTTCTTCCTTAACTATCTTTCTCTCTCTCTCTTTTGTCTCTCTATTTTCTCTCTCTCTCTCTCTCTCTTTAATTACACAATTGCTATACTAATTAATTGTTAATATACTAAAAAAAAACTGATTTATAATCAAAATAACTAAAAAAAAAAAACAATTGTATGCTAAACACAACAAAAAAACACCCAAAAAAAACAAAAAAAAAACACAACTCGAAAAAAAACAAACAAATTAATAACAATAATAATACATATATAATAAAAATTTATAAGAATATTATATTATCGAAATATATATATGTATATATATTATATATCAACAATACCAAATACCATCACTTTAGTATACTCGGCATGAATCTGTTCGGATGTAAATTCTGCGAGAAAATTAACGGAGAGAAGATTTGCGATCGTAAGAATTTCGACAGCCTGCTTTGGGCGCTCGTCACAGTGTTTCAGGTAGACCTATTGCTATCAGCATTTACCAACTTATATATTTATATAAAAAAAAAAAAAACAAAAAATAAACACTATACAATATGCTTAAATATATATATATATATACCACCTAATCTTATGCCATAATTTTGCTATCGATACCTAACACTAATTGTTACCAAGAAAAAAAAAGCAAAAGAAAAAGCAAAATTCGAATTGTAAGCATTTTGTTTAAGTTGATTTTTGATTTTTTTGTTAGTTCGTTTGTTTGTTTGTGGACAATCAATAATATGCTAGGCTTGCCATAACGATAACAATTACGATTACAATTACGATAACGATAACAATAACGATAACTTTGAATTATAATTGTTGTGCCTCTTTTATGTTCCCACTTGCTCCAAGCGTGCCTATCTAGTTATCTCTCTCCCTCTCTCTTTATCTCTCTCTCTCTCTCTCTCTCACTCAAACACCTCTCTCTCTCTCTCACTGTCTGCCTTTGTCTTCGTCTGTCTGAGTTTCTGCCTGCAAACTGAATAAATCGCACTCTTTCTAATTATTACATAATTGGTAACCTTTTTTTAAGCTTTTTCTGCTTTTTGCGTTTATCGTTTTGGTTTGGAATTTTGATAGATTTATCGATTGTGCGTATACTTTATACTTCGGTGTGGTGTTTTCTTTTACATTACATTGTGTTCCATTTTCCATTTCGTTTCGTTTCGTTATGTCTCTCGTTTCAATTTGCCTGTCGTTTCAACAAAAACTTAACGATAGAGATAATGTGAATATCGCATGTAATCGATTTAATCCGTTGAGTTTTGTAGCAAGCAGCGCGCATTCGCATGCAGTTTTGTAGTGTCAGCTCTACTGACGTTATCGTTATGTATGTTAATTATCGATAAGTGTTAGAATAAAAAGGCAGCTATGATATTCATAACATTGCACAGGTAAGCATTCCAGTTTAAAGAAACGAATCCTAACGAATAGCGAGTTTTCTTGGACTATCTTGGACTTGCCTTGTGTTAACTTGCATTTTGCATTTGCATGTTATCGATAAACGATAAGAAAACGATTACACAGTGTAGAAAACACTTTATCTCTCTCGCTCGCTCGCTCGCTCTCTCTCTCTATATATACTCTACACTTTACTCGTTACTCGCTACTTTAACTCGTTGTCTCTTTTCTTTGCCATACACTCATACTTGCACAAATCCACACACACACACACACACACACACACACACACATACATACACACACACCTCCACACATATATTTGTCTATTTTAATATGATTTATATTGTACATACTATTCTATCTCTAAGTATCTATTATATGTCTTTATCTATGTATATATGGTACCTATGTATGCTATTCCTAGTCTCTAAGTTGTTTCGTAGTCAATAACCCCATCCCCATAACCAACAGCACCACTACATAACTCTCCAATCTCTACACTCTCCACTCTCACACGCATAACAAACTCTAAACTTTAACTGTAAACTATGTCAACCACTTAACTCTGACCCTCTAAAACTTTCAACCACACACACAGCCATATCACACACACACTCACACACGCACACACACACACACACATACATACAGCCATGTCACACATACATAGAATTTAGTACAGTCTCTAGAGTTTGACAGTTCATATTTCGAGGTTCCCCAGAAAACTCTGTAAAATAAAACAGTTTTTTTTTTTGCTTTACTCTCAACTTTTTAATCTCTGAATAATACTACATGAAAAACAACAACAACAACAACAAGAACAATTACAAAAACAACAACAAGCAAAATAATTATAATACAGATGATAAAAATACTTCCCCAGTTCTTTATCCACACTGTACATAAAGAAAGAAGACTCACAACTAAACTGAGGCTTAAACAAAAACCAAACATAGATCAGATCCAAGTCAAGCAATCAACTTTACGTATTTTAACAATACAATAACTATACATACACACACACACATACACACACACACACACATATATATATATATTTATATATATATATATATATATATGTATATACATACACACACATAATATAGTTTATATATACCTATATATATATATACATATATTTAATTTTATCAAAAAGATATCGAAGAAGAATCGAAACGCATTAAGGGCCATTAGCTCGACTTACTTACTTACTACTCGTTTATAAATATATATACATATATTCTCGTATTCATAATCGAATCGCAACTACATATATACTTGCTTATATATATATATATATATATATATATAAATATGTATATATATACATATATATATATATATATATAAATATATACACAATTCCTATAACTATATATATATGAGATATATATACATATATAAAACATATATACGTATAAACCTACAGCATACTCGGCATGTATCTGTTTGGCGGTAAGTTTTGTAAATTTTTGGACGAATCCGGACTCGAACGTGAATGCACGTGTCCCGAAATAATCAGCCGACATCCGCAATGTGAATGCGATCGCAAACACTTCAACAACATTTTGTGGGCCACTGTCACAGTTTTCCAAGTAAGAACAATAACAATCTCAGAAACAAAACACCAAAAAAAAAAAAAAAAAAAAAAAATTAATTAAACAAATAAGAAATATATATATAACAAAAATTCAAAATACCTATCCAACTATTTATCCCTATCAAAGTTATACAAGTAATATTTCCTTCACAAAAAAAAAAACAAAAAAAAAAAAAAAAAAATTAATAAACAACAAAAGTGCAGCTCTTATACCTTATCTATAACTAGTTTTTTGCGTTAGTTTTAGTTTAGTTTATCCTATTACCTATATCTTTTATTCACGCTCGTTCTTCTAGCGATCAGTTTTAGTTTTTTGCCTCAATATATTTTCATATGGTTTCCTAAGTTCGTTTACGTCTTTCACACGTTTTATACTTAGTTTCGATTACTTTTTCGATTAGCAAGTAGTAATAGATATCTTTAAACACACATATACTCACACACACGCACACAAAAAAACACATACACACTCTGACGTATATGATAAGTTAATCGAATTTAGTTCGATTTATGAAACTTTACTTCTGCGAATTACTTCCAAAGTTGCCTCAGCTAAGCTGAATATTTCGATTGAGTAACAACATTGATACATGTTATCGATAACTAATTTAAATAACTACGTTTCTAAACTGAAGAATATTCAATTATAAAAATCAAGTTAACCTTCTAGCAAAATACAATTAAATGTTACTTTAATGAAGTATGAAACTTAATTTGCAGCCTAAAAAAATGCTTAATACTATCGATAACATTTTTTATTAATTTTATTTAGAGACAATTTCTTCTCGAAACACGGCTCAATTTGAAACTCTTAAAGAACTATTCCAAATGTGAAGCCTTTAAATACTGTTTAAGCTGACAATGTTATCGGCACTCTGCACCTAAATATATCGACTGTCCCTTTCTCTTTAACATACATTTATCGGCAAAAAAAAATACATAAGGAAGTCGCTACTGTCAGCTTAGTTACTCTGAAAAATACGCTCACCATACTATCACACTCTCTAGCTCTTGTGTTTTCTTTCATTTCTCTCTCTTTCTCTCTCTGTTTCTCTTTCTCCCCTTCTCTCTCTCTCTCTTATCTCTCTCTCTCTCTCTCTCACTCTCACACATAAACCCACACACAGTCTTTAATCATTTGTAACATACACTCCACTCATTTGTTTTGCATGATTTCCTTGAATTTGAAATTTAAATTCTTTTGTTTGTTTTATCCACGTCTTTGTCTTACTTTCGATTAAACGTATGAGAACCTTAAATCCAATTAAATGATACTTATATTGCCGTTACGTTTGTTCTATACATATATATATACTATATATATATATATATATGTATACCTAACACAACTATACACTTACCATATATAAAAATATATTTAAAAAAAAAGTAAATAAAACGATATATACGATATATAAAAACTTATGTATAGGCATTGAAGCGCTTCGTTTGTTGGCTTCGTTTGCTTGATTCTTTCCTTCCGAATATGCTGTTGCTTTGTCTTCTTTCTGCGTTGCTTTTTATAAATATTTCTTCTGTTTTCCTTTTTTCATACACATAGCAACAAGTTTCTTATTTGCTTTTTGCGCATTGCCAAACACCCAAAAAAATGCATATAATTCATGTACAGCCACGCCCAAAAAAAAAAAAAAAAAAAAAAAAAAAAAAATCTATATATAATCGTATTGTTCAAATATATCAAAACATATAGCAACAATTATTTATTGGCACGTCGTGTAAAACACATAAAACAAAAAACAAAAAAACAGAAAAAACGAAAATATATATATATAAATATTTTAATTAGATTTGAATTTCTATGCAAGATTTTTGCGCGCTTTAAAAATTGATTTTTGTTCATTTCCTGAGTTTCTTCACTTTTGCTGCAGTTTTGGAGTTACGCTCTTCAGTTCGAAGTTCCAGCGCTTTGTCTTGTTTGGAAGCGTTTCTGTTTTGTTTGTTTTTTATTTTTAACCACACCACGAATTAACTACGAGTTTTGAGTGTTTTTTTTTTTTTTGTATTTTTTGGTTTTTCTTTTCGTTCTAAATAATGTAGAATTATTTACAATTTTCATTTTCTTTGCGTTTTTCATTTGCCAATTGCTTTTACTGCGCTTTGGCAATAATTATATGTTTCTTGGTTTTTTTTTGTATTTTCGTTTCTGTTGAATGTATTTAAAAAGTTAAGAATTGTTATAACTAACTGTGGATTTAGCACAGGATTACATCAAGTATACTAATTTATTTGTTATTGTTTTAATTGGATAACCAAGTTTAGTTAAGTGAGATTGCATTATAATTTGAAGTTATGTGTCTTTCGTTTGTTAAGCTACAAGAATAGTTGGTATGAGACAGATAAAAAGCAAAGCTAACATATATATATCTAACCTTACATATATATATATATTATATATCAAATTTATAATTATATAATATTAATAATAATAATAATAATAAAATCTAACACTTTTTTTTGGCGTTTTGCTTCTCCAACATGATCCGTTTCTTTGTGCTCTCTTTTTTCTTACTTTCTTTCTTTATCCCAACACAATATGTTTATTGGTATTTGTTCTTTTTTTTTTGTGTTTCGTGCTTCTTTCAATAAATCCGTATATCAATATATATATTCCAAAAAAAATATATATATATATATGTATGCAAATATATATATATAATAAATAAACTGCACCACGTTTGCCGCCCGCCACCTGCAACTGCAACCAATCAACCATCAATACCAACAACAACAACAACAACCACCACCACCACCAACGATACAACAACATCAACAACAAAATCAACAAAAAAAAAAAACAACAACAACAAAAAACAACAAAAATGTTTTTAGATACTGACGCAAGAGGATTGGAACGTGGTCTTATTCAATGGCATGGAAAAGACAAGTCATTGGGCCGCATTGTACTTTGTGGCTCTAATGACCTTCGGCAATTATGTGCTGTTTAATTTATTGGTCGCCATTTTGGTTGAGGGATTCAGTTCAGAGGTAGAGTTTTGCCAACACCCAACAATAAACAAGTTTCACATATATACTTTTGCAAATATTTTCTAGCCAATTTTGGGAAAACGTTTCACTTTCAACTGCAAAAGCCAGAAATGTTGGAAACCTTTTCCTAGCGAATGAAAAAAAAATTGGCAATTGTTGCGTTTGTTCACGTAAACAATGTTTCGATTACGTTGTAAATCGATTAATTTCAGATACTTAGCAATTGTCAAACTGAAGCAAACTTCACTTGTCTGCATATGAAATGTTTCCCATTCCCTAAAAGTAATTAAAAAGAAAAGCTTAAAATGCTCTTACTATTCTTACTCAATCAACGATAGATCAATTCAAAGAAATGAAAACAATTAACTTAACATACGAAACTTTTAGACTAATCACAAGCAGGACAGAAATGTATCGTGAATCGATAAACGTTAGTGGAAACATTGTTTCGCAGGGCATTAACGATAGAACGCGTTGCTCCGGATGTCCGAGACGTTGAGGAAAAAAAGTCTAATTTTGAAATTTTGATTCCCTCAGCGAAATGAACGTCGCGAGCGCGAACAGCGTGAATTGGTTAAGAAACTGCGCGAAGAGACATTGGCCGAAAATTATAGCGATGGTATGTACGATGAATCACGCAGCGAAGCGGATTCATCGACCACTAACGATAGTTACTACGAGGTACGCAATCGATGGCGCAGTGCCGAGGATGTGCGCAAGGTAAGTGAACGAACAGCGATCCCAGCTTCCGCAGCCAACAAAAGCTCGACTCTAAAGCCCGCAACTGAATGTGCGTGTGTCTGTCAATCTGTATATAAATGTAAATATATCTATATATATATATATATATATGTGTATGTGTAAGTGTGTGTGTGCGTGTGTGGAAGAGTCGTGCCACGGTATGTATAGATATCGTATGTAGTATCCACGTCTATCATCGCCTCAGCAGCTGCAGGACTCCGCCGAGCTGATCATTGAGGCCAAAAGCAACATGCATCGCCAGCGCCTCCTACAGCCCATCCAAGACTATCAAATTAATGAGCTACCCTCGCAAAGTGGCAGCACTGCCTCTGGTGCGGCCAGCGCCGCAGCTGGCTCTAGTGCCGACAAGGAGGCAAGCAGCAAACTCTTGCCCCACGATGACCCAAAGCCAACACGTGGCGGTCTCAAAAAGGTATGCACACACAATATGTGTTCACATTTGCATGCAATGCACCATGTAAGTGTAAGTGTCAACTATTGCCCGTGCTGTCATATCAACAGACATACTCGATTAAGGATCGACGCAGCGATGCGCCACGCCTCTCCAAAATGCGACTCATACGCGACCCGCCGATGATAACAACGACGGCGGCAACGCCACAGGATTCGCCCAGCACCACCATGGACACGGGCATGAGCTTTCGTCAGTGGGGCGACGCTGAGGTAAATTTCGAATGCATTTCCATGCGGTTTATTATTACTTGTATACCTCTTACTAACACTCTCTTAAAACTATACTTTCCCAACGTCTTTCCCAACTTAATTGCTTGTTCTGCCTCTCTCGATTAGCTTCCTATGCAGTAGATCATTTGACTTGGTTTCATTTGAACAAATCACTTGCAAATTGCAGCCTTTTCACCACTTTTTACAGTGTTCCATTCTGTTGGCTTTAACTACGCATAAATGTCTTTATAAATTCCATAAAGTGAATTTTGAAAAAGTTAATTTGCACTTTGTATCTTTGCAGAAATAAGTTTGCAAATGTTTTAACATTTAATAGTTGTGTCGTAGTTCTATGTGCTGCATGCAACCACGTTGCATGTTGCATTTGGCTAACAATGCTGTAAGCTTTCGCTTGCATAACTTCTGTGCCTGTTTATTTAAACATGATATAATAGACAAGAAAAAAAAAAAAAAAAAACATTGAGAAAACTATTGCCGAACTGGTGCAGCAATTATAAATCTCAGCTGTTTTTGTCGCTCGCAAGCTGCGTGTTTTTGAGAAAGGAAAATAAATTATGGGAGTAAATCATTTATAAAATTAGAAAATTGAATTTTTTGTTTTATTTTCTGCTTGGCTACTTCTCTCCAGCCATTTGTACTACTTATGTCACTCGCTTTTCTTGACAAATCTCCGATGCCCTCAGTAAATATGAATGCTCTTTGTTTTCTCTCACTTCACTAACTCTCAACTAACAGCTTTGTGTGCCTCACATTTCAATGGTTTCTATGTGCTTTGGAAGCTCATTCTTTAGAGCAGATGAATGTTAATCTGCTCCACGTAGCGTAAAAGCTTTCTGAGCTTTAAGCTATCATTATGTATGTATCTTTCAAAGGTCTTTTTCATTTATGAAAGTTGTTAGATATTTACTTGATCAGATGAAATGTTATTCAAAAGTACACTTTCAATGAGCTTTTACACGAGAGCTTAAGCCAAAGCAAAGGAGAAGAGTTCAAGGTGCTCCATTTGACTTAAAGCTCAAGCAACAAGCTCACTTTAAGTGTACATGTGCTTTTAAAGCTCTATGTTCATAAGCTTGAAGTTACGTTCTGAGTGCCTAAAATAACTTTAAGAGTGTAATTTAATGGAATTCTTAAAAGCTTTTAAATGCTTGTCATTTGATATACGCTAAGATATATTCCTATATGTCAACTTATTTCAAGTCAATTAAATTAACTTATTAAATATTCAGCATTGCCCAAAGCTGCATTAAATTAGCTTTGCCTTATGGAAAGTAAAGTCAAAGCTTTTTCTGTAGATTTTTATAAGAAAATTATATTACTTGATTAGACAAAACAGTTCGTAGAAGAACTGCGAGCTAGCTAAAAGCTCTTTTTCGTTCTGAAAGCTGCTTTTCAATGCTTTTTGACGACAAATAAGCAGCCGTTAAAGCTTTCATTGGGATTTAATAGACAGTAACTCTATTAAGGTTAAAAGCCCTAAGCAAACTAATAACGTTAGCTAAAGTAATCTGAAGACCACAAGCAGCTTTTCCTGAACTTTTCTTTAATCAAATGCCAAAAAAGGTTTTCATTTATCAGTTTGTTATTTTGTTTTCTTTTCTGCTTGGTTACTTCTCTCCAGCCATTTGTACTACTTATGTCACTCGCTTTTCTTCACAAATCTCCGATGCTCTCAGTAAATATGAATGCTTTTGTTTTCTCTCACTTCACTAACTCTCAACTAACAGCTTTGTGTGTCTCACATTTCCCTCTAATTTATTGCACTAATTTGCAAATGTTAGACATCTCCAGAACTATCCAGTTTTTGTACTAAACATATTTCCAACTCTTATTAACTTTGGCTAACGCACATTCACAGCCGCCCAGCTCGCCATCGCCGTCGCTGCTGAAGCCGCCGAACATCTTCACGGGGGGTCAACGCACATTGGACGAGGGCATACCCGCTATTGATCTAATACCGCCATCGCCAGTGTTGGCGCACAAGCCGTTGAATATATTGAATGCCAGCCAGTTGCAGGGCCATGGCACGCCCAGTGGGAGCATTGCGAGCGGGAGTAGCAATCAGTTGAGCAGTCTGCTACCCAGTGCATTGGCCAGCAGCATGCATAGTGTGATCATTGATGATATCTCAAAGAATTCCAGCACAACGGCCGCTGCCACGCCCATTTATGTGCCCACCATTTCATCGACAACGGCAACGGCAACCGCAACGGCAACGTTGCAACCACCAACGGAGAGTCACAGTCACAGTTTGAATCTGTCGGATTTGTCGCCGTTGACAGTATCGCTAACGGGTTCCGTGAGCTCGGCTATGGGTAGTGGAGGCGTTGGAGCAAGCGCAGGAGGTGGAGGTGTCGGAGGAGGTGGCGGAGGTAGTGCCTCAACAAGTGGCAGCTCATCAAGTGAACGTTTGCCCTTAGCGCCAGCAAGCAGTTTCAAGCAACGCTTCCGACGCAGCAGCTCCAAGAAACGTCCACAGACATTGCACAGACCCAGGCCAGATGATAACATCAGTGCGCCCGATGAGGAGGAGCATCAGCTGAATAATGGCAGCGATAACAGTTGCCTGCTGCGAGGCGGCATCGCTGGTGGCAGCGCCGAGACACGGCACAAGGATACGAATCGCTTGAGTCCACAGAACTCCATACGTCGTCTATCGAACACATTGAGCATTGGCAGCGGTCCGGGCAGTCGTCGTGCCTCAGCTTGTATATTCAACTCGCAGGTCTATCAGAATCTGAATCAACCGCCCAAATTGAAGCCGGGCGCTGGACAGCGTCGGATGAGCTCCATTGAGCTGGCATTCAGCAAGACATCGCATTTGAATCTACACAATTTGGAGGCAAATCGCAAGTCATTGTCGTATACGAATTCGAAAATCGATTTGGATAAATGGCAAAAGTCCTACACGAATCTGAATGAGCCGGATATGCCGGATATGCTGCAACAATATATGGAGGCGCGGGATAAGCGCAAGAATTCCATCAGTCATTACAATCTGAAGAAGCGTCTCGAGGAGAAGGAGCTGCAACAGTTACAGCAGCTGCATCAGCAGCAATTGCAACAGCAGCAAATGCAACTCGATTCCCAATCGCATTCACAGTTGCCGCCACAGCAGCTGACCAAGGAGTTGCAACAGCTGTCCATGCAACAACAACAACAACAACAGCAACACCAGCAACAGCAACAACAACAACAGCAACACCAGCAACATTCCATGGTGCCCTGCGGAGAGCACATGTCCAAGCTAAAGATACTCATCCAGCGGCTCACACCGAAGCACTTCACCATCGAACGTGAGTCCTACTCCATGTACGTCTTTCCGGAGGAGAACAGGTATGATCATAGTCAAATTAAACCACTTTTTTACCGACTTAAAGCAAAGCTTAATCATGACATTCAAACACATTTGGATGCAGGCAGAAAGACGAAAAATATATATTGTGTTCATCTGAATAAGTTTAATCACAGAGCAATGAGAGCTTTCAGCTTGAAAACGAAATATTATTATCCCTTTCCATGTGCTTTTAAAGCTCATTTGGTGCGCTTTTGAAGCTCATTTTATTTGTGTATTCTAGTTCAATATATTCGTTATATACTTCAGCAGATCATTCCTCTTTCAAACGAAAGCTTTCGAGCTCGTTTCTATGTGCTTTGCAAGCTCATTTCTATGTGATTTGCAAGCTCATTTCTATGTGCTTTACAAGCTCATTTTTTAGAGCTTAGAGCAGCAGCTGAATGTTAATCTGCTCCACGTAGCGTAAAAGCTTTCTGAGCTTTAAGCTATCATTATGTATGCTTTCAAAGGTCTTTTTCATTTATGAAAGTTTTTATATATTTACTTAAACAGAAGAAATGTTATTCAAAATTACACTTTCAATGAGCTTTTACAGTGAGCTTAAGCCAAAGCATAAGAGAAGAGCTTAAGCTGCTCTATTTGTATTAGACTTAAAGCTCAAGCAACAAGCTCACTTTAAGTGTACATGTGCTTTTAAAGCTCTATGTTCATAAGCTTGAAGTTACGTTCTGAGTGCCTAAAATAACTTTAAGAGTGTAATTTAATGGAATTCTTAAAAGCTTTTAAATGCTTGTCATTTGATATACGCTAAGATATATTCCTATATGTCAACTTATTTCAAGTCAATTAAATTAACTTATTAAATATTCAGCATTGCCCAAAGCTGCATTAAATTAGCTTTGCCTTATGGAAAGTAAAGTCAAAGCTTTTTCTGTAGATTTTTATAAGAAAATTATATTACTTGATTAGACAAAACAGTTCGTAGAAGAACTGCGAGCTAGCTAAAAGCTCTTTTTCGTTCTGAAAGCTGCTTTTCAATGCTTTTTGACGACAAATAAGCAGCCGTTAAAGCTTTCATTGGGATTTAATAGACAGTAACTCTATTAAGGTTAAAAGCCCTAAGCAAACTAATAACGTTAGCTAAAGTAATCTGAAGACCACAAGCAGCTTTTCCTGAACTTTTCTTTAATCAAATGCCAAAAAAGCTTTTCATTTCGTTATTTTGTTATTTTGTTGCGCCCAATACGTGTTTCGTGATCAATTTCAAATGCAAATATCCACTAAAGGATATTGTTAACGATTCCTCCAAACTTTGTAACAAAACTACAAACTATTTTCTGCAGTTGATTTTCATTTTCATTTTCATTTTCATTTACGTTTTTCGCTCGTTTTTCGCTTTCTTTTTTTTTGTTTTTTTTTTTTTTGTTTCTCGCTTTTGGCTGTAACTGTAATTCACTTTCAACTTTGTTGCAGCTGCTCCACCCTCAGCGATTTCAATCATTTACTGTGTTAACAATTTTGTTCTGTTTTTCAATCGTTTTTGTGTCGCTTCTATTTTTTTCGCCCCCGTTTACTGTTGACAGATTCCGTCAGATTTGCACGTGGTTTGTGAACCAGAAATGGTTCGACAATGTTGTCCTATTGTTCATAGCACTCAATTGCATAACTTTGGCAATGGAAAGACCAAACATCCCTCCAAGCAGCACCGAACGAGTGTTCCTGTCAACAGCCAATTACGTGTTCACCGTCGTCTTTACAGTTGAAATGTTCATTAAGGTATGTTGTTGCATAGATTCACATTTGATTCATTCCGTTCATTTAGTTCACATTGTAATTGATGCAATTCGTTGTTGGTGCTATTCTTCTCGACTTACAGGTAGTTGCCACGGGCATGTTTTATGGCCCGGATGCATATTTCACATCCGGTTGGAATATCATGGATGGATCTTTGGTTACAATATCGATAATTGATTTGTTAATGTCATTGATTAGCGAATCGAGTCCAAGGATATTTGGGATTTTAAGGGTAAGTTTGGTCCAAGCACTGACAAACCGGCAACATACACAGAAAACCAAAAATATGAAAAGCATCGTGTAGCGGCAACTGGCAACTAATCGACAACAGCGTCACAACCAACCACATACGGTGTGTGTGTGTGTGTGTGTGTCTCAACCACTCCATCGACTCCACCACGAACCACCAAAAAAAAAAAAAAAACTGCTAAAAGCAATGAACAAATTATATATAGAATCAACTGCTAATGCGCACGCGGCTCAGTAAAGCTCTAGCTATTGCTCGCTCGCTCGCTCGCTCTTTCGCTCTCTCTCTCTCTCTCTCTCTCTCTCTCTCTCTCACTCTATCTCTTTCTCTCTCTTTCTTTAACTTTAGCTCTAGCTATATATCTGTCTCTCTCTCTCTCTCAATTGGCTACTCTAAGTCACTTACAAACGCTATCTGTCTCTTTCTAATGCACACATCTCTCGTTATCATCGACAAAAACTGAACGCCTTATAAAAAGCTGTCTCTCTCTGTCTCTCTTTCTTCCTCTGTCTGTTTCTGTCTCTGACACTCTCTGTATCTCTCTCTCTCTCTCTCTCCATTGAATTCTATATATGTATATTATATATTGTGTATGAATCGGGTATTCCATATTAACCATAATATAAAAATAAAACTCAACCAAAAACCAAACCGATCTGCAGGTAAATTCTCGTGCTATAACATTTAATGGCAAACCAATTACTCGTAACGCTTTTATCTATCTAACTACCTATCAATCTATCTATCTATCTATCTGTAACTCTTACCCTCACTCTCTCTCGCTCGCTCTCTCGCTCTCGCTCGCTCTCTCTATCTGCGTGTGTATATGTGTGTGTAGAGTCCCCCATTTGAAAGTGTTGAAAGTTCCCCTCCTATGTATACATCCAAAGTAAATTGTTGTTTCATTCTCATAACGTTTATATATATATATATATATATATATATATATGTTTTATATATTATAACTGTATCTTTCAGTAACTGCATTTCTTAACACCCTCACGCCCCAATTCCAATTGCTAAACTTAAAACTTAACCTCACATTTTGATTTCATTTTATTATCATTTCTATCGAATCTGTAAAAGTCTAAAGTCTACAGCAAGAAAAAGTCAAGTGTTACATTATATCAATAGGCTTTCGAGAGAGTTTAAATTATATACGTTATTTCAATTCCATTCGTTCCACAGCTGTACTCGTGTATTTGGAATTGCTGTACAAGATTTAGACATTTTGGTCAATGGATTCCTCTACTTGATTTGGATAAGTTGTGTGTTCCGAGTTGGATTCGATCCCATCATTATTTGTTCCGATTCCATGTGTTCCGTGTGTCTGACTATACTGTTTTCCGACTCCGCAACTACCGCTAGTTATTCCAATTGAGTCGGTTGAATTAATTTGTGTTCGATTCCACACCTTACTCAAGTTTCTTCAGTTAAATGCCTCGGATTATTATGTGTTTTGATTCCACTTGTTCCGCGAGCGATTAATATCAAGTCGGGTAAGTTCATATATGTGTTCCGATTCCACTCGTTCTGCGAGTGATTCCAATAAATTAATTAAATAATATTTGTTCCGATTCCGCTCATTCCGCAAGTTTGTTCTATTGAATCCTGCGGATAATTATCTGTTTCCATTTCACTTGTTTTTCGAGTTACTCCAATTGATGGAGTTTCGATTCCACTTGTTCCGCAAGTCTGTTCAGATAAATCACTTGATCGTGCTTTGATTCCACTCGTTCCGCGAGTTGCTCCAATTGATTGTGGTGCGATTCCACTCGTTCCGCGAGTTACTCCATTTGATTACGTCGAATTGGTATCTATTCCGATTCTATTTCTTCCGCGATTTACTCCAATTGATTGTGGTGCGATTCCACTCGTTCCGTAAGTTTCTTGGTGATTTCTTCAATTTTGTATCTGTAGTATAGTAACAATACCACAAGTACCGCGAACTACTGTACTCAACTTGAGGGATTACTGACTGTTCCAATTCCATGCGTTTCAACACCTACACAAATTTACTTCGTTAGATCACTGAGCATAGCAATGCCAATTCGCTATGTTCAGTATATTAAAATGAATATAAACTTTAATAGCTGTTCCAATTCCACGCATTCCAACGTTCACCCCTCCTAAAGCTTGACACAATTGAAATGCTTTTTACAGATTCGATGCTGCATAATTGCAAGACGTAAGGTGTTAAATGTATAATCGTTTTGAAAGTCCCTACTCCCCCCACTCCCCCTTAGAAGTTGATGGCAGTTACACAGCGCGTAACGCACTATTTTGCCCGCTTAATGCCTTTTGTGATGCTCGCTTAACAACATATTCCACACCTCATTCATTCCACATTCCACATTGTTGCATTTGCCATTCCCATTGTAACGATAACATTTCTTAAATGACTTTTTGCTTAATTGTCATGTTCCGTTGCTGTTTCTGTTTCAGTTTCTGTTTCTGATTCAGTTTCAGTTTCAAGTTGTTTCTATTTCAGTTCCATCACTGGCGAACGTTGAGACTATATATATATATATATATATATGTATATATGTATATGTATATGTATATGTATATGTATATGTATATGTATATGTATATGTATATGTATATGTATATGTATATGTATATGTCTATGTATATGTATATGTATATATGTATGTATATATATAGTTATATGTATATGTATATGTATATGTATATGTATATGTATATGTGTATGTATATGTATATGTATATGTATATGTATATGTATATGTATATGTATATGTATATGTATATGTATATGTATATGTATATGTATATGTATATGTATATGTATATGTATATGTATATGTATATGTATATGTATATGTATATGTATATGTATATGTATATGTATATGTATATGTATATGTATATGTATATGTATATGTATATGTATATGTATATGTATATGTATATGTATATGTATATGTATATGTATATGTATATGTATATGTATATGTATATGTATATGTATATGTATATGTATATGTATATGTATATATATAGTTATATGTATATGTTATGTATATATTTCACATAGTTAAGCATAGTTATTAATTGCACCTTGATTTGATATATTTGATTCGCAGGTGTTTCGGCTACTTCGTTCCCTGAGGCCGCTGCGTGTGATTAACCGCGCCCCGGGTCTGAAACTAGTCGTGCAAACGCTCTTATCATCCCTGCGTCCCATTGGGAACATTGTGCTGATCTGTTGCACCTTCTTCATCATCTTTGGCATCCTCGGTGTCCAGCTGTTCAAAGGGACCTTCTTCTACTGCGAGGGCGAGAACATTAAGAACGTACGCAATGCGGATGAATGCCGTCGCATACCTGGGAACGTTTGGACAAATCGCAAATATAATTTCGATGATCTGGGCAAGGCGCTGATGTCACTGTTCGTGTTAAGTTCCCGCGATGGTTGGGTTAACATCATGTATACGGGCCTCGATGCCGTCGGTGTCGATCAACAGCCGATTGTCAACTACAACGAATGGCGTCTACTCTATTTTATTGCGTTCATACTGCTCGTTGGATTCTTTGTGCTCAACATGTTTGTCGGCGTTGTCGTTGAGAACTTCCATCGTTGTCGCGAGGAGCAGGAAAAGGAGGAGAAGATCCGGCGGGCGGCAAAGCGGGCCTTACAAATGGAAAAGAAGCGACGACGAATGCATGAGCCACCCTACTATACAAACTATTCGCCAACCCGAATGTTTGTGCACAATGTGGTTACATCGAAGTACTTTGATCTGGCCATAGCCGCGGTAATTGGACTGAATGTGGTCACCATGGCAATGGAATACTATATGATGCCCAAGGCATTGCAATATGCCCTGAAGATCTTCAATTATTTCTTTACGGCCGTCTTCATACTCGAGGCGAACATGAAGCTTGTGGCATTGGGCTGGCGTTTGTATCTGAAGGATCGTTGGAATCAACTTGATGTGGGCATTGTACTGCTCTCCATTGTGGGCATTGTGCTCGAGGAGCTGGAAACGAATATAATACCCATTAATCCGACAATCATACGGGTGATGCGGGTACTGCGAATTGCCCGTGTGCTGAAGCTCTTGAAGATGGCAAAGGGCATACGGGCGTTGTTGGATACGGTGATGCAGGCATTGCCGCAAGTGGGTAACCTGGGATTGTTATTCTTCCTGCTGTTCTTCATATTCGCTGCATTGGGCGTGGAGCTGTTTGGCCGCCTCGAGTGCTCCGATGAGATACCCTGCCAGGGACTCGGCGAGCACGCGCACTTCGCCAACTTTGGCATGGCTTTCCTCACATTGTTTCGCGTAGCGACTGGCGACAATTGGAACGGCATCATGAAGGACACGCTGAGGGATAATTGCGATGACGCAGCCGATTGTGTGCGCAATTGTTGCGTCAGCTCGGTTATTGCTCCCATATTCTTTGTGATATTCGTTCTTATGGCGCAATTCGTTTTAGTGAACGTCGTCGTGGCTGTACTGATGAAACACCTCGAGGAGAGCCACAAGCAAATGGAAGATGAGCTCGATATGGAGGTGGAGCTGGAGCGTGAGCTAGTACGTGAACAGGAATTTGCGCAGGAGCAAAAACTGTGCCAGCAGCTGGCGGAGGCGCAAAATAAAGTGGCAGCTCCACCGCGACCACTGGCCAAGGTCAAATCTCTGCCAAAGAACTTCATCTATAGCACACCATCGTTGGACAAAAAGTTTCCCAGCCTAACGGGCAGTGCGGCCACTAATTTGAATTTGAATCAAACTGGCGTTGCAGCTGGAATGGGAATGGGAATGGGAACGGGACGTCGCCAGACCATACAGTACTTCAATCAGCAACAACATCAGAGCCTCGGTCTAAGCCTGGCCGAAATGGGCGGCGCGCTGACGCCTCAGGCGCTTGGCGCTCGGCTGGGCGAGCCCTTCAATGTTGGCGCCGTGACGGCCGCTGCAAGTTGCTCATCAGCTGCGGCTGCGGCTGCCGCTGAGCATGGCTTGCAATTGCCGCCACTGGGCCGACGTGGGCGACGCGCCTCAGCTGCCGCCGGCTTCCGCAAGCGCGGCGTGCTGTCCAAGGAGCGTTCGCTCGATGAGCAGGCCATCCGACGACGCAATCTGGAGGCGAAGCGCACCAGCTGCGATTCATTGCCATGGGGCGGTGATGCCCTCGATTATAGGCGCGGCACCATCTTCGAGAGCCTCGAGAGCGATGGCGGTGGCAACAATAGTCCATCGTCCAGCTATGATCTCGATATACGCAGCATACGCAGCGCCGATGTGCCGCGCCCCTCCAGAGATGTGGATGAGCCGCATGCGCATGGAATAACAGCAGAGCCACTGGCCGTGGTCAGTGCTCTCGTGCAGCCCACGCCCACGCCCATATCATCAACGACCATCAACGCCCACCTGGCCACACCCACAAGCACACCCACAACCACACCAACGCCAACGCCCATTGGAATGCCCTTGCCCTTGCCCTTGCCCTTGCCCATGTCAATAACGCCCACCGTAACGCAACCACGTCGTCCATTCGGCTGGTCCCAATCTGTGGATCAGGGCTGCCTCCTGGGCGCCACCGGACGCAGCAGTCTCCTGCTGTCCGTGCCACGCTGCATGCCACCACGCAGCCGCAGCGGCAGCACCAAGCAGCTCTTCAAGCAGCAAGCCCTCGACGAGGATGCCGACATGGATGAGAGCTCGCTGCTGTTGCCCGCAGCGAATGCTCCAGCCTCGCCGGGCAATCTCAATCAATTGAATGGCTCCGCTGCTTCCGGTTCGGCATCCGGCTCTGGTTCCGGTTCCGCATCCTGCTCTGCAACCGCTTCCGCCTCCGGTTCCGGTTCACTTAACATCTCAGCCGCCGGCATCAGCAGCCCAGCAGCTCAGCTCAGCAGCAGCCTCGGCGCAGTCGGCGACGGTCCGACGCCAGGCAAATCCGACTCCGCGGACATCATGCGCATCATCAGCGAACGGCGTCGCATGGATCAGCGCGATCAGTGCGGCAACGAGGACAGCGATTACAATGAGTTGTTGCTCGTGAAATCGCCGCAGTCGTCAACGGATTAAGCATAAGTTCCACACACGCACACACACTCACACACACTCACACACACACTCACACACACTCAGTATCTTTTACTTCTTTCAAATCACATTCTTGCTTCTGTCTGGCAACATTTGCTATAAGGCAACGTTGCCAAACTTCACGCTGCAATTTACATATCGATAACGATACATTTTACGCAGCGGGCCTTTAAGTACAGTAAACTCTCACAATTATAGATTTATATGTCTTTTTGTTAAAGTTGTCAAATCTGAACTTTCTTTGCTTCTTAATAATTTTAATTTATTTATATTTCATTATTATATTATTATTATTATTAAATATTTAATATGTAACTTAATAAAATTATTTGTTACAGCTTTAGCAATTGTATATTTTTCTTGAATTCTTTTTTAAATATTAAAAAAAAATATTTAATTTATTTGTTTATGCTTTAAAAATTTTTATATTTTCTTAAATTTTTAAATAATTTTGTTAGACAAGAAAGTTCTGTTAAAAAGAAATCGATATTTTAATATTAAAATAAATTGATTACAAAAATTAAAGTAATTTTTTTTAGTTTTCCATTTATTTTCTAAAAAATAAATAAATAAATAAAATACAAAATTCGCTTAGCAAAAATGAATTTAAGCTTTAAGAACTTGAAAACTTTTATAAATGTCAAGTAATTGAAATTGAAATTGAGAAGGCTAACGCTCTCTCTCTCTCTCTCTCTATCTGTCTCTGTCATTCTCACACACACACACACACTCATAAACACATACACGTAACTGTAACTGTAGCCTGTGCTAACTTTAGGGAATTTTCCAAGTGCTCAGTTTGAAGAAAACGAAAACTAAAATCGTTAGGTGAATAGGCAAACATAATGATAACGATAAACGATAAACAATTAACGATAACATTACTCAATAGCGTTAGGCGTTAACTGTAAACTGTAAACTGTAAACTGTAACTGTAAACTGTAAACTGTAAACTGTTAACTGTAACGATAAACGATTAACGATAACTATTCAATTAGAGCGTTCTCTAACCAGAAAAAAAAACGAAAATCATAATAAAATTACAAATAATTGTCAACTGTTTTTAGTGCAATCTACGGTTTTCATAAGTTTAGCAACAACAAAAACACACACATGCGAAACAAACAAAATAAAACAAACTTATCGATAACAGTGAGAAAACACAAATCGTTGTTTAGAGCGTTTCTCTGTTTCAAACCAAAGTCGATAAATGCAGCAAACAATATAATAAACATATATATACCAAAATGCTGATTATTGATATGTATACAACAACCAAAAAAAAAAAAACATCTATATATATATATATATATATATATATATACAGTTATACATAAATATATACGTATAACCGGATTCAGTATATATATATATATATATATATATAGGAGAGTACATGCATACATGATGGAAATTGTGAACAAAAATCATCAACTCTGTGATTAGCTCTTAAAGTTTAAACAATTTATATAAACTATACAAAATAACAAAAGAACAAAGATGAAGATGGATGGGAATACGAAATGTATTTGGTACACATCCAACTTCTCGAGTCTGTATATAGAGCATCTGAAATATGTATGTGTATTGCATTATATTGTATTGTATTGTATTGGATCGTATTGTATTGTATTGTATTGTATTGTATTGTATTTTATGTAGTCTAAAAACAAACAAAAAGAAACGATTAAAGTAACAGCTGAGGCAGTATTCACACATTGATAAGCAATAACAATTTTAGCTCGTTAAGTTAAACAAATACTTTTAATGAAAAATAAATAAATTAATACCAGAAAAATACTAAAGTAATACTACAAAAATACCAAAATAATACCAAAAAAATACCAGCATTGTTGCCACTTTTCATGATAAAAAAAAACAAGAAAATTTATAAAAACGAATTTACATAGTAACTTAACACAGTCCCTCTCCCTCTCTCTCTTACACTCACACTCCCTGTCTCACTCTATCTCCCTCTCTCTCTCTCTCTCTCGCATACATAAGCGGATACGTTGCTCTTTGGACAATCTTTGGACTTTAGTGCGTTCTCTTTCTGGCCTTAACACAAGCGCGCTCGTTGTCTCGCTCATTTCAATAAAATTGTGCCAAAAAAAGAAAAATGAGAAAACTAAATTTAAACTAAATATACACAATATGCATCTCACTCGCACACACTCTCGCTCTCTCGCTCTCACACATACACAGAAAGTAAGGGTAATTAGCGTATGTTAACTTTTTTGCGTAGTAAAACATATAAACCAGAAAATCTTAAAGTAATTGATTGAGCTGAAAGAAAAGCCCCCTCCCCCCTCAACAAACACAAGAGGAGCAAGTGTATAAGCGATTAATGATTAGCGATTAACGATAAACGATAACCCAAAGGTTTATTTTTATATGCCAGTAAAAATAAAATCTAATGAAACTAACGGGCTAACGGGCAAATACCGAAAATACTAAAGTACATTCTAGTGTTAACTGTAGCATATATGGTATATATATATAAATATCGATATGTATATATCGATACATACATATATATAGTTATATATACGTAGTGCAACTTTTAATGATAGTCGCAATAGTTACTTAAACATTGTCTAACTGCAATAGTTAAACTACCCGCTCACTTCTTAACCCTTGAGAGCAATACAAAATCCTCAGAACCGAACCCCGGAACAACTTGATGTCGTAGCATTTATATAAAAAGTAAATAAATAAAAAATTATTAGTGAAATTTGTAAACTAAATTATAGAATATACTATACTATATATACTTCTATATTAATGTATATGTATATATGAAACTATCAACGAATTACAATAGCTAACCTAAAAGTCAGCACAAAGGAGAACTTATCGAAGTCATGTAGAAGAAGAATTATGAAAGATGAAGATGAAGATGAAGGAGGAGGAGGAAGAAGATGAGGAAACATAAACACTGTCAATTTCTCAACATGGTCTAAAGAATATTACAAATAAACAAAAACAATGGCATTTTTTACACTCTTTGTAGATCAAATGAAAATGTATCGATAACGATAATGATAACGATAACGTTAGCATACACAAGTTTAGATAAACTTTTGACACACCACAACAACAAAGCAAACAAGCAACAAATCGAACTTAGAAACTTTATTGCTAATTACGATCGGGGCCGATAACGGGCGTTACGCGTAACCGAACACATTTATACAACAACAACAAGAACAAGAACAACAACAACAACAACAAGAACAACAACAAACAAAACAAAATTTAATTATTATGTAATAATTTCATCTGTGCCTTTCTCTACGAATATACGATCTATATATGTATATATAAATACAAATTATGATATATATCGATATATACTTATGAACTACTTTATACTACTTCACATGTGCTCTTCTCTATACACACACACACACACACAAACACACACACACACATCTCTCTCTCACTCTCGCTAGTGAAGCTGCAAAGTTATCGATAATTTTGTTAACTTTCAACATGAAGCTACGATCCATCGATCTTGCCAGTGATTTATCGATATTTAACGATCGTTTTGCTGCTTTGCTTTCGACAAACACACACATACGTATGTTAAACGTAACGCAGCAACTACTTGTTAGGTAAGCAGGGCCTACTGTCAGGACCGTCAAGCAGTTTCAAGCAGTGCAACACAGCTTGCTAGTCTTTATATTTCCATCTCTTTCTGTCCAACATACAAAAACCAGCAGATGGGCGACTCAACTTAAATTTAATGGTTTTCTAATACCTAAAGTGTGTGTTTTTAAATATTTATTTCTCTTTTGAAAATGTTTTAAAAATATTGAAAAATACTAAATAAAATGTTCATTTAATTTTTAAAACATATTTTTTTTTTCTTTTTTTTTTTGAAAATATTGAAAAATGTTAAAAAAAACTTAAAAAATTAAATGAAATGTTAGTTTCAGCTTTAGAAATATTTTAAAAGTATTTATTTCTCTATTGAAAAATACTAACAAATTTTAATTTCATTTTCAAAATAATGAAAAATACTAAAAATGTAAATTTCAACTTTGCAAATATTTTACAAATCATTAAAAATATACAAGAAATTTAAAAGTTAACGCCTATCTGAAGAAAAGCTGGTAAGAAGTCGAAGAAGAAGCTAAACTAAGTAAAGCTAAGCAAAAAGAAACTAATTTTGAAGTAAAACAATTACAAACACACACACACACACAGACACACACACTTGCACAAACACTTGATATAACTACATAATAATAATAATAATTAAATGAGATTTACTTAAGCCTACTAATAAAATAAAACCAAAAAAAAAAACCCAACACGTAACATCTTTATAGGTTAATGCGCTGGTAGTTTCGTATTATTATTATTATTTTTTTTTTGTAATTTTTTTAACTTAGCTGCTTGAATATGAAAAACGAATACACTTTTTTGAGAGCGTGCAAAACACTACACTACAAAACAAAACAAAAACAAAAACATAAAACAAAAAAATAAAAATAAATAAAGTGAGTTTTTTTCTTGTTGATTAATAATTAGGTAAAAGGGCTACAAAACATAAGTTAATTAAAGCAAAAATTAGACAAAAGTATAAATAAAATGTTGCCGAAACTGCACAACAAAAAACGAAAACAAAAACAAAACAAAAAAGAAAAAGAAAGAAAGAAAGAAATTATATAGCAATTTGAACAAATAAAACATAAATTTTTGCTTTTAGCCAAAAAAAGAAAAACGAAAAAGAAAGAAGAATATAATTATGTACGAAAAATATTAATAATAATAATAATATTAATAATAATAATAATGAAAAACAATAACAATAACTGTAAACGAAATTGAGCACGATTTCCAGCTGTCTCTAACTAGCTAACTAAAACCTAAAGCCACACATACTAACAGTAATTACATAAATTGAAACTAAACACAAATGAATTAAAAAAAAACGTTGTAAACATTTCGTTGCGTACCTTTTGCGTTCAGAGAAATGCATTAAATATGTATGTAAATTGGTTTGAAACTACCACAGAAAACCGCTCGACGTATGCCCTAGATATATATATATATATATATATATATATATATGCATACAACATAACATATATATGTATGTATGTATGTATACTTCAATATGTATATAAGCAAAACAAAGAGCATTATGAATTAAACAGAAATTTTGAAAAGAATTTCAAGTTTTGTTTTACTTTCGTCCTTACTGTGGCGTCATCTGTGTGGCGCCGTTTGTAGCTACAGTTTTTTATAATTTGCAGCTGGCGCCATCTGTGTAACTTCGACTGAGCTTAAGTTGCTTAGAAGTCTGTGCATGCGCCATCTGTGTGGTGCCGTTTGTAGCTACAGTTTTTTAGAATTTGCAGCTGGCGCCATCTGTGTAACTTCGACTGAGCTTAAGTTGCTTAGAAGTCTGTGCGGGCGCCATCTGTGTGGCACCGTTTGTAGCTACAGTTTTTAGAATTTGCAGCTGGCGCCATCTGTGTAACTTCGACAGAGCTTAAGTTGCTCAGAAGTCTGTGCATGCGCCATCTGTGTGGTGCCATGTGTAGCTACAGTTTTTTAGAATTTGCAGCTGGCGCCATCTGCGTAAATTCGACTGAGCTTAACTTGCTTAGAAGTCTGTGCGGGCGCCATCTGTATGGCGACGCTTGTAGCTTAAACGGTTAAGAATGCATTGCAGGCGCCATCTGTGACAGAGCAGTGATAGTTTGTTGAAGCAACATGTTTAAGCAGTCATCGAGCAGTTAAGTTCTTTGGACAAAAATCTGGCACCATCTATGTATAAGTGGCGTCAATTTAAAGTACTGTCAATGCATAAACGCTGCTTGCAAGCAGTGTATTGGTGTGCTAGATTCAAATATATAAAACTGTTACAAGCTTTTGAAACAATTTCCGGGCAATAACTGTCAAGTTATGTATTGCAACAAAGCAACTCTCCGCCTCCCCCAACCATCTACTCGATTTGTGGACGTGCCGCAAGTCGTGCGCTAGTTTAGGTTGTTGTTGTTGTTGATTTACAGCTGCCTTGGGTTATTAATGGGTAAGTGACATTGCATTTTTTTTTGTCTCTACACTCTTGCGCTTTGTCTTATTGTCAATTTTCACTTTGTTGCATAACAGTGCCTACCTCTTTCCCCTTCCTCTCTCCCTTCCCCCTTCCACTTCTCACGCCCGCTCTCGTCGCAGACTCACTGTGAACTTTGCTATTAAAATGACATCCCGCAAAAGTCAAGTGAAATTATTTTGGCGCCGCTTTTATAACAAACTCCGCTCGCTGTTCACATTCATCGCTCTGGCCTACTCCCATACCGCCCCCCACAATACTTTTCCCCGCTGACCTGGAGCCTACTGTCACAGCTTCCTCTTGCATTGATACTGAAGTTTGTTTGCTCTGTAACTTGCCTTTCCTCCTCCCCCTCTGGCTTACACAGTTCCCCCTGCTCTTTCTCTACTCTCTCTCTCCCCCGCTCTGTCTGCCTCTCATCGTCAACGGCATTTGAAGCAATCCGCGCTCATTTGCTTCTGCGTTTGCGTTTTTAATTAACGGCGGTTTCTTCTATTGCTTCATGAAGATTGCAAATGAAGTAATTATAAAAGAAAAAAAAAAACAGAAAATAAACTTGATAAAAAAAAACTATAATAATCATAAAAATCTGTTACGACGCAAGAAAAATCAACGGCATTTAGTTTAGTTCAACTTGCCGCGTTGTTGTTACTGTTGTTGTTGTTGTTGTTGTTGCATTGCAAAGCTTTTTTGCCTTGGCGTGAAATGCGTTCATGGTCAAAGTGTGAAAATGTGACGTAACAGTTATGAGATGACCCCACAACGAAGTCTCGTGTACTTTGACCTGCTCAAAATGGAGCCTAACGATTTTTATGTAGTTGACACCTCCCCCCCACCCCCCTAATCGATCAGCTGCTCGATAGTAAACTTCTGCCTATTTCCTTCTATCCAAAGAATCATAAAGCAGCGTAGCTCTCTTAATTACTTCGATTTAACCATAATTATCGGTTATCGATAAATCATACAATTACCCACAGCAGTTATTTTTCCATGTATTTTCAACTTTATGCTGTCTTTTAAATTAAATATCGTTGATTTTATGTAACACTTCTCAGCGATAAATTATTCGATAACATTTTAAATGATCTTCCTCAATTGCTTAGCATGAATGCATTGATTAACTCTGGCGAAATGAGCTTCAATAGCGTTTTCTTAGTTTTGTTTAGCATAGTCATAGTATTTCTCAACGATAACTTATTCGATAACTAACTTGAAGAAAGCATTGAACAGCTCTGCTCTCTACTTATTGTGCTCGCTTATTTAAATAAATTCTATTGGAATTACTGAAGGTAACTGTAATACAAGATAACATTTCATATCGATTAATTATTCGATAATTTGCATTGAACAGCTCTGCTCTTTACTTATCCTGTTTGTTTATTTTGATTAAAATCATTTGGAATTACTGAGGCGAACTGCAACACTAGATAGTGTCGCTTCAACACTAGTCGCTTCAGCTAAGTCTAAAAAGGCTTAAGCCGATCTAAATAATGTCTAACATAACTCATACCAATGTTGCATAGTTTATCGATAATTTGTTCGATTTTTTCGTAGCTCCATTCATAAAATCGTAGTTTTCTCTACTTCCCCTCTCATGCCACGCATATCGAGTTCTGAATCAAGCGAATCATCGTGATTCGACTGAACGTAACTAAATTTATTTCATTCATAAAAAAGAAACATTCGATATACACATATACACATGAACAAAACCCACACACACACACACACACTCACACACACAGTTAAAATGCAAATTTAAATGAAATAAAAAAATTTCTCTTCTATGCGAAGCTTGAAGATAAAGCAAACTAAACGTTAAGTTTTGCTTTAGGTATAAATTAAATAAATTATATAACTTGAGTTGAGCTTGAACCTCAACCAAATAATAATGATGAATTTGTTATACCCTGTATTTATTGAGAGAAATCATAGATAAGGAATGAGCTCTTAAATGCAGCTCTTGGATGATGGACAGACAGCAGCACATCAAGGAAGATAGACAAACAGACGGACATAGCCTTTACTTGAGCATTAAATACAGGGTATGAATGTACTATCATCTTATTGTGTTAAACAGTATTCTGAAATTTTTTATACTTTAATATTTTTAAGAATTTATCTGTTTTTTAAATTCTTACAAAATTATTCTCTATTAAAAGCATATTTTTTAATTCGGAAGAAGATTTTCTCTTCCTTTACAATACTACACAAAGACGAAAAACAGTGTTGTTAAGCAATCGAAAATCCGTGACACACTTAAAAATTGATGTGCAACCAGTGTGCAGTGACTTTAAGACAAGCTTAATGCATTTAAAAACAGAAAAAATTACTAACAAAAGTATTCTCTATTTATAATGTAATTGAGTTCGTTTCAAACATAAAAACAGTGTTGCAAAACAGTCGAAATTCAGTGACACACTTACAAATTGATTTGCAACCAGTGTGCAGTGACTTTAAGAAGCGATTCCGATGTCATTCACAATGAATGAGTGTTGATATGAATGTGATCGTACTCGTATTTGTATTTGTATTTGTATTTGGGTTTGGGTTTTTAGTAGCACTTTATTATTTATTCACTGTTAAGTTGAATGTTTGTTGTGCTTGTTGTTGTTGTTGTTGTTGCTGCTGCTGTTGTTGTTGTTGTCGGCATTTGCCTTTATTTTGTTTCTCTCTTGACACTTTCACTTTTCTCATTAAAATATGAGACCGGGCCCAAGTCGACCCAGACGACAGGTTTGCCGCTGACAGCATTACAATACGAATATGCGAGTGTATGAGTGTAAATGAATACGAATAGTATTCAGATGACATGACAGTCCGTGAACCGCTCGCTGTTGAGCCCTAACCTTAACGAAAAACTTACATATGTATTTGGAGATTTCATTTCTGCATCTCTTCATTCACATCTCTCACCTCACCTCACCTCTCTCTCTCTCTCTCCTCTCTCTCTCCCCCCTCTCCTCTGTTTACCCCTCTCCGATTACCAGACATTGAATAATTTACCGTTGCTTTTGATGTCACTGTTATTGCTGTGACTCCAGCTACGTTATGCATTCGTTGACTGCATAATTATTCACTTGAGTTTTTTGTGCAAATAGAATGAAAATCAACTTCAAATTTATGTGAATAATAAACAATGATTTCCACACGTAGCGGTTGCAATTTGCAACAATTCTTTCGCCCTTGGGAGTAACTTCTCTTCCACTGTTAATCTAACTGTGCATTTCGATATTTGTCAATTGATTTTAAAGTGAATTGCGCTGAATTAAACTGTTTTATATACCACCTTGTGCGCATTTTCCACTGGTGGGTAGATTCTCCCTCACAATTCCCACCAAATTCATAACATTTCCTGAGCTTATAAAACATTTATCACTCAACTTTTCATGATGTAAATTCACCTTTTATTGAAACTAGCTTGAATAAATTTACCACATAGGGGTACATTTTTCCACCCTGGGGGTATTTTTTCTAAAATGGAGTTTTTGTGTCTTAGTATTTCTTCAAAATTGAATTAGTAACTCATAGGCTGAAGTATACAGAAAATTCATGGAATGGCTTCTGCCTATTTTCCACCCAAGGGTGATTTTTTTAAAATCAAATTATCGCTTCATCAATAGTTTTCTAAAATATATAATTAAGTCACTTGCTTAGAGAGTATAAGTTGCATGCAACAATTTTTTCGCTTATTTTCCACCTTGGGGGTAGCATTTTCTAAGCTCAATGTAGCGCCTTCTGTTAGATCTATAAAAATTAAAGTTGAAATCAATCGCAAATAAATTGGAAAGAAAAGTTTTAAGCAAATATTTTTTCGCCCATTTTCCACGCGTGGGTGTATAATTTTTTAAATAAAATTAACGCTTAAATAAAGTAATCGATGGGCTTAAAACAGATAGGTAAATTAATATCAAGGTTAATGAAGTGTGCATTTAAGTTTATGCTATTAATTTTCCACTTTGTGGGGAGCATTTTCGGAATTGAATGTATTTATGATAGATCTATAGAAAACGAAATTGAAGCTAGTGCCATAAAGCCTGGAAAAGTTAAATACACTAATTTTGCGCCTATTTTCCACCAATTCTCCACCGTTGGGGGTGACATTTTTCAAAATTCTTTTGAAAAATTAGAAAGTTATTAAAGTTCAAGTTGTTCAATTCATTCAATGAGTTTTATGTGGCAATATTAAAGGGCATACAGCCACTTAAGTACACGAGTATTCATGCTTATCTCAGATATTACAAGCCCTATAATTTGGTAGTCAATGTAAGCCAGTTTCGCATCTGTTGCCAGTTCACGATCATCCCGTCACTGCATTCTGTTTTGCTCGTGGCGTTGGTAACATCTTTGCACATTGTTTGCCCTTTACACACACACACACACACACACACACACAGATTCATATACACTCCTATACACTCATGTGCACCCATACACACTCGCACACTCATCTCGATCTTTGGAGAATTCCAACATTCATCGACTGCACTTTTTGGCAGCTTTTTTTCTTGAGATCTTAAGAACTGGTTTTTATCGCAAGCTGCCAAAGCGACAACGGCAGCCTCAAAGAGCTGACTGAGCTACCTGAGCTAACAGAGCTAACGGTAAAGTGTTGCACAGTTGCATGTGCCATGATGGTTTTTCCCAGCTTTTCGGGTAATTTGGAAAATTGAAAAAGTATTGCACGACATTAGAGGATTTGGTTTTTGCTTTCAATCGACAAATTGCACAATGTCTGCAGACAGAGTGAGCGGGAGTGTCTGCGTAAGAGAGAGAGAGGAAGGGAGAGAGAGAGTAGGAGAACGCGAGAGCGACAGAGATAGAGAGAGGAACAACAACAATACGTGATATGACAACTTTGTCGCTGTTGAAGTTGTTGTTTGTTATTTGTTGTGGTTGTTTACAACTCTGTACGAATTGGGAACTGGGATTCAAGCTTGCAACTTGCAGCACGCTCAAAGGCACAGGTGTGTGTGTGTGTGTGTGTAAACAGGTCAACATCAACAATACAACAAGCCCAACCGTTGCCACATTTTGTTGGCTTTTCTCGTTACTCGTTCGTCGTTCCCCATACTGAATATTGTGTTTAACCGCAAACGAATGCATTCAAAAATCAACAACAGCAACAACAACAACAACAGCAACAACAACAACTAATTTAATTATCAAAATCTTAAAGGCACATAATATTAGATTAATGATCTTAACGGTGTGTTAAACACGTTAATTAAGAGATCATTCATTTGTCACACTATTGAGCCCCTTTAGGCCATGATTGATGTGATCTTTTGGGCCACGATTGCTTCTTTTATTCATTTAACTTGGCTTATCTTTATTCCCCTGACTGAATAGCTCAGCTATTCACTTATCAAGCTTATGCATTCATTCTCTTATATTCAATTTATTAATATATAAAATAATAAAAATAATTACTCACATTTTCTACATATTGCTTGAAGCTGAACAGTTTGGATATTCATATTGGGTTGCATTTGATTCATTTCATCCATTGATTAGCTTCCATATTTGGTTCACTTTTCACACACTTATCATTGCCTTTTCATTCACTTTTCACTTTTTTATGCACTTTTCATCCGATTTTTTAAGGTGAGTGATTTAGTTATTCACCTGTAAGCTTTTGTAATCACTTTCTTCTTATGAATTTATTCACTTTTTCTTAAATTACGTATTTATTCACTTTTTCATTCTGTTTCTTGAAATAACTATTTTAGTTATTCACTCAACTGGCAATTGACTCAAACTTGCCAGTCATATGCGTATTTTAACTCAGCTTACTTTGTTTCTTAATTATTTTTCTGTTTTATTGACGTTTTCTCACTTTTCACTTAAAGTGAATATCTTAGGTATTCATTCAGCAATAAAGTAATTTTTTTGTTGTCATGCTTTGGTGCTATTAATTAGCGTATTTAAGTTAAGCTAACTTCCATTGCTAATTCAACTCACTTTATTCTTAATGTGAATAAGTATTTTTGTTATTTGATCAGAAATGAATTTATTTTATTAAACAGGAAATCAATAATGCAATGTTCCTTAGTTGTTATTTATTTGTATTATTTAATTCTGATCACGCATTTAATCATTAATGCTCCATTATGCCATATATTGAGTGCATTCAATATTCACTCAGCAGCTTTGGCATTCTTCCTACTGCAATTCATTATCACTCATTTCATATATTGGTTCCTTATTACAGTTCACTCAATTGATCTGCATTTTGCGTAAGCGCGTAAACTCATACTACAGTTCATTATCACTCATTTTTTTTTCACTTACATCTTAGTTGCTTATTAAAGTTCACTCAATTGATCTCCATTTTAGGTAAACTCACTCAGAGATCCACGCTCTTGCGGTAACTGCTTATCGCGCAGTTGCTTAGCTCAACGTTGGATTCATATTTTTTTTTCGGCTCTTTTCTTTCTTTCTTTCGTTGCCATTGCTTTTTTTTGCGCACACTTTTGCAATACTCACACAGCCGCATAACATCAAACATGAAAACAGCAAGCACACAATAACAGCAACAATAACAACAATAACAATAGCGGCAACGACATTCGTTTAACAAAATGCTTGCTTATTACAACATCGCCGATGACGCAGGGATTTTATTTTTTCTTTAACTGGACAAGCAGCGTTCACTCTTCGGTTGCGACGCGACTAGACGCTCGTCTACTACTGCACTTGCGCGCTCACTCTCGCTCTCTTTGGTGCTGCTCTCACTAGGTTCGCTCAATTTCTTTGGCGGCGCCTGCAGTACTTTCGTTGCGCTGAGTTAATGGTACAAATTTTGCACTGTTGTCTCTCACTTGCGCTTTCATGCTCACACAGCTGAGCTTGAGCTTGAGTTACAGCACCAGCACGAGCAGCGGCAGCAGAAGCAGCAGTTGCTGCGGCGCCGACGCAGCTTATGCAGAGGTTTTCAGTTGTTGTTTTTATTTTAGTTATTTTCGTTGGTCTGTGACTCTCGCGCTGCTTACGACGCGTCGCTGCTGCTGCGACTTTTTGGGCTGCGTTTTTGAAATTGTTAGCATATTTTTACAGCTGTCCAAGACGCGCAGCCGCAATTCGTTGACGTGCGTTCATGCCAAGCAGTCGTCGCTTGTCGCAGCTCCCAACTAACTTTAGTTGGCTTCCCCCTCTCCCCTTGTACTACAAACGCGCGTGCGCAACGAAAGTAAAAGTGACAAAAAACAAAAAACGAAAAAAGAAACAACAAATTCACACATTCAAACGAAACGAAAAACTAAGAAATTCTAACGGTTAAAAAAGTTGAGAGTTTATTACACAACAGAAAGAGAAGCAAAGAAGAGTTTTTTTATGTTTGTGATAATTATTTTTTTTTCATTCGTCAAAATGATTTAAACAACAACAAATTGTAAATACAAATACAAATAAAAAGGAAACACGAGACGACGACACACTTTGGATTTTTACACATATTTTTGGAATTTTAATATAGTTGTCGTTGTTATTTTTTTTTTTGTGTGTGTATTTCTTTGTGATTTTTTGAGTGAAAGTGAAGCAGGCCAAGCGACGTTACGAACGTGCCCAGGCAATTTGTGGGATCTTCCGTTGTTTCTGTTGTTTTTTTTTTTTTGGGATCATGCATCAAGTGCTGCCGCGGCTGCTGCCGATGTTGCTGCTGCTGCTTGCGCTTGCGTTTGCCGAAGCAGCAATCGACAAGGACAACAAGTCCTCTGCCGCCATTAACCCGACGCACATCAGTGACGTTAATCAGCACAATGTCATCAATTTGCGACTGCATACGGAAATCAATCACAGCAACAACAACAATAGCAGCAGCAACAGCGACGCCGATGTCAATTTTGATCTGTCGCAAACGCAGCGACTGCGCGATTCACTCAATGTTTTTGATCTGTCGCTGCTTGCAGCGCAGTGGCCGCGCCTCGAGGCCGCACGTACGTTGAGCATCAATTGCACGAAGGACATGCACCGTTATCTGCGCGGACTGAGCGATGCCAAAATGTGGGCAGTGAAGAGTAAGTACAGTTAGCATTTAAGATGTGAATGCAACTTGAAAGGAAAGTTGAAACAGGAGTAGTACAGAAAGGTTTTTACTGTTTCTTTCTCATTTTATCTCATTATTATGTGCACAACTTCAATTACAATACGTTTGTAAGAAAAGTTTTAAAAAGGTATTATTATATACTCAAATAAGTATAAGTAATATTACTTATTATTAAAATATAAAGCTGTTTGATATTGGGGAATTTACAACACATACTTCTTACGGGAACTCAGCTTTTGGAGAAGCTATGAAGTTGAAACTTAGCACAGATATTACCTATTATTATAACATAAAGCAGTCTTATAGGCATTACATTAAGAGGACTTACAACCCAAACTTCCAATCAGAACTCGGCTTCTATTAGAGATATTGCTATATATTATAGAAGCTATATCTATCACATATATTAAAATCAATAAATTCAGTATACTATAGCTAACAATTGTCATAGAAATAATACGTTTTAGTAGGAAAAACTTTGTGCCTTTAAGCAGTCGTATCACTTAGGGCTCTTCAATCCGAACTTCCTAAGCGAATTCAGCCACTAGTGGAGCTATTGAGTGGATACTGGCACAAATGCAAATTATTGTTAAAGCTTCTAAAACAATAATAATAAACACTTTGAAATTTGAAGAAAAACTTTGTGTTTATTGCGAAGTAAAACCAATTCAATAGTAATAAGTTTTTCTATTGTTTGAATGGTGCTGAAAAGCGTGGAGTAACTAAATCTTAAAGCAATGAAAAGCTCGATTTTTCTTATGACAACTCGTTTTCATAAGACATAAATTATATTTTCTCGAAGGTAGCCAACATTTATGGTTCCATTCATAACATTTCTTATCTCACAAACTGTATTTCCAGATGGGAATTTCTTGGCATTTATGGGGTGATCTTTTTGGCTATTATGCATTTAATATCTCACTCAAACAGCATCATTTTCGATTAAGAATTATACATTGATAGTTTTTCATGTTTTTAGACTTTGTTTCATTATGTTGTTGCTGTTGTTGCTGGTGTTGCTGTTGTTGCATGGCTATGGCGCTGCATGTGAACGTGTCGTTTGCTGTGGACTGCTTTAATCGGCGCATTCTCAAGATTTCGAGTCGACAATCTACATAAATGCATGCGCCGTTTCGTTCGCTATAGAGACCCAAGGTCGCAATTAGTTCTTGCCAGACCACAGCAACTTGCAACAACAAAGTGCAACAGCTCAATTGTGATTTTCGATTTTGATTTCTAGCTCAGTCAGGCAAAACATGTATGTGTATGTGTGTCTATGTGTATGTGTGTGTGTGTGTGCGTGTATGTTCAGCTTTTGCAAATTGTTTGGTCATTATGTCAGCGCTCATGTCAGCTTCAACAATGCATTGTTGCTGCTGTTGTTGTTGTTGTTGTTGTTGCTGTTGCTGTTGCTAAAAACATACCAAATGAAGTCTTACAACAGAATAACCCCAAAAACAACAACAACAACAACTAAAAACTCAAATTATTTTCAAATTCATACGTCCAGTGTTTCAAATTTAATGGGCGTTATGTGTGGGCGTAACATGCTGAAATTTTGTCAAATTTGTTTATTATTCAAGATTCTGAAAGTGCAATTTTCCTGAAGTTTTATAATTTAATTTAAAGTCCAAAGTAATCAAATTAAATATTGAAATTGTAGTTTAATAAATATAAATATAATTTGTTGCTGTAGCTTGTATTCTAAATTTACATAACACTTCTTGCTAAAATTTGTATTTTTTACAATCAAATGCTTAAAGTTTTCAACTTTGTTAAATAAACTAAATTTCATGGAAAAAGTAATAATCTTAAGAAAAAAACACAATTTGCTTCGAGTTTCGCAGACTTAATTTAATCTTATTTAAAAAAAGTTATTTTAATATATAATATGTTTAGTTATCTTGCTAAAATAAATAATATTTTAATTATTAATAATTATGCTATGAAGAAAAAAACAAATAAAATATTTAGTTATAAATCTCTGGCTGCAAATTGAGAGTTTATTCAGAGATATTCTCTTCAGAAAGCACTAAATATGATTTTATGATTTTGCACTGCTTGCTCCATGTGTGAACTGCTTGCGGGCAGCTGCTGTAATTCAACTTGCAGCAGCTGCAACAGACAACAGCAACAACAAAATTATTAATAAATGTTGTGCGACAAGTTTTTAGTTTCAGTTTTTGGTTTGAGATTGGATATTTGGGTTTGGATTTGTATTTGTATTTGAGTTTGAGTTTGGGTTTTGAGCTTGGCACGGTTGCGCCAGCGTGTAAAGAGCACGCCCTTTTGGCCGACTGCCTGCCGGCCGCGCTGACCAACTGACCAACTAACTGACCGACTGACTGACTGACTGACTGGATGACTCTATGAATGGATGACTGACTGACTGACTGACTTACTGACTGAGTGAATGAGTAAATGAGTGTCCAAGTGAGTTGTTGTCGCTGTCTCGAGCTGCCACTCTTTGTGACTGTTATGCAATCAATTAACACACCAAATGCCGTCAAGACGAAACGATACGAAACGCAACACCAACAACAATTTTATTTTATTTCTTTTCTTTTCATTTTTTTTTTTTTTTGTTTCTTTTCAAAAGTTTCACTAATACGCAAAGCGTAAAAAAAATGAAATACTAAACGCTTTTAAAGCAACTCTTATTCTATTAGTTACTCGTACTTACCTATATCATTCAACCGTTTATTCATCAGTTATTCGTTATTCATTTGCCATTCATTATTTTTTGCTTTGCCCATAACTTTTAGCACCGCTTAGTCTGAGAATTTCAGCTCGCTATATTGTCGTTGGCCCGCGTCTGATGGCCAAGATCAATGGCTAATCGATGTGGCCGCATTACCTTTTTCTTCTTCTTCTTTTTGCTTCTTTTTTGCGTGTTAGCCATTCCATGCCTGTACTACCTGGCCGGCTATATAACAATCGAAAGTTATGGCATACATTTAAATAATTTTTCGGTAACAACGTTGAAATTTGTGAAACACAACTCAAAGTCAAAGCTGTTGAACTCTGAAAACTTAATGTTTGACGAGCATTAAAAGAAATCAATCTAAAGTTTATTTAATATTCTAAATATTTAATTTATTTTGCTTATACTAAATAGTAAGTTCTGTTAAAATTCTCAATATTTATTTAATACTATATCAATTTTATGCTTAATGATATTTTTGATTTCTGTTTAATATTAATATATATTTATTTATATATATTTTTTAAATAATACATATATTTATTATATGATCTAAAATCTAATTAAAATATATAAATTTCTTTAAAATATTGAAATTCTTATTTTAATTATTTCTTTTATTTTGTTATTAAATTTAAAATTATTTAAAAGCAAATATAAATTTTATAAATATTTCAAAAACTGCTTTTAAATCAAGTTTTCATAGTTTTCTTAATTTGTTATTTCATTTTACTTCTTTTTCAAACTTAAACTGTAATTTTTAGCAGTTTTTTAACGCTGTAATTAGTCATAAATTGCATTGCCACATCGTTCACTAAAAAAAATATAGAAATATGAATGAAAATAATTGCTGAAGATAACACTCAATTATTAGTAATTACTATTAAACAATTAAATTTAGAAATCGACGAGCTTCTTCACTCAAAAGCTTCATTTTCATGCGTTTAATTCTTTACATATGTATTGAGCAAATGGGCTATATACGACTTGTAGGCACTACGTAGAAGTTTTTAAAATAATTATTAGTATTATAAATTAATTAGTTGATTTATAAATTAATTTAAAGCTAATTGAATAAAGTTGAAAACAGTTAAATGAAATCAATAATTTGGCAAAATTAAAAGAGAAATAGGGTATAAAGCTAGAGAAGGATTGAGAAGAAAGAGAGTAAGCATTGGATGTACAATAAGCTAACTGAAACTATATGTATTTATCATTAATTTGAATATATTATAAAGACAGATAGTTAAAGTAATATCATAGATATAAGGTAGAAGATTATAAATTTGATATTACTTCTTATTTTGCTTAAATTATATCTATCTATAGATCTATATCTATTCGAGCAAGTATATCCAAGTATTTGTCTATCTGTCCACCTATATATATTACTATCTGTAGATAGATCTATAACCGTCCGACAATATATACGTCTGTATATCAAGCTATCTATTCTATCTATTAATATATCTACATATATATTTTTCTCAATCTATCTATCTCTCTCTATCTATCTATCTATTTATATATTTATCTATCTATCTATCTATCTATCTGTCTATCTATCTATCTATCTATCTACCTATCTATCTATTTATCTATCTATCTATCTATCTATCTATCTATCTATCTATCTGTCTATCTATATATCTAAATATCTATCTATCTATCTATCTATCTATCTATCTAACTATCTACCTATCTCTCGTTCCATTTATTTATCTATCTTTCTTCAAGTTCGAAATTCTCATCTATCTACCTATAAGTTCAAGTTTCCATTTATCATAGATTAAACTTGAATTCCAACACAGTTAAGCTCCATCTCTGTCACTGATTCTATAGCCTTACGTTCAGGTATTTGTCAAGTCGTATATGCAACAAATTTTCGACTTGATTCTGATTTTGTTAACGTGTTGTTTGTTTTGCTTGGCTGCCTTGCTGATCGCTCGCTGATGGCTTAAATCGATTTGCTGGCCAACTACTGCAAGCACCTGCAGCTGCCTGGCCCCGTGTCTCTCCACTCCTCCCCCTCTCAGAGCAGTTGCCGTGTGGAGCGGTTCAAAAAAATTGGCATCGATGAAGGCCAGCGTTTTGAGCAACTCTCAGCACGACTGGCGAGACTTTGACTTGGCTTAACTTGAGCTGGCTTGGCTTGGCTTGGTTGATTCTGGTTCTGGGCCATGGCATATGTAGAAATCCTGACACTGAATTTGGCTGTAAAAAGCAAACAGTTGGTCAAGAAAATCGTTTGTTGATTTTCTTGTTCGTCTGTTTGTTTGTTTGTCTGCCCGTTTGTTTGGGTTGCGAAGGCTTTCGTCAGCGTTTAGGGCGCAAACAACAAAAGAGGAAATGCAAATGTTTGCTGACGATGATGCTGATGATCGAACTTGGCTTTTAGCTCTGTCTGCCACAGTCTATGTCTGTGGATTGTGTAAACTTCCTCGTGGCTTTCACAGATCTCAAATTTGCTTCCAGGAAACATCGCGCAATGACCTCGCAACAATTGCAATATTTTTTTGGCACATCCAACCGCTTTGACCTCGTCTCTTGCATTTCACCTGCTAACACAATGTTGAGCAAGCCAAAACATTAAAATATAAATACAAAACAATAACAATAACAATAACAATTAAAGCTAATCAAAAGCTTTCAACGTTGTCCGTTGACCAACTTCAATAAAAAAATCAAAACTGCCAACGAAACCACAAAATTCGTGCCTGTTGTGGCCTCTTTTTCAGCTCTATATATACATCCATATATCCAGTTATATATATATATGTATATATGTGTGTTTTGTTGGTCATTAGCTGCAATTTTTAGGCCAATATACTTAGCCGACTTTTGCAAAAAGGGGGGCTGGCGTGGGGGTCGGGAAGGGTAAGACTGCCAATTACAGTCTTTGTGCAAAATGAAACGTCACGCAACATAATTTCTACTGCTTTCCCAGTTGTTGTTGTTATTGTTGTTGTTGTTGTTGTTGTTGTTGTTGTAAATAGCAATAATAAAGCAATAAGAAAATGAAGAAGCAGACTTACACACACACACACACATAAATTGCACAACAAATAAACACGCCAAGTCAGCGCATGTTGTTGCTGGCATGTAAAGACAACAGCCAACAACAATAGCAACAATAGCAACAACAACAACAACTAAGCGGCGTCTGTCAGCTGCTGACCAGACAAGCGACGCTGACGTCGCTGCCAGCGGCGCTGCCAACGTTGCGCTTATGTAATTTAACTTTAATTTGATTGTTGCAATGTCTTGCAGTTTTTGCGCTCTCTGGCTCTCTCTCTTCCCCACACATACACTCTCTCTCTCTCTTTTATTTCATTTTTCGTTGCTTTGGCGAAAACGAAATTATGACCAGGCCTTGTCTGTGGTTGGCAACAATACATAACGCTCTGTTATGAGTTTTAGCAGCATGTAAAACACTTTCAACTTTGACCGACATTTTTCCTGCCTTTTTCAACGTTTTTCCGAGTTTACTTTCAAGTTGTTTCCTGTTGCTGGAGCACAAAAAACAAAAGACTTAGGCAACGAACTTGTAAGTAATTCATGTTATTTCACTTTTGCACTTGAACGTGAATTATATGTCAGGCGACTGCCTTTCACGTTCGCTTGCAGCAAGTTATCGAATTGTTATCGATTTGCGATTAACCGAGAGTTATCGAGCGAGAATTCCCTAGAGAATTGTTGTAAGAGTGAGCAAATAGAACTGTTAAGTTGATCAACTGAACAGATACGCTTTAATTGCAGCTCCAACTTTTATATTTTATTCATCAACTGAGAGAAAACTAAATAATAGATCTTTCGATATGATAAGACATACAATATATAATTTAATATATATTTTTGACACTAGAATAGTAGATAGTAGAATACTCTCATCATGCTTAGACAGCACTGTAGATCAGAAACTATATTTTAACATTTCATTATATCATTTTACTCTCAGTTAAGCAATTAATTAATAAATCAAATGATGAACAATCTCATTAATGTAATTTTCAAATAACAAATATAATATTATAAAACAATTTCAGAGACCCCAAGTGCAGTGTATTCTTATGACATATAAAGTAAATACATTTGAAGACTCTACTACAGTTCTAATTACAATTGCTAATAAGATTTCTGCAGAGAGCAAAATGTAAGACTTAAAGTTGATAGCGCCAAGCCAAAGTCTGAATTTGATTGCATTTATTTTCAACTTAGTAAACTTAGTAAAACTCAGTAAAGTTGAAGAATCTAAGCTATTTATAAAAATTTTTAATATTCTAAAATTTCTTCAAGCCTGCTTAACAAATCTCAAAAGTTTTCTATTGAAAGAAAGATAGAATTCTTTGAGAAAAGCTAAATTTGAGAAGACTTTTGAAGACTCTAAGCTACTTTTAACATTGTCTATAAATATATATATTATATTTGAGAGTTCATCAAGCTGTTTTTATCATATAACTTAATATAATACTCAGAAGTTTTCTTTGAAAGGAAAAGCCGAATTGAAGTCTATTAAATTTACATATTTAATTGATTTATAAATTCTAAAATATAATATTTTAATAAGTTCAATAAAATATTTTCACTTTAGCTTCAACTTTATTTGAATTGAATTATTTTATAATTTTTTAAGCATATTAAACATTCTTTAATTTAATATTAAAGTAGTTTCAATAAAATACTTTAAAGTTTCTTAATAATTTCAAAATTTTGTTGAATAATTTCTTCAACTCTATTTTATTGGAATTATTTATTAATTTGTTAATCAAGTTTATCAAGCATTTTTTAATACTTCTATTGAATTATTATTCTAACTCTATTTTTATTGAAATTTTTAATTTATAAACTTTTAAATATTTTAATAATTTCAACAAAACATTAAAATATTGCAGTTTCTTAAGTATTAATAAATACTTTCATTAAATTAATATTTAAACTCCTTTTTAATTTAATTAATTTCACTTTTAAACAACTCACAGATTCTACACTTTAATATTTAAATAATTACAACAAAAGATTTTAGTTTCTTAAATTATTGCTGCAATTCTATTTTACTGAATTACTCATAAATTCTTTAAGCAATTTCAAGATTTTTTACTATAATATTTAAATAATTTAAGCAAAGAAATTACATATTTCAGTTTCTTAAATATTATTGAATACTTCTTTTGAATTAATATTTCAACTCTATGTTAATGGAATTCTTTATTAACATTTTCAACTATAATATTTAAATAATTTCAACAAAAGATTTCGGTTTCTTACGTATGATCCAATAGTACCTCCGTTGATTTATGGCTTCAGCTCTACTTGAATTGAATTATTTAGCAATAACTTAGCAGAAAATCGGAAACTGATCCCCTTCAAATATGAGTTGTTGTTTCAACACAATTCCTATTAAGTGTAGATCAATTTCCACATCGAGGAATTGCACATAACCTCACTTAATGAATGCCATGTAGTCATGCAATTACAATATTTGCACTTGACTTGCACTTTTGGGCCCGGCCCGTTGAGTCGATCGTTTGGCAGACGCTCAAAATGCTAGAAATTGCGCCTCAATGTTTGTACTACAAAGCTGAGTAACGAGCTGTGTGTACTAAGTGCACAATAGCGAGTACCGCGTAACGAGTAACGAGTAACGAGTAATGATTAACGAGTGGATGTTGTGAAAAAACTTGTTGACTTATTTCTCATCATGAGATGGCGCTTCATATAGCACATTAACCATTTCAATTGTAATTATAATTGTGAACGGCATTGTTATCGTTATCATTATCGTTATCGCAATTGATGGACGTGTGTGTGTGTGTGTGTGTCTCAAGTTTAATGCGTCAATTGGTCTTGGCTGTTGGATTTTAATAAAACGATTTCTATTGCTTGCTCGTTGCATTTGCTTAAAGGTAACGCCCCTCCCTTGGCCAATAGCCACCCCGCCCCCCTCACACATCTTTCACCCTCCACATATATCTGTTGACCACTCTAACTAACGCTTAGCAACACTGGACTGTACATTGCGAGTGCATTCCCAGGCATCCTCATTACTTGGCCTGCCCCCATTTGGATTTGACACTGAGACAGTAACTGTCTGTCTGTCTGTCTGTCTACCTGTCTGCCTGTCTGGGTAAGAGTCCATGCTAAAAGCATTTCCGTTAGGTAAAAGTCTTCACTAAATTCAATTAAAAACACAGAAACGTGACTCGCATTTCAAATTGATTATGAAATTGATTTCAACAACTTATTTGCATGCCACTTGATTTGGGGTTATTGACCATAATTGCAACGCCATTTGGCCATTTTGATTATTATTGCGCACTTGGCGCACTCTCGATCAATTTAGGGCAACCAAATGGGCTCCATTCCAACTGAGGGAGGGGAATGTCGACAGAGGGAATGAGCAACAAACAGAAATGGTAAGACAAGCGAAAGATTTCCCCATAAGAGAGACACAATAATATTATAAACAAACTAATGCAGTTAGGTTATTAGCTAGCCAAGTAAAAGGGAGAGCATTTAGTATAAGTTAAACATTTAAAAGGAAAGAATCTTAAGATCTATTGAGAACTATGAGTACTATGAGTAAGATTGGCAAATAAGCGGAAGTAGCGACATAGAAGTGGAAAGTAGAGAAGTTTTCTTATTTTACATATAATATAATATATTATAATATGCATTATCTAGCTTAGTTAATGATAAACTAAAGTTAACAAGCTCATTGTATATTGATCTCTCTACAAATGATGAATCTATTTGTATAAAATATGTTACAGCCTCAACTGCTTTAAGCTTTAACACTGTGAAGCTTAATAAACATGTCAAATCTGCTTTCTGCGAACTTCAAGTCTTTAAAATGCATTAAACAATCAACTAAACTATAAAAAACTGCATAAAAACAAACAAAAATAAGAAAAAATACTTTCGAAAATCGGTGCAAAAGTCGCCAGAAAGAAGCTAAACTGCTAGAACTAGAAATGTGTTATATATTTACAAAATACTCCATTGAAGTTACAAGTTCTAAGTGTGTTCTAAGAGTCAAGTATTGCAAATAACAAACAGCCAGTGCTAGAAAATGTGTGAAGAAACAGTTAAAGCAAACTTTTACATTGCTCAACTGCTTCATTTCTAATTGAAAGAACTTTCAAAAAACTACAATAAAAGTTAATTAAAAAATTATAAGAAAAAAATGCAAAATAATTCTCTACTAATTGCAAAAACTAAATAAATTCACGCGCAAACAATAAGACTTTAAATTTATAATCGATTAGCTGTGCAACGATCTCAAATAGAAGCTGAAAAATTTAAAAAAATCTACAAGTCACAATTCCATTCATTAAATATCTCTACAATTGCATCAGTTCAAGCGCTCTAGAATACAAAAACAACGAAGAAAAAAAAAAAAAGAAAAGAAAACAGAAGCTAACTTAGCTAATGATATTGGTAATGAAACCAAAGTCATTAATTTTCAATTGATTAGTGCGAGATGAATCAGTTGAAAAATCAAACTGAAAATGAATAAAAATAAACAATAAACTGATATTGCAGCTGGTAATGCCCATAAAGTTAATGAATAATGAATAATGAATAAAAAAAAAAAACGTTGAGTGTGTCGAGTTTAGAAACCTGTAAATGATTGCATCTTGGCCAAGATTTTCAATATTTTGTGCGTAATCACGATGACATTTGGCATTCGACGCGCACAGATTTTCCGAGCTTTGGTCTGTTACAAGTTCATCAAGATGCGTGATTTGGATGCTTGGCTAATTATATAGACACATTGTGAATTGCAAACTTAGCGATTAGCGATTGCAGTAATAGTGTTAATAGTGTTATTAATAGCACTCCAACTAAACTGACTTATGCAAAATGCAGCCCTGAATAATTTGATAACTTTAAATTACAAATCTGGCACGCAGATTACGCAAAGATCACAAAATCTGGCCATTGCCACGTGTCAGAGTTGTGAGACCGAGGCACATTTGATTTAAACAGAGTCAGAAGGGGCCGAAGTCGCGTAAGTTCAGGCCAGGTGAAATACCAGTTAGTCACCACTTGGCCAAGCCAACAAAACGGGTCGGACAATGGCAATGGCGTTGCCGATGGCGATGGCGATGGCGTTCACAAAAATTGAAACTGAAGCTGTTGATGCTGATGCTGCTGCTGATGCTGAAGATGCAGCTGACCTTGTGCTGAATCCGTGTAGAAAGATACGAACCGAAAGAGAAAAACAAAAAACCAAAAAAACAAAAATAAAATCTACCCAAATTGTAGCGAAAGATCCGAAAAAGGCAAACAAACCAAAATCAAAATGTTATACACAAAAACAGCAAACATTACAAATACGCAAGTGTGCATGGATTCAGCTTGGGATGTGCGGGTCTAGGCTGAGGCTAGAGATGAGCGCGTGACACGAGCAACAATGATAATTATAGATGAATAGAAGAAGGAGCTTAAGTAACTTTCTAGTAACTTGCAGTAGTTGGTGTTACTACAAGTTACTAGAAAGAAACTCATTCTTCTATTCATCTATTGTTCTATGATTATAGTAATAATAAGCATAGAGACTGCCTAGAGATGGGCGCGTGACACGAGCAGTATAAATATTAATAAAGATATAGAGAAAAATGCTAACAAGTAGCTTAACTAATTATCTACTATTTTGTAGTAGTTTATATAGTTTTTCTATGAATATAATTAAAATAAAAGCGAGAAGAGCAAATTAAATACATTTTCAACAAAAAATTAAAAAATTATTCAATTTGCATGATATTTTTATTATATCTATAATTAATTGTAATTATAAATAATAATAAAAATATTAAATATTGTTTTTTAATTATTTTTAAGCAGGTTTAATATTAATTAGAGAAGAAATTAAATTTAATTTATTTTAATCTTAGATATCAATAAAGAAATAGAAAACAAATTTTAATAATTTTTAATTTTTCCCAAAATTTCTTAAACATGTAAGCAATTTAGCAAATTGGTCATTTCTTAGCCATATTACCTCCATCCCTAAGGCAATATAGCAATTAACATGAAATTATCATTAGTTACCGAAGTGATCGATATCAACCTATCGATATTTGATACCTTTCATCACAGTTTGTTATGTCAAGGCAGCTTTAAACTTCCTCTTTTTCATTCATTCATTCATTCTTTCTCACTCTCTCTATCTCTCTCTCTCTCTCTCTAGTTTTCTTTTTCTTTTTACCTTTTTGTTTCTCTCCTCTTTGCTCTTTGTCGCTTTCCTACTCACTCTTGCTAACTGTGGCCCATTATGCAAAGTGGAGCACAAATTGCTGTCAATGCTCGAAATCAAGCGGCGAAAGTGACAGCGGCAAACCCAATGTAAGTTGTTGTTGTTGTTGCTGTTGTTGCTGCCGCTGCTGCTATTGTTGTTGTTGTTACTGCCGCTCTTGCTCCTATTGCTGTTGTTATGGTTTGATGATGACAGCGTCAGTCAATTGTCAATTGTTTGCAAAATGATTTCAATGTCGCTGCGAATTTCTTTGTGGGCGTCACAGCAGCAACTATTGCACTTGAACCCCAGCAACACCAACAACAACAGCAACAAGCATAGCAACAACATTGACATTGAAATTGGCGCCAAAGCAACTTGGACGATGTCTCTGCCAAGACTTGAATAACAATTGTCGCTCAACCAAGCAAATGGTTGCACTCATTCAGGAAATATTGTTGCCGCTGTCGACGCTCAGCAACATCTAAAGATTGTTGCTGGCAGATTGAAGCTAATGCCATGATGCAGCCAGGCGAACAGACGCTGTTTTCATATCAAGGCTCAAACGAACTAAACGATCTTTAGGTGCGTCTTCAAGCATTAAATTGGCTTCAAAATGCGTGCTTTGCTTTCGATGTGACTCAATTAGGCAATCAACAACAACAATCAACAACAACAAACAACCAACAACAATAACCGACCACAACAATTATCATTCATAAATGTGAATTGTGCTTCAGATGAATTTGTTAAGATATTTCGACAATTCAACTGTTAAAGTTAAATTCATCAACTTGATCAACCGTCAGCAGTTTGTGCCCTTATGAAATTTGGCAACCGTTTATGGCCGAAATCACAAGCCACGTTTGTCAACAGTCAAGCATACAGTCATGCTTCCATATGACGACAGACTCCATGTTAAATTTTTTGTAATTGCCATGAAGTTACTCATTTTTTTGGAGATTCATATAATAGTTTTAATATAAATATATAACTTTCTATTAAAGTTATTTAGTTTAAAAGGTTTCTCAATAGATTTGCTTCAACAATTTCTAAGTGTAGTAAATTAATGTTACGTTTATAACTTGACAATTGTGATTTTATACAGTTTGGAAACTTTTGGAGGCATTAGAGATCTCTAAAATCATAAGGAATATATATACTCTATATATATGATTTTTATCTAGATTTTCAGCTTCTCCGAACTATTTCTCCATATCTACAGCTGTTGATTTTGATAGCTCTATCTGTATCAATAACTGAGTCTTTATCATTCTCTGTATACAAATTTCTATCTGCATTTTATCTATATTATTATATAGATATATAAATATATATTTACATTTATCTATATTTTTCGTACTTTATATCGATCTTTATTTAATTTCTACTCACATCTCTTTCTCTTTAACATTTTCCTACACATTTTCTAACTATTTCTATACACTTTCAACACTCGAACAATCAAGAAGACAAGTAACTTTTAAACTATATATAAAGCTTTATTTCTATTTCTAACTTTACAATTGTCTCCATCATCTTATGCATCTATTCATTCTCTATCTCCTCAACATTTTCCAACACTTCTTCTATGCACTTTCAACGCTCAAACAATCACGAAGACAAGTGTTTTAGCTACATATAATGTTGGATTTCTATTTCTAACTCCATTTATATTTATTTTCAAATCTTTATATCTTTAACGTTTTCTAACACTCTTTATAATTTTCAACACTCTCACAATAGTTTGAAGACAAGTCTATAAATTATATATAAAGCTCTTATTCTATATCTAATTCCAGCTATATTTCTATTCAATCCTCTATCTCCTTAAAATTTTCCAACACTTTTTTATACACTTCCAACACTCTCACAAGCAAAACGACAAGTCTATAAACTATATATAAAGCTCTTTCTCTATATCTATCTTATTATCAATCTCCATTTGTATTTCTATTCAATTCTCTATCTCCTTGACATTTTCCAACACTTTTGCTGTATACTTTCAACACTCTAACAATCTCGCTGAGAAATCTTTGAGCTGCACAAGTCTATTCTCAACTTTTATAGAAACGAAACTCACACAAATTTCTTTTCTTCTTCATTAGCAATAAAAACAAAATGATTCTGCTTAAAAAGATAGTTATAGAATCATTTAAGACATTAAAACAATAAAGAATTACTCAAGAAAAGAAAAGAAAAAAACAATGTACAACACATGCCAACCAAATTGTAAGCCAGATCAATGACTTTAAAGGTCTAACGAGCTGCCATTTGGCCAGTTGGCAGAGCGTGTTCCCGGGCTGTTAACACTTTTGGCAACCGAAATTATGACAAAGTCTCAGATGTATGGCGTGTACACCTCTAATGAAAGTTAAGTAATCAACTTAATGATTATCAAGAACCATGGGATTCTAAAATGAGTTCGACTTACGCAACAGCGAGTATCAAGGTTACAAATGAACACAAGATGAAAATATATAAGCAAAACACAGAGACAGATGGAGAATCAATGAAATAAACTAGCAAAGCAATTGAAAAGATTGCAATACGCAGATTTAGTTGCAATCTTGGCAGTTAAAGTGGACGGGCAAAGAAACAAACTCAATTTGCACAGAGAGAACTCAGAAGTTAAGAGAACTCAGAAATAATATCGACATGCAGACAGTTTCTAAAGAGACGAATCGATCTTTATGATAGTTTTTAATCACAGAATCATTTAGCAAATGTTATAACTTAACTAGTTTAACTAGACATCTTGATATACATGATGATATTTACATACGATGATCAACACAAATCTGTCAATAGTTAACTTATATGTCCAAGGTGTTGACCATAAACTAGATAATGTATTTGCACAGCTTGTCAACAAAATGGCTACTAACAAATAAGAGAACAAGGCAATAATTCATTATGTGTCTATTTGAAATGATTCTAAAGTGATATGGAATGTACTTCAGATGTTCACAGACTAATTTATAGCGCTTTGAAAATTATATGTTTGAGATAGGAGTAGGAGACTGTGTCTGACTTTCATAATTGAATTGCTACGAAATTTCTAAGTGTAAGAATTCTTTTCATAATGTAGTAGACTTCTTATATCCTGAACAGGAATATATTGGGAACTATAGGAGCTAGAGACACCAAATTTGGCAGGAAGGTTGCCATATACCGTCCGCAGATCAAGTTTATTTCAAATTTTGGTTTCCAATTGGAAAATAAACCAATTATGATCACATTTCTCATCATAGACACTTCTAACTTGGCAGGTGCTTGACAAATACCAAGGAGAAGCAATGCTGAAAGTTTTAGAAAGATCGATTTATAAATCAGAAAGATAATTAGTAAGCAAAGAAAATTAAACTGCTTGCGCTTGCTTGCGAGTGTTGTAGCACTCAGCTTAAATTGATTCGATTTGAGGAATTATTAGTGAGAGTAGGATATGATTTGTGAATTGAGATATTTTCAGTTTAGTTGTAATAATTATGAAAATACTTTTGCTATAGAGAACTGTGCAGGGTATTACAGTGCCGCGTGCACTCGACTTTCGTAATATTTTTAACTTGGGCTGAACTTTAGCTCAAACTTTATGCTTATTAGATTTCTTAGTATCTGCAGTTTTGTTTGCTAAAGATAAATTGCAACTTTATCATCATATTTTAACTACAGTTAACTAGAATTGTGTTTATTATCTTTAACGAATTGTTTATGATTATTGAAGAATTTTTAATGAATTCTTGATTTCCTGGAGTGAAATTGTATCATTTAATTATTTCATAACGATTCGCTGAAGAAGAAATTTATTTGGGTTCAAATATGATGACTGAGATTTTTCTTATGTATTTTGACGTTAAGGTTAATTTTGTTGGTTTGTTAATTTTGTAATAATAATCTTGAATCTTACAAGAGAGAGAGAAAAAAATCTAAAGAATCGTTTGAAAAATTGTTGAAATCTGTTGTTACCAAAAGGATTTTAATGAAGATTTTGTTGGTTCTACTTTAGAAAGAAAGAGATTTACTCAAAGAATTCATTCGAAATTTGTTTGATTTGTTGTTGATTGTCTAACAATTGTGTTATTAATACTCAAAAAAATATTTTGACAACTTTTGATTGGTTTTACTTTTATAGTTATTTCTTGAATTTAAAATAATTATTTGAAATTTGTTGATATTTGAAAATCAAATAGTTTTATATAAATAAGTAAAAGTTTTGTCATATTTTGGGAACTTTTAAGAAAGAAATTTGCTTAATGATTATTTTTAAATTTGTTATTGATTTTCTGACAATTTTATTAAAAATAATCATAAAAATTCGAAATTTGTTGCAACTTTAATACAAATTTTGTAAAAAATAGTTTTCGATTTTCTAACAATTTTATTTTCAATAATCAAGTCAGATTTTTGGCAACTTTATTGCAGATTTCGTTGGTTTTACTTTAGATATAAATATGTTGCGTGTGAAGAAAGAAATTTCTTTCATGTATTTATTCAGAATTTGTTTGATTTTCTTAAATTTGAAGGTGGCGACAAAATATAATCAAATATTTGCAATTTTTGTTGGAATCTTTTGGCACCTCTACCTGAAGAGTTCTCTGGGTGCGACAAGAACTTCACGGTATTCCATGTCTCAGATCTCATGGACTATGTTTGATTTTCTGGCGTTTTTTTGTTAGTTATTTACTTGACAACTTGGTCCAAAGAATTCTTAGGCATTTCATAGAGATATCTTTGCAAATAAAGACAGATAATTGCGACAAAACTGCGTTGACAATATTGTTTGTTTTATTGATTTGAATAATTTGAACTACGCAATTGATTGTCGGAAACAATGAGTACTCATATTTGGCTAGATGTTAGAAGTGTTTTCTATGTTTGATATGTGCTCAAAGCCACGCCCCCAATTCAGTGATAAAACACACACGTAACGCACATTAAACACAAACAATTGAGAGACACGAATAAGCGTTGTGAACGGTTTTCTATAATTGTTTTTGGATTCATAAATGATAATGGCAAAAAAAAAAAAAAAAAAATATATATATATATAATATATTTTTTAATGGTTCTGACGCACATTTGTAGTGACTGAAATTGCACTGTTTAAATTTAAAGCGCGTAGCAAAGCATAAACAATAAAAAATACGTAAGAAATACAGAAAATAAAATTCAAAATCAAAACAAAAATTTTTTATTTGTTTATTTTTTTCTTTTTTTTTTCAAATTTTGCAAATCTTTCGCAACTCTAATAATAAGTACAATACAACTATTTGTTGTTATTGTTATTGTTGTTATTGTTGTTGCTGTAGTGTTAAGCATATTATTTATGATTATTTTGCCCAACGTTTCATCAATCAAACAAAATTTCAACAGCTTTTTACTCTCCCTCTCTTCCTCTATCACTGTTCCATTTATATGTCAGCCCTCAGGCCAGGGGTGTGTCCCCACTGGGTTGTTGTTGTTGTTGTTGTTGCTGTTGCTCTTGCTATTGCTGTGTTGTGCTGTAATCGGTTTTAGTGTTAACACCTTTGTTTGTCCCCTCTCCAGATAAACCCAAAGACCCAAAAAATGTGACTCGTTTTGAGCCCAACCTCCACAAATGTCTGCAACAACCTCCAAGCTATAACTACTTACCCCCCACCACCCCTCTTGACTTCATAGCTCCCTCCTCCACCGTCAGCTTGTCAGCAACTGCCCCAACCCACTTCAACTCACTGACAATTCGCTGATTGTTTTCAATAGCGCAATTGGCGATTCCATTGACACTCAAGTGACAATGACAGAAAAACCGAAAACCAAGAAAAAAAAAACTAAAGATAATAATCGACCATCAGCAGGTAGCAAAAACCCCGACAGCTCAATGGACCGTATCTATAAGGTAGCGTCCGTAACTCTCAAGTTTAAGCAACTAGCCGCTGTTCACTCTAAGCGCTTCCTATGAGCAGTATTGATTCTCAGCTACTTGAGAATTATTTAGCTACATATTCGTTAGCTGCTTTGGCACGCTTTTGTATGCCAACAACCCCCTACCCCCCTCTCCTACCTCAATGAAGTGTAGGGTAAAGCGAGTAGCATAATAATGTGACCAAATATGTAACACACTATAGACTTTAGCTTTATGTTGTGGCAAATTAAGTACATATTTGTTAAGCTCAGTTTCAAGAGCCTATAGAGAAGGCATTATGTAAGCTATATCTATCTCTATCTAGAGCCTTAGCTCTATTAATGCTCTGACTGAACTCAGCTCTATGTAAAGTTATGTTCATGACAATTGGCATAGTTATTCCTCAGCATAACAGCTTGTAATTATTTTTAATTCAATAAGATTTGTGCACTTTTTATACAACAAATTATCAACCTTTTTTTTTGTTTTTTTAATAAAATATTTTGTTTTATTGTTGTGAGCAATTTTAATTTTTACTGCTTACTGCTTCACCTCGTTATAATTACAGTAATTATTATTTTTCTTGCTTGTTTTCTTATTTTAAATTCATCGTTAAGTATTTCAATGTTAAACTGAACTTTCCTTGAAGCAACTTGAAGCCTATTTTAGTCTTTTAGTTAATCAACTAGAAATTAGTAGCAATAGTTTTAGTCATATTATTTTGAGTAGAAAAGAGTTTTGCTCTCAATTATATTATTATTATATTAATATTATTATAATATATTATATTAAAGTTTTTAGCTAATGCTTTACTTTTTTATTTATTTCAATTTATTTTCTTTAAATTTCAAGTTACTTTTTTTTTTTTTTTTTTGAATTTATTGAAGCAGTTAAACTTAAATTTTAAGTAAGAATTCTTGAACTAATTATAATAATAAATAATATAATATAATTTATACTAAATGAAGTATTCATAAATCTATAACTTAGACTTATAAACGATCTACAATAAATTCCCTTATCATTACTTTTTAACTAGTTTATTTGACTTAAATTATTCATCATTTATTTCCCGAACTTCGTTTGCCTAAAAACTGTATAACTTCCCCAAGAATAATCGCATAATCGAATGAAAGTCAAAACCAAGAAGTGAAAACTATCGAATGCATAACTACAAACTTGCAACACGCGCTGATTGAACATCTTCCCTTCAGACCCTTCACTTGCCCTGCTCTCGTAACCCTGATGTGACTTCTTTTCTGTGTAGACTCGTCTGCAGTGACGACCTTGCGGCCAGACAAGAATTGATATGGGTAAAGAGGGGAAAACAAGTGTCTTAAGATTTGTTTAAACGGTAGCCAAGTTCACTTGAGATTTTACTAAGCTAACACTGCCTGGTTTGCAACCCAGAGAGACAGACAGACAGAGAGACAGATTGACAGAGACGGGGGCTTACCTTTCCGGCAATTGTACGGTCTTCGGGTGAGTGATCAAAGCATTGTCATGTACATTGCAGAGTTACCTTGATGTGCAGCTCGGGGTCTGTTTCATCAGTTTATAATATATATATATATATTGAGACTAGCATTAACACACCAAAATGTTGGATCGTGGCGATGCTATTGTCTCGTTTCTTAGTCCCCCTCCAGCCCCACCCAACTTTTGAAGACGTTAAACGCTTGAATGACACGTTCAATTGAACATGAGACATCAGAAATGATGAACAAATAAAGCATAACACAAAGTTATGCTGAAATTTGACTACTACTAAGCAGAGAGCGAGAGCGTGAGCGTGAGTGAGAGCGAGAGCGCAATAGCATCAGCTGATAAACAAAATATAAGTTGGTCCAACAATTACATAAAAGAAGCAAAAACAGAAAAGAAACGCTCAACACAAAGCAAATCAAATGACCTCAATCGCAATTTGGATTGAAAACATGTTTAAACATTACAGCGAGTGACAGAGAGCGAGACAGAGAGAGAGAGGGCGACACGAAGCTGGGGAAATTGCAGCAAAGGGAGTGAGAGAGAGACACCGAGAGAGAGAGAGAGAGAGAGAGAGAGAGTGAGAGCTTGTGTTAAATGGGTCAAAACTTTTGCAGCACTTAATTGGCCTAATTAATTAATAATATTGGCTAATGATGCGCAGCAAGGCAATTACCAAGGCGCTAAGTGTTTAGCCTAGTTAACAACAAGAAACCAACCTTCCCCCATAGTGAAATCCCCCCTCTCACTCTACGTTTTTCCTTGCAAAAACCCGCTCATGGTCAGGGCCATTTATGTTGCACGCAACACGACATTTAATAAACTGACAACAACACACACATATCTCCCCCTCCCCACTCCTCTGTGATCTTCTCCTACTCCCCCTACCTCTAGCCAGTCTTCCTTTACCCCTCTCACACTGAGCTGTTCCACTTTAGAGCAGCCATAACTCTCTTAGCTTGGTCAAGGCAACGTGCGTTTTGTCCACGAGGAAGTTGAAGACATGTTCATGCAAAAGTTGTCAACCAAAAGTGTCAAAAAGTGTGCAGCAACCACAACAACTCACAACAACAACAACAACAACAACTAATAACAACAACAACTCACAACAACAACAAACTGTTGCGTAGTCGCTGGGCAGCTGCTGCAGCTTCAGTTGTCGCTCGTCAGTTACAGCTTCCACAAAAGGCACAAGTAAAAGGCGGCGAGTATGCTCGACTGCGTGATACCCAGCAGAGAGTGCTAAGAGAGTATGTCACATAGCTGCAGGCACATATATAGATATACCTAATAACAACACACACATACACACACAAACCAACAAACTGCAGTCTGTTTAACTGTCTGCCATCTGTGTTTATTGAGTGATCGCTTAGCGCTGCTGTAGAGCAGAATAGTCTATGTAAAGCAGTTAGTTTAAGGCAAAAACAAAAATTAAAATTATAGAAATAAAAAAAAATAAATTTGAATTAAAAAAAAAGTAAAATAAAATTTACAAAATAAGAAAACATATTTCATAAAAATAAAATAAAATAAAAATAAAATAAAGTAAAAATAAAATAAAATAAAAATAAAATAAAAAAATTTAATAAATAATTTTAAAATGCTGAAATAAAATATTAAAATAATAACAAGAAAAAAAAATAAAAGAAAAATATTTAAAAAAAATAAAATAAATCAAAATTAAAAAAATTTAATAAGCCAAAAATAAAACTAAAAAAAATGAATAAAATATAATAAACAAAATAAATTAAAAAAAAATTAAATAAATAAAAAATTAATTTATTAATTAAATTATTAAATAGCAGTTGTGAAAAAAATAAACAAGAATTAAAATAAATTATAAAATACAATAAATAATGCGATAAATATAATTTATAATATTTTTCTGCTTTGTTGTTGTTACAAAGTTATCATAGCCATTTTTGGCCATTTGTAAGGGGTATAGAAAACCTGTTGCTGCCACAAGCAGCAAAGCAGCAACAACTGGTTACAGCAGCAACAACAATTGACAACAACAGCAATAACGACAACACTGAAGCAGAAGATCAACAACTTGTGGAAACTGGACGCAAAATCAGCGACTGACACACAACAACAGTTGTGGCAACATGTTGCAAGCGAGGCAACAGCCAGCGAGCAAAGAGGGGCAAGCCATATTATATAATAAAGCTAAGCCGTTGCTTTTTATGTGCCATACACACACACACACACACACACACACTCACACTCAGATAGACAGACAAACACACAAAGTGAAAGAAAGCGAAAGAGTTTTAGATTCGCAGATTTGAGGCAATGTTAATGGGGGCATGCAGCATGCCACATGCACAATTACCACACACAGATTCCCACATTAAATTGCCCTTCTCTTTGCTCACTTCTCCCTTTCTCTCTTCCTCTCTCTCTCTCTCTCTGTCTGCCTTGCAGTGGACGATGCTTCCGGTCATTATACATCCGGTTTCTTCTATGGCAACAATTATTGGATGGGTTCGTTGGCCCTTTGCGATGCCATCTACGAAGGTGCCACCAACAGCAACAACAACAACAACAACAACAACAGCAGCAGTGGCAACAAGGACACTGGCAAGGACAATGGCTTGCCATTTGCCGAGGCATTCTCTCGTGCTTACAGCAGCGTCTACAATGCGCCGCCGCCGTTTCTGCCTGGATTCTATGTGCTGAAGTTGCAGCTGAACGAGACGGTGCCAACGCAGGTGGTAAGTGTGGCAAGCACAGTGCTTAACCAAAGCGAGAAGCAATTAGAGTAGTTATTAAATAAGTGCGAAGTGATTAGAGGTAAAGCTACGATTAGACTTGGAGCAATAGCCAAGATAAGAAAGAGTTTAAAGCAGAAAAACAGTGATTAGAACAGGGAGAAGCGATGAGAGAAGCAAAGCAATGATCAGCAGTGGAGAAAGAAACATTTAGAGAAGCAAAAACTGATGAGAAAAGGAAAGAACCAGAAGAAAACTGTGGAGATAAGAGAAAAAGAAGTATTGTAGGAAGGGAAAGCGAACACAGGAGAGAGAAGCTTTGAAGCGGTGATTAGAGAAGCAAAACAATGATTAAAATGAAAGCAGTTTATGAGGAATTCGAGTTAAGAGGAAGGAAAATGATTTGAAGTTGAAGAAACGATTAGAGAAGCAAATAAACGATCAACAGGTGATGAAGAAACATTTAGAGAAGCAAAAACTGACTGGATGAGCTGAAAGCTACAAGAAAATTATGGAAAGAAGCGAGGTAGAAGCGTTTTAGGGGGGAACTTAACCGAGGAACAAGAAGCTTTGAGAAAGCGATTAAGGAATCAAAACAATGATTCAATTTTAAGCAATAGACGTAGGAAGAACTATTTAGAGAAGCAATGAAGAGCTCAGAAGAGGGAAACGAGTAATGAGCAAAGACAGAAACGCGTAATAAGCCAAGTAAATATATGTGAAGTGATAATCAGAAAGAATGATGATAGCAACGATTAGAGAAGCAATACAAGCAATACTTTAATAGCAGGAATCAGCGTGTTTTTGGAGAAGTTAAACAATATTTGAATATTAACTATTAGACAGTAAAAGTAGCAAACAAAATTAATGTGGAGAGGAGGGAGCAAAGATTAGATAAGCAATTTGATAAGAAAAGCAAAGTTTGGAATTACAGAGTTACAAGTGAAAGAAGTTGCCAGAGGAAGATAAAGTGATGAGAGAAGCAGGGAAATGCTTTAACTTGGATAACTTATGGCAGAACTGATCTAAGGAAGATGAGCTTTGAGAGAGGCGTGAGAGAAGCATGTAAGCTAAATGAGTTGAGAAGAAGCGTTAAGAGAAGCAAATGAGCTATAAGAGAGTTTAATATCACAGACAAAGTATTATTTGATGAGAGAAGCAAAACAATGATTATATCTAAAGCATTTGATGAAGAAAAAACATTTAGAGAAGCAAAAGGAGTAAATAGAGAAGCAAAAATTAAAGAAATTGAAAAAAATTAAAAAAGTTGCTGGAGCAATAAGAGAAGTTAGAGAGAAAGAAAACAATAAGACAGTAGAAAACCGATTAAAGAAGTGATAAATGCATTGAGAAGTATTATTAGAGAAGCTTAAAAGGAAATCATAAAATATAATAAAAAAAGTTTTATGGGAGAAGTGTTGAGTGAATAGCGAGAGAGAGAGAGAAGTTGAAGAAGAAGTGGATGATGAGCTAGATTTGAGAAACAGAATGTAAGTAAAGAAGTTGTAGAGCAGCGAGAAGCTCTGCAGAGAAGTTATAGGAAGTAATCGCTTTGCTTTGCTTTGCTTTGCTTTGCTTCTGCTTTGCTCGCTCAGCCAATCGAAGAACTTCGCTCTGCTTTGAAAGGAAGAAGACTTAGAGAAGCACCTGGCTTATTAACCAACACTCATAACTTTCAACTCCCTTTCCCCCGCCCCCTGATAGCTACGCACCATTTACACTGGCATGTGTCTGCCCTCAAGCTGCAGCATTGGCGATGTGCAACAGATGAGCTCCTATGCCCGCCTGGAGTTGCCCAGTCGGGAGGTGCGAGTGCTGGACATACGTGTGCCAACGGACAAGGAGTTTAACATTTGGTCGGACAAGACCTTCTGCCTGCTGATGTGAGTAGAGTAGAGATACAGAAATTCACTTTCAAAAAATTGAAAATTCCAAAAGAAAAAACCACAAAAAAAAAAAAAACTGATTCGACATGCTAATGGCTTGAGCAAACAGTGACCCTTAACGGGTTTACCGGCTAGTTTACCCCCCGATAGATTCATCGGGCAGTTGGCACATGCCATTAGCAGTTGAAATCGTGTGCGGACCGAAAAAAAAGCGAAACTATCCAAGGGGGCCACGCCCTCCCAGCGTTTGTATAGCTAATTAACAAGCCTCTCTCTCTCTCTCTCTCTCTCTCTCTCTCTCTCTCTCTATGTGTCTTTTTCTCTCTCTCTGCCCTCTCTCTGCGCTCTCTCAGTGTGGTTTCTTGCATTGTATTGGCCTTGATCTGCTGCGGCACACTCTATGAGATTTACTTGACGCGTCAGCTGCAGGAGGCACTGCGTCAACAGGACAAGGAGATGATGAACAACAGCGAGACAAGCTCAGGCATTGGCTGTGCCTCCTCGGACTATTCGGATACCATGATTGCGCACGATGAGGCATTGAAGCAAGCGAGTCAATCGGATGCACTGAAGCAACTGAATCAGCTTGTGTTGAATTTGCCGCCAACTTTAACTGGCGATAATGATAGCGGCAATGGACTTCATCATCATCATCATCATCAGCATCACGATGATGAGCTGCATGATGATGAGCATCACGATCATGAGCATATGACGCACATACACCATCATCATCATCATCATCATACGGTCAACAATGGTGGCAGCAACAGCAGCCGCAGTGGCAACAACAACAACAACCACAACAGCAACAATAGCAACTCCGATGAGCATCTCGAGGGGCATCTGCATGAGCCGGAGAAGCTGAGCATCTATTCAGAACTCTTGCTCTCGTTTTCGGCCATCACGAACTTTAATGCCATCTGTGATCGTAATGTGGGCGCTGACACGATACCCTGTATTCATGGCTTGCGTGCGTTCAGCATGGCTTGGGTTATTCTCGGACACACTTGCATTGTCGTCTTCAAGTATTCGGACAACATGGAGATGCGCAAGGAGGTCGAACAGAATTTCTTCTTTCAGGCAATTACCAATGGACCATTTAGCGTGGATACGTTCTTCTTTATCAGCGGCTTCCTCATCTCTTATCTGTATTTCCGCACAAATGCCAAGGGAAAGTTGAACAAGTTGAGCAAAGGTGCCAATGAATTTACCGCTGGCACCGCCCACTTCTTTGGCCTCGTCGCCTATCGTTTCATGCGCCTGACAGCCCCCTATCTCTTTGTGCTTGGCGTCGTTCAGGTCACCATGAAATATCTGGCTGCCTATTCCATCTTTGATCCACCAACAATGGATCATGTTACCTGCCCCGATTACTGGTGGCGCAACATACTCTATATCAACACGCTGTTCCCCGTTGATGAGATGGTAAGTGCCTTACAAGACTCCACTTAACTCTAATAGAGTATCATAAGTTTGATCACACTTCAAGTAGGCGATGCAGACTCCTTGAATTGGATGCATATTCTTTAGGGGCAACGAATTGAGTTGTGTATCTCTCAGTTATATTGCTGCAACTTGGTACAGTCGCATATAGAAACGGGATTAATCGGTTTACTATATCCTATAGCTATCATCGGAATAATCGGGGGGAAATCAACATTTAGTATGAACAACTTTCTTGTTTCTAGGGATAACTCAACCAAATTTACAGATAGTTTTATTGAATTTGTACTAAGCATCGTCACTAAAATATAGTTAAGATCGGAATAGTATAGCCTTAGCTATCATCGGAATAATCGGGAAATCAACATCTAGTATGAACAACTTTCTTGTTTCTAGGGATAACTCAATCAAATTTACAGATTGTTTTTTTGAATTTGTAATAAGCATCGTGACTAAATTTAGTTAAGATCGGAATAGTATAGTCTACAGCTGTCATAGGAATAATCGGGGGGAATTCAACATTTAATATGAACAACTTTCTTGTTTCTTGAGATACCTCAACCAAACTCACAAATGATAAGTATAGCATAATCCTTTATATCTACACCAAATTTGGCTAAAATCGAAATACTATATAATATAGCTGCAATAGGAATAATCATGGGAAAATCAACCTTTCGTATGAAAAACTTTCTTTTTCCTAATATATTTCAATAAATCTCCCACATTGTGTGTTTGGTATTGTCGTACGTATACTGACCAATTTCACTTAAGATCTGACTACTATATCTTATAGCTATCATAGGCATAATCAGGGGAAAGCCAACCTTTAGTAGGAAAAACTTTGTTTTTTCCTAAGTTATTTCAATCAAACTTACAAATTATAAATGTGGCATTATCTTATATATCCTCACAAAATGTTGGTTAAAATCTGAATGCTATATAGTATGCCGGTCATAGGAATGATCGGTCGAAAATTAAACTTTAGTATAAGAAACTTTGTTGTTTCTAAAGATATTTGAAAAAAAACTCCCAAATCGCGTATAAGAAAATATAATTGAAATACTGTTAAGCTTTGGTTTACGACGGACCCTTATATCATATAGCTGTCTTAGTCAGCTGTCAGCTGTTTTCGGGAGAAAATTTAACTAGCATAAAAAACTTGATAGTTTCTTGAGATATCTTAAATAAAGTCACAAATTTCTTGAGAAAGCTCAATCATAATTTTTAGAACCTAACCAAAATGACCTGAAAGTAGATAATAAACTTATATATCATAAATTGATTACCTCATTTAATGAAAGAACTCATTAGTTATTGAGTGCAACTAGTCTTCATTCTAAGATAACTTCTTTAGCTTACTTTGATCTAATTCAAAGCACTTTCTTCTCTTACTTTAGTGCATGTTGTGGAGCTGGTATCTGGCGAATGACACACAGTTCTATATGATCGGTGCCATCATATTGATTGTGGGTGTGCGTCACTTTAAGCTCTCAGCGATTACGACTCTGGTATTCCTGGTATTGTCCTGGATAACGACGGCCGTGGTTGCCTTTACGAACAATCATCGTCCGAATACCGACGATCCGTTGGCGCTCTTCGATAAGATCTATGACAAGCCCTGGACTCGATTGGGACCCTATCTGATTGGCATGGCCGTGGGCTGGATATTGTTTCGTAGCAATTGCAAGATTCGTTTGCCCAAATTGACGGTGGCCACCGCCTGGACATTGGCCATGTTGAATCTGTTTGTTTTGGTCTTTGGATTGTATCAGACGGATCTGTCACAGTTCACAGCAGCCGCATACAGCTCGTTGAGTCACTCGGCCTGGGCATTGTCACTCGCCTGGATAACGATTGCCTGCTCCACGGGCTATGGTGGCTATATTAATTCCCTACTCTCAGCCCCCTGCCTGTATCCCTTCTCGCGTGTGACCTATTGCGCCTATCTGGTGCATCCAATTGTCATACGCTCCATGGCGCTCAATTCGGATGCGCCGCTCCATTTGGGAGGTGATTTAATGGTGAGTCTATCTCAATTGTAATCTATCAATTCAAATCATATTAATCTTTGTTCATCCATTAGGTCGTCATGTTCTTTGGTCTGACGGTCGCATCCTATTTCTTGGCCTTTGTCGTCTCGATGTCGTTTGAGGCGCCCGTTGTTACAATGCTGAAAATCTTGTCACCTAGTCGAAAAAAGCGTCTCGCCTAAGCTGGCGTTTCTCTCCCCCCCTCGTCTATTTATGCGTTACATTAAATGAATCCATACTTTATCATACCATATAGACACACTCATCATCAAACTAATCTTTCTTTCAACTATTTCTATTTCTATTTCGTTTTCGCACTCTCATTCGTATTATGTACCAAGCAAACAATGTCCACATATTTATACATACATCGATCGTTCATAACTGTCCCCCTTTCTTTCTCTTTCTCTCTCTGCCTCTATCTCACTCTCTCTCTATCTCTCACTCTCTCTCTCTCTCTCTCTTTCTCTCTCTCTTTCTCTTTCTATATCTTTCCCTTCTCCCTTTCAACTGTTTGTTAAAATTCCACAGATTCGTATTTGTTTCATCAACTTTTTATGCAAAAAGCCTTATTTTTTTGTTTCGTAATGTGTACATTTTAGTCGTTTAATTTATTCCAAAGGTTTGGAAATTTTGTGCGTGACGAAAAGTAATAGTACTTAATAGTAATAATTATATATACATAATTAAAACAAACAAAAAAAAACCAACTCTAGTACCTAATTTTACAAATTCATGTTGTATATATCTATACTATATATGTAATATGTATAAACTTTTAAATAAAACGCTACCAAATAAAAAAGCGCTAAGCTTTGAATTTGAATTCGATTTTCATTAATTGGTGTCTATCGATCTGAAACAGCAAATTGTTAACGTTCATTTTAATTCGATCTTTTTTTAGCGGCACTTATCGGTTCTTAAGCGTATTAATTATTAATATTGTATTAATTTTGATTATAAATTCTATTAAAATGTATCGGCATTCAAGTGCTGAACCACGCTAAGCATTTATATTCGATTTCCTCTCACTGACACTTATTATTTTCCCAAATCAAGGCTACATTTATATTTGAATGTCACTGAAATATATTGTTTTTCAACCGCCAAACTCAGTTCGATTTTCTTAATCGCTCATCACATATTACTTATCGATTTCTCAACATACAAACTTAACAAATGGTCACACTGCAACAAACAACGGTTGGCCAGCATTTCAAGTGTGACAGTTGCGCGGTTCAGCAAGAAACTCTATTTGGTATCTTTTAGTATTTTACAGCAGGCTGTGCAAAACAATATTATTTTTAACAGCTGTCGACATCAAAAACAGATTTTTTTTTTAATCACAAATATAAAAAATACACTACCGAATGTCTGCTAGGTGCGACACAGACAGCGATTTGTACGGTGCAAACAACTAATTACAATTGACAAGCTGATCAACACTAAGTGTGTGGAGTTTCGCAACACTGCAGCGCAATACCAATATTGTTAGATACGCCGGCAATTATCGCATAGCGATGTACATTAATTACAAATTTTATTAGTTTTATTTTCTTTGCCGCAATTCATATAATTGTCAACGCCGACGTCAAGCATTCGCCTCATCTGCAGCTTCAGTTCTGTGGCGTTGACATCACGCATTTTATATTTGAATTTCCCAATAATTTTCCCGTCATGGCGATGGCTTCAATCACAACAGTGCTGGGCGTGGCGTTTTTGGGCTGCATAATCTATTCCATCTATCAAATGTCACAGATATTCACAACGCTGCAATGCAGCGGCATTCCCTGCTACACATCATTCCTCGCTGAACAGCCACGCCTGCAATTGGCGCTCTTCAGCTCGTTGACACGTAATCCAATTGCCTCCGAGGTGCAGGATCTCTACAAGGAGGAACATTTCGATTACTCAAAGCCATTTGATCGTGACTTTGGCCTAGATGTGCCGCTCAAGACACGACGCAATGGCACACTCTATTTGCATGTGGTTGTCGCCCTTGAGGGGGAGCCCCTTGAGTGGCGCACACTGCGCCGTAATGGACCCACCGTGGTGCACACGCTCAGTCTGTGCGAGTATATGGTGCCGCGAGCCGAGGCCTTCAATCTTCTGGGCGACAGCGAGAAGTCGGACGAGGCAAACAAGTTGGCTAAAACCAGCAGCAAGAAGAGCACTCCATCCGGACAGCCGACAACACATATACGCTCCAATGTATATGTGACACTGTTAACGGATCTCTACTCGATCTCCCAGCAGGATGTGCCGCCCGAGATGGCGCAACTGATACGCATTAATCACATGCAACAAATTCTACCAATACTCCAAACGGATACGTTCAACACACGCCTCAAGGATCTTGTGCCCGTTACCAAGAATACCACCGAATTCACATTTAGCTTTCATTATAAGCCCGTTGGCATTGGCAAGTTGCGGCTGCAGTTGCTCATGGAGCATGCCACAAAGGCGCTGCTCGTGAGCGGCTTTGCCACCAAGGACATCGATGAGGTCAAGGGCATCTTCTCCGACACGAATGTGTATCTGCTCTGTGGCACCATCTTCATATCGAGCGTGCATGTAAGCAATTCCAACATCATTTAACTTTGCCACCTCTTCATCTTCTTTCTTTCCCTTCCCCCTCCAGATGCTGTTCGACTTTCTTAGCTTCAAGAATGATGTGTCCTTCTGGATGAATAAGAAGTCCTATGTGGGCCTCTCGACCCGCACCATACTGTGGCGTGCGTTCTCGCAGTTTATCATCTTTCTGTATCTGCTGGAAGAGGACACATCCTATCTGGTGCTGATACCCGTCGCCCTCGGCACACTCATTGAGATCTGGAAGTGCAAAAAGATATTGCGCATTGAGTTGAGCTTCAGCGGTTTCATTAGACGCAAACTGGAGCAGGTCGATCAACGGAATGGGGTGAGCCGTGCTGAAAGTGCGCCGGATCAAACAGAGCAATATGATCGCGAGGGAATGCGTTATTTAAGCTATTTGCTGTATCCTTTGTGTCTTGGCGGCGCCATCTACTCGCTGATATATCAGCCGCATCGCTCGTGGTACTCCTGGACACTGAACTCACTGGTCAATGGCGTCTATGCATTTGGCTTTCTCTTTATGCTGCCGCAGCTCTTTGTCAATTATAAACTGAAGTCTGTAGCGGCACTGCCATGGCGCGCATTTATGTATAAGGCATTCAATACGTTCATTGATGACTTCTTTGCGTTTATCATCACCATGCCGACATCCCATCGTGTTGCCTGTCTGCGTAATGACATTGTCTTCGTTATCTATCTATATCAACGTTGGCTCTATCCCGTGGATCAAACGCGCCTCGATACGGACGTTGCCATCGATGAGACGCCAACAGAAGCTGTTATCTCCGAGCGCAAGAAGCGTGATTAGAGTGGATCACACAACCTGGTTGACTAAAGGACTGCCAACATGACACTTCACAAAGAGACACAGACAGACACAAGAGAGAGAGAGAGAGAGAGAGAGATGCACATATTCCGTCGACTTGTTTAGCAATTAGTCCCAAGCAAAGGCTGTAATCTAATTCCCTCAAATTTAATGTAATTGTTTGTAGCAAATGTAGCAAATGCAAGCGATTCCCTCAATTCACAAAGCGCAGACGCTTTTTTATGTGTTTTCTTCTGGAGGAATGCCCACACCACACTCCCCCTCCCCTGTACAGTGCAACTTGGGCAATGACGAAGCCTTCTAAAGTGTAGAACTTCGCTGCAAAGCAAGTCTACTCATTAGGCAGGGCTTATACATGTCAGTATTTATATCATATTTGATATTCTTTGCATTCCTTATAGCGTGGTTCTACTGTATATAGCTTAATATAGTCTGATGTTCATCAGGCAGACCTACAAGAGAACACAATTTACGGAAACCATCAGAGATTGAGATTGAATAGCTTCTAATGGCTTAGAAACTCTTTTCCACTTTGAAGTTTGTTAACATTTTTCTCCGTTTTTACACATTTAATTGCTTAATTAAAAACTTGCATAAGTTTTGTACTGCAAATTCGCAAAAAGATTACGTTTAAGAACTTGAGTCTAAATACTAATTTTATCCTAATTATTTGCTCTCTCAGCTATTTAATTATCATCTATACTTAGTACTTAAAATTAGCTTAATTTTGTCTATCAATATGGCGACTTTTAATTATTTTATAATTGCAATCGTAAATCTAAAAACTTGGCAAATGTTGAGGCAGAAGCAAAAGAGTCATAATTATGTGTTTAATTATAATATGTATTTGAATTACTTGCTAAATTTACTTGGTTGTTTTAATTTATATTGATCTTATTTATTTAAGTTAATTATTTCTAAAAGTGCCCTCCATCCCAACTTAATAAACTAGTTTTAATAGTTCACTATTATAATTATTTTAAAAATTAAGTATGTGCTTATTATTTGCATCATTTAATTAATTACTCGATTGTCATTTCCAACAACTTAATTAAAGACTTCATATAGCTGACGATTTGAAAAATTAATTAATTAATTGCTCGATTCTCATTTCCAACATTAAGTATTAAAGACTTCGTATAGTAGACAATTTGAAAAATAAATTCAATTAATTAGTCAATTAATTAATTCAATTGTTGCCAACAAATTAATTAAAAAGTGGATATAGTTGCCAATTGATTTCAATTTAAACTGTTAAAAAATTAAGTTTTAAATCATAATTACAAATATAAATTTCAATTGTCATCTGAAACAACTTAATTAGCAGCTTACAGTTGAAAATTAAAGAGATAATTAATGGTTTATTATTAATTATTACTGATAACTTTCCATTTAATTATTCATCTAAATAATTTAAACTTTTATAGGTATTCTTTACAATTTAATAAGGAAGTTGGCAATTAAATATTATTATAATTATTTTAAAATTTAATTTAATTATATACCTAATGCTTTTATCAGTTAATTAAGTTAAACAATTGGCATAGTTGTGAATTGTATTAATAATTAACTGATATAAATATTAATTAAATAGTGATATCATCTTAATTAGTTGATAATTAGTTAGCATACAAATTTTAATTTTCGTAATGAACTTCAGCTACTTTTAAACTATAATCCATGTAAATACTAAATTATTGTTTGATCTAACTTCTGATTTGACTTGCTCATGTCTAATTATTAAGTTTAATTAACTTTATTTAGAGTTCGAGTTTGAGCGTAACTTCCACTTTTTACTTTGTTTACTTAGGTGTCGCTCAACTCCCAATTGAAGTGTTAATTTATCTAATTAATCAGTTAGTCAACTTCTTAAGTATCATTGAATGAGTTGAGCACTCTTCGTTCATAATTTGCTCTCAATCAAATACTTTCCATTTGCCATAAATTATCAATTATATTGTGTCAATGATAGCGTATAATTAACTTAATTAAGTGCTTAATTGAACTTACCATCACAAGCTTAACCAAGTTGTGTTTATGCTCGATCGATTGATGGAATCAAGTTGAGTTCCTGCATTCCTCACTCATTTCGCGACATTTATAGTCCTTGCAAAAGTTCTCTATTTATAAGATGATTTTTATTTGTTTTTGTTTTGTGTTTTGTTTTGTTTTTTTGCAGCTGAAGCTGTTTCTTGTTGTTGTTGTCTGTGTGTTGTTGTTGTTGTTTTGTGTTTTGTTGTTGGCAAAAAAATTATATAATTATGTATATATAGCATTAGAGCTTAAACTAAACTGCCGAAGGAAAAAGTTTGCCGTGCACGCGTACGTATATTGACGAGTTGACGGTACGAGTTAAAGAGTTGCATTTAACTGAATCCCACGTTGGATAAAGTCTAGCCAAGGGATTTGGGATTACCCATTGCGTATGCCAAGCGCCTGCTCTAGTTCGGCGCGCTTCTGATTGACCTTGGTGAAGAAGTAGCGCGAGACGGCTTCATGCGTCCAGGGCTGATAATAGAACTCGGCGCGACGCTCCTCCTCCGGATTGCCAACCACATCGGTCATCAACTGAACAAGAGAGAGAGAAAATACAGATAATTAATAAGAGTTAACAATTGTCTCCAGTTATTTGAGTTTACTTTAAGATCTCTGGTCTGACTGATGATCCAGCGATGTATGAACATTTGCGGATCCTTGGCAAAGCTGAGAAAGAATTCGCGATTCGTTTTCATTTGATTGATGGTGTCGACGGTCTCATGTATCTTTGTATCCAATCCCTGGATCTCCTGCTGGCTGGCGGTGCTCATCAGAAAGTTGTTCATTTGATTCTTAAGCGTATCATCCACCTCAACATCGATGTCATAGCAGGCGGTCTGTTTATTCTCTGCACCGCTTTCAATGAAATGATTGATCACAATCGGATCTGGCGGATGGAGCAACGGATTGAGACGCTGCGGTATTTCCGCAAATTTCATGCGTTGACAGCTAAAGATTTGCTCCAAATACTTATCGCAATTGATATACTCCCGCTCGTGGGCATCCTGCAGCTTGTGCGTCTTAATGTATTGCCACAGCGCTGAGATGATCACCGGCCGTGTCTGTGTGTGCACGCCCAGCAAACGGGCGAGACGCGGATCCAGTTTGAACTGCAACGGCTGATAGTCGAGCAGCAGCAGGATGGTGCAGCGTACATTACGATCACCAGGTCGCTTCACCTGGAAACCGTCCGTCTCCTGTGTGGTATGTGTGCGATGCCATTCCACAAGATGATTATCTGGTCCATACAGCTCCTTATCCAGCTCAATGACCAGCGATTTGAAGAACGACGAAAATTTGCGTTTAATCTTTGTATTGGGATCCCCCTTGCCATCCTCCAGCAAGCGTCCCTCGACGCGCAACTCCCACGAGGCAACGGCGCCCTCGTCACCATCATTGCTGGGCTCCTTGCTCGGATAGAATGTATTTGAAATGAAGATGCGTAGCTTGCGCTTCTGTTTCATGGGTCGCTTCAGGGCCTCCTGTATGTCCAAGCGTTTACGCATTATGGTCGCGTCCAGCTTACGCTCGAACGTCAACAGATCCATGTATGCCTGTGATTCGGGCACCAAATCTCGCACCTTTTGTGGCAATATTTTGTCCGCCAGTTTCTTTTTCTTTTTGGCGCCAGCCACAAACTCACCCTTGTTGGGGCCACTGTTAATGCTACGCGATTCGGCCGATCGCTTGCTACCGCCTCCTCCTGCAGAGCCGCTGCCCCGCAGTCCACTCTGGAAACTGGGCTGGGAGGCGCGTTGCAGCAATGAGGGGCCGGGACCAACCGGTGCTGCAGCGCTGCCGGGCACTGGCTGCGTTGTGTTCGGATGCAGCGGAAAGCCGCGTGGCTGCAATACCATCACAAGTGTTCATTGTGAGCAATGGATATTCGCACTAAATCGATGATATTTGCACTTACCGGGAAACTGGTGCCGGTGCCTGGCGGATAGGGACGCATGCCAGGCGCTTGTGGGGGCGGCTGGTAGCGTGACTGCACCGGCGCTTGGCCAGGCGCAAAGCGTTGCGACATATTCACTTCTGTATGAATCAAGTTGGCCTGCAGTTTGCTGCCAATCTATGAAAATTACAATTTTTTATTACAACAACGCTGCGTCACAAAAAAAAGTCTCTGTAAAATGGCGTCGGACTTAGGGTTGTAACAAATACAAAGTCGCTATCGATAGGCTGTTAACGCAAAACGGAGTATGTTAAGTTCGATAGCAGTTTAACATTACCTTAACAGCTGTTGTTGCGCATTTTACTCACTCTGTCTGAGCTGAGCGGTCACACTCAACATGACAGGCAGTAATCGGCAGTCACAAATTTATCGATATAGCATTTCCTTGACTCGTAGTGTTTTAATTCAATTGTCAAAATATTTTAACATTTCCAAGTTGAACAAATTGAAGAAAGTGTGTTAACGCAACGCAATGGAGGAGGAATGGTGGCAATCCAATTTGCGTGAGCTGGAATCGGTGAGCAAACGCCAGGAGACACTCACCAACATGTACATGGAAATCAACAAACAATCAGCGCTGCCGCGCAATATCATTGAGTCTCTGCTCCGCGCGCCGGCGCTGTATGAATGTGCTCTGATCGAGGATGCGGCCAAAGAGCCCGTGGTTAACCTGGCCAACGATATGATACGCAGCTGTCTCGAGCACCTGGATCTAGACTTACAGGATGAAAAAGTGCCAGAACTTTTGAGTGCAGCACTGACTCACGCCAATCCCGCCCTACGCTCACTTGTCCTCAATCATCTGCTCAAGAAGATGCGCTCTCAGGCCAATACAAAGCCGTTGCCCAGCAATAAGCTGCTCTTCTACGTGCTAGACGAATTGAAGCAATCAGAGTCACAGGCCAGCGTTGTTGCCATCAATATATTGGACATTGAGCTAACAAATTGGCTCGACGATATGGAAATACAGTTAAAGCTGGTGCAGCTCATGCAAGTGAGCGATGTAGTCTGCTGTCGCGTCTTCGAGCTGGCCGTAATGCTGGCCAAGCACAGTGCCGCCACACTAAGTTCCGTGGAATTCATACTAAATGTCGCATTCAGTGAACTGCACAACGATGATGTCCTGATGATGTCGAGTGTCATGGAGATACTTGTGCCACTCGCCGAGCAGAATCACGGCCTTAGCTACTTGGAGCGTCATCACGTCTTGGACATCTTCAGCCGTCGCGTTGAGAGCATCGATGAGAATCCCCTTGACGCTCTAATCCTACCCAGCATCATGAAGTTCTTTGGCAAAATTGCAGCTGTGCAGCCGCAAAAGATCATTACGGGCTATCCACAGATGTTGGCCTGCCTGTTTCAATTGCTGCAGTCTGGCGATGAGACAATGCTACCAACTGCCCTGGACACGCTGGCCAATCTCACGTGCACGGTGCAGGGCAAGATGCTAATGTACAATCATTTTCAGCCAGCCATGGAGCAACTATTGCGCAAATATGCGGATTATATCAAGAATCTATCGCCGCCACTGAAAATACGTTTACTCAACTCGCTGGACGTGATCTATGCGTTGCAGAGCCCACTCAGCAATGAACTCAAGTGAGGATTACCAATGTGTTCATAAGGATATTGCCTGACTTAATATGTGTATTTTTTTGTTTTCTAGCGCTATATTGTTGGGCTGGTATAAATGCTTCGCTGGGGGACAGCAAATCAATCACATTAAGGATCTGCTGAATACACCATTTCCAGATCTTCAACTGGCGGCATTGGGATTGCTCAAGACGATCTGTCAGTATGATTGGGGCATTAAGGCCGTGCAACAGACGGCTGGGGCCATTGAGTTTCTATTGTCGCGTCAACAGGGATTGGACAAGGATGTCAAGTATCTCAAGTGGCAGATTATGGAGCTGTTGTCGATGAGCAGCGAGTTTACGCCCACCGAAATTGTAAGATTCACGGCGTATGTGAATGAGGACCGTTTCATCAGCAGAGTGCTGTTAATGTTGCCACCGAGATGCAGGGCAATCAGTAGCGTTACGTCGATCTGGTTAAGCTTTTGCAGCCAGAGTAATTTGAGGTTATGCTGTACAATAAACAGTTAGTAATTAGTGAGGTTAGTTTTGAAATAAATGTTATTTGTTTGTTGTAGTTGCAACAACTGCTGCAAAATTTCCAGATATCTGTATTTGCATATGAATGTATATTATATTGTTGTACATATATGTATGTATATATATATGTGTATATGTATTATATATACATATATATGTATATATATTGAATTACAATAAAATTAACTATTTAGATCACATCACAGTCGCGTCTCCTGGCTGGCTGCCACACACTCTACAGATAACTCATATGCCGATGGGACATATGCTTGCGGCCAGAACCACCAGCTGAGCCACCCAAATGCGCCAAGCTAACACTCAGTCCCGATTCGTAGCCCGTCTGTGTCTGCGAACGCGTCTCATTGTTGCCCAGCGAGCAACTGGGCAACGTGTGGCAATAACGACGCAATTGTTGCTTAAATGCGGCCGTTGTCAGTGTGTAGAGCACAGGATTTAGGGCCGAGTTCACCGGCAGCACCAGCACCGCCAGCCAGGCATATAAATTGGGTGAAATTACACAACCTAGACGAGTGCAACATCAGTTAGAGCGAGAAAAGAGAGAGAGAGTGAGATAGCTTACCAGAGAGAGCAGCAATCTTGACCACAATTATGGGCAACCAACAGGCGCAATCTGTAGTCACGATGATGGCAAATCTGTAATTATGTAATTGTGTGAAACGTATATTTAGCATATAGAGATTACACATGAACTCCATGTGGATCTTTGTGGACTCACCGTGTTGCAACAACACTCTCGCGTCCGCTGTGTGTGCTCCGCATGCCACCGCCAGAGTCGCGTATCGCTTGCAACATGCGCACATAGGAGACGAGTATGAAGATCAGCGACATCGTGTTGATGCAGATGAACAACAATGCGGAGTACTCCCAGCCCTAAGCAAATTGGATAACAACAGATGAACACAGTTCAGCATAAGCTCTTAAAGCTATTTTAATCGCATGCCAGCTCTTTATTTGGTACAATTTATTACTTTTTGTTTTAGATTGATTTTTTTTTTTTATTTTTAGTTGTTTTTTTTTATATTTTTTTTAATTTTATTTAATATTTATTTTAGTTTTTTTTTATTTGTATTATTTTTTTATGTATCTAGTTTTTACATTTAAAATTCGGGGTTTTTTAATATTTATAATCATAATGTTTTTAATTATAATAATTTGAATATATTTTAATATATTCGTTTATTATTATTTTTTTCAATTTAAAGCTTTTTCTTATTATTGCTTGAATATATTTAAAATTTTTTTCTAAATTCCTTTGTTGATTTTTTTATATTTCCAATTAATATATATTTAATTTTATTTTTATATTTTTCAATTGTGTTTCCATATTACGTTCTATTAACATTTTTTTAATTTTAGCTTTCTTTATTTTAATATTATCAATTTAACACTTTTTCTTTTAATACATTTTATTTTACTTTTTTTTAATATTTATAATTTATACATATTTTATTTTATTTTTATTCTTTACTATTATCTTCAATTGCCTTTCTATATTATATTTTATTATAAATTTTTTTACCTAATTTCTTTTTTATATATATATTTTTTTATTTATCTATTTTTTAGTTGTAATTTTAATTTTTAATTTTCTGTTCTCACTAATCTTTATTTCTTTTGTTTTCTCTTCTATTTAGCAACTTCCTTTTCTTTTATTATTCCCCCACTTTTCATGACATTTCTTTAGTCTATTTTTCTTCTTCTCTCCTTGCCTGCTTTCCCTCTCTTTCACTCACCTTGGCGTATGGATCGTGTATGTGCAGCGAGAGGCAGACACCGTTGTTGCCATAGAAATGGGCTCCAAAGTAATCGTTGGGCATTAACGGTGCCGCGGCCAGGGCAAAGCTCATGCCCCACACGAGCAGTAGTCGCAATACAATTCTGTGGACAACAATTTAAGCACGTATTATACAACACTGGTGCGTCAAGAAATTGAGTAAAGTTTGCTAGGGTAAAGTAAGGTTAGGAATAGTTATAGTAGATTAATTTAGCTTATGTTATATAAATATAGCTTAAACTTGGTTATGCTGCTGCCTTTTTATGACAATAATAATCATATAATAATAATTTGTTTATATTTATATATATAATATATATAAATTTACTATTTTAAAGCTCTTGAAGAAATTTATGTGGACAACATTAAGTTTGCTTGGTGGGAAAACTGGAAATGTTTGTGAGGAAAATGCATTTAATGGGCTAAAATTTAAACCAGACAATGATTAATAACAATCACTTAGTAACTTAAGCATAAAACTGCTACGATTTGAATACAAAATGAAATTATTAATCTTAAATACAAATCACATTTTATTTAAAACAGCTTTAAGCTTATTGAAAAACTACTTTAAAGCAAATAACTTAAGAAAAACTACAAAAATTAGCAGAAAGTATGTTTTTGTAGCGCACGAGCAATGCCGCATAATACCTGCTAAATGCTAAAAAAAAACTATTTTTAAATAGATCTTTCCAAGCTTACCGAAATTTCTCCGTATCACGTGGCTTCAGAGGCCGTGTAACCGACATCAGGCGATCCCAGGTGACCAGCGTGAGCAGCAGCGTTGACGACTGACAGCTGAAGGTGCTCAGAAAGCCTAGGAGAAGTTGCAAATAGTTTTAAGGGGAGGAGTTGGGAGAATTGAGAGAGTTAGAAGGACACTTGAGGCAACGAATTGAAAACGAACCTGCAAAGGCGCAGAGGCTGCTGTGGCGCCAGGACTCCTCATGCCGTATGTATTGTCCACGAAAGTTGATGTCCGCACAGGCGATGAGCGTCAGGTAGATGCCCATGAGAAAATCACTGGCCGCCAGGTGGCGCAAGTACAACGAATGCTCCACATTGCTGCGCGACTTGTAAAAATAGCGACCCAAAAGGACGAGCAAATTGCCCACCACGGCGATGGAGGCCATGACCCAAACGCTGAAGAGAAAGTTGCAGAAAGTGTGAGAGAGACAGAATGAGAGAGAGAGAGAGAAAGAGATAAGTCGATAAGCCAGAGAGAGAGAGATAGAAAGTCTGGCATCATTGTCTCTATGCACATGGAATATCAATTGGCATAAATTTTGGGCAATTAAAGCAAATTTAAGTTGGGCCAACCCCCACCAAGCAGCCTGGCCCCCCTTCATCATAACTGCCAATACCTGCCACTCTCGCTCCACCTCCCCTTGGCCATACTCTATTGCCTCCTTTTACTAGAGCATTGGCCAATTAGGTGCAAACAAAAGCAAAGCCTTTGTGCGACAAGAGTGTGTGTGTTGTGTGTGTTGTGTGTGCGCGTGTGTGGCATACAATTGTCAATTGCCTGCTTGCCTCATTAGTGCAGTCGCTTGTTGTTGTTGCTAGAATTATGATTCGGTTGCCAGGACACCGCGTCGTGCCACAATTGTCGACGCTTCCCATTTCTTGCTACGCTCTACTTATGATGATTGCCCACTGAATGTGTAAGTGTGTGTATGTGTGTGTGTGTGTGTGTGTGTGTGTGAGCGAGAGAACAACTGTTAGTGTTTGAACTGTAATTTATGTGTGCTTCAAGTGTGTTACAATCTATTAATTTGCTTTACGCGCACTTCCTTCTACTTACAAAATGTAAATATCAAAATAAACACGTTCACAACGTTCTAAGAAGGTTGCAATGCTGCATTGGTTGAGTGTGAGCTTGAATAAAGTGAATTATGTTTGTGCTTATGCCACTTTAACAAAAGCTTTAACTTGCCACAGCAAGCTACGGCAGTGGCTTGAGTGGGAGAGCCACAAAATGTGAGCTACAAAAGCTTTTTGAACTATGAACTTTAACAAGTGATTGAAGAAAACAAGGAACGTACAATGTTGAATAAGCTTTCAGCTTTAATTGAGCTTTTTAACAAGCTTATTGGGCTACTTTATTAGCTAAGCTCTTATGAACTATGTCAGCTGTTACACGAGAGTTCAGCATTGTCCAGAAGAAATAGCTTTACATTTTAGCTAAGCTTTTAGATTTGTTTTATTATGAAAATGTTGTCAGCTGAAGTCGAGCTTTAAAGAGAGCTTTATGAGGTGTGGAATTTTTAGTTAGAGTATAACGTTGCCGACAACTATGAACTTCCTATATTCAATGAGCTTTCAGTTACAAATGAGCTTCAAAGAAAGCTTTATTATAGCCTTATCAGAGCTTTTACATATTAATGAGATATAGAAGAATTAAAGAGCTAAAGTAAAGTTGCTGTACACTTTCAATTTTAAGTAAGCTTTTAGCTTTAACTTAAAATTGGAGAAGCTTTTTGAGTAACATTTGAGATTAGAGCTAGAAAAGAGTTTAGAGAGAGTTCCTAAATGTTATAGATTTAAAATTTTAGCTTTGAACTGAACTTTTTAAGCTACAACTAAGAACTTTCATTTACTCAAACATCATGAACTCATAATTGGATTAATTACAGAGTATTAGAGAGTATCAGGCTTACGCTTTTTAAAAAGTTTTATAAAAAATATAAAGTATATATAAAGCTTAAGAAAAGCATTAAAAACTATGCAAAATATTACAAACGAGAGTAGATAAGTTTAAACCTAATGTAAGGTTTAACATTAAAAGTGTGCTTTCAGCTACTTATGAACTTTTAAAAAGCTTGCCAACGTTAAGCTGCATGAATTTACAATCGACAGCTTTAAAAAGCTTCACAAACTTGGATCACAAGTCGTTGGATTGAGAGAGAAGGGAGAAATGCGTGCTTTTAAAAAGTTTTGTGAGCTTTTTAAACAGCTTTATTAGGTGATATCGTTAAGCTTAATTTTAAATTAATCCTTAACTAATAAATTAATGCATACGATTTTAGCATTAGGAAAGCTTTTAAGATTATTTTAATTTAAGTGAGTTCTTAGAACAACTTAACTTTATATCCTACAATAACGAATAGAAATTAGTTTAAGAGTATAATGTATGAATTTAAATTTCAGGTGAATAGAATATAGAGAACACTATATATAGTGTGCTATTTGAGTGTTAGACAACACTGTTTATGCGGTGAGCAGCTGCAGGCGCTTCGTGCTGAAATTTCACATGCATAAGCAATGACTATGGAAGCTAGAACAGAGTGGAGGTTTGAAATGATGAAACTTTCGGTAGTTCAATCTGATGAAAATGCAGGTATATGTATATATAAATATATACAAATGTACATATGCGCACATTTGTGTGAATTGATTGGAAAACTGTTAAAAACTTGAAAGCTGCTTCAACTTGTGGCATGAATTTCCATTTGAGCGAGCTCAAATATCACTCAGATTAAGTCGATGGTGCCGAGGAGAAGGTGGAGAAGTTGGTGGAGGAGGGTGGCTAATGAAAGCCAAGCAAAATGTTGAGAGGGGGAAAAGTGGAAAGCTGGAAAATTGAAGATAATTTTGAGAACAATGAGCAAGTGTTTAATTTTTATGAAAATGTTAAAAGAAAATGAATAAAATAATGCAGAGACAGAGAGAGAGAGAGAGGGAAAGAGAGAGCGAGAGAGTGACAGCAACTTGCCACATGCTGCATGCCACGGCAGCAGCGGCTCAACGTTCAGGCATTTGCTGGCTTGTTGCCACACACGTGGCACACACACACACACACACACACACACAGCATGTAGCTGCCTCATGTTTGCTTTGCCAATAAGTGTGTGAGTCTAAAGTGTGAGCGTGAGACCGACTACACACACACACACACACACACACACACACACACAGACACACACACACAGTCAAACTCACATTAAGCACTGGCAGTTGGCAAGCAAAGGAGTTGCAAGTTGCAAGTTGCAAGTTGCCCCGCAGCGGCAAAGAAAATGCTGAAAAACGGAACAGAAACTGAAGCGCCGACAGCACGCAGAGCATGTAAATGTAAGCAAACAAACAAACAGCTAGGAAAAACGTAATTTTCATTTTCATTTTGCCATTTTGCCATTTTCATGAAAATTCCAACGCCAAACGGCAGGCAGGCGGCACCTTCAGCGTTGCATGCAACGTGGCAAGCAGTCAGATAATCATTCAGTTCAGTTAGCTGATGACAAGTGCTTGCCTCACTGCCCCACTGCCTCACTGCCTCGCTGTCTCAATGCTGTTTGCCTGGCAAATGAAAATGCCAAATGGGAAAAGAGTTATCAAAAACTGTCAACTGCCTCATGTCGCATGGTCTTGCCACAAAACACATGCAACGTAGAGTATGCAACGTTAAGCTGTTTATAGTTTAAGTTAAGTGAGTTTCTTCTAAACGTCTCAATATTGGATCACGCTTTCTCTAAAGACTCGGAAGAACAAAGAAACATCTTAGCAGCAGTCAAGTTTACAGTCGAGTGCACCCGACTGTGCCAGACTCTGTACTTAGTTTGCGGAATCACGTGAGTTTAGCTAACAATGTAATCATTCTTTTTCTCAAATTAAGTAAAATTTCTTTAATAGTTTTCGAGCTTATCATTTTTTCATTATGAATCTCTAAGATCAGATTAAAGCTGTAAAAATGTGCTAGTAATTTTTTTTAGACTCTATACTAAAAGTACATAGTCTTCTGAGCTTGACGAAAGCAAAAGGTGCGTAACAGAGGGAATAATTATATAGTATATATATTCTTGATCTGCATGAACAGCCGAGACGATATAGCCTTGTCGAATTTCACTGGTGACAATTACAAATTTTATTTGTTAATAATTATAAATTAATTATAAATTATAAATTGAAGTTTTTGTGCTTTTCCCGATTAGTACAGAGTCTCCACAGTCGATTGAGATCGACTGCGGGGCAGTTATAAATACTGTTACATGGTACTATACTGATTTGAAATCAGAAATCGCAGTAGTCTATCGTTAGGGCTCAAGCATATGGCAGTCGTCAGAGCTACACAGTCATACAAAATCTGTATACTGTCCTACTCAAATCGAAAAAAAATAGTCAAAATTTAAAAAATTGCATAACTCTATAAGTGGTCGGCATGCGTTTTGAGTATCAGCGTCAGAATCAGGAGACCAACTCAGTCGTGGACTTGGACCTGGTTGTGCGAAATCGTGGTGGTGGCGTACCATGTGTGGCTCGGAATGGCATAATGATTGAAACACCGCCAGCGGCAATAGCAGCTGCAGCAGGAGCTGCAACAACAGCCACTGCACCACTGGGAAGCACCGAGCATCAGCATCAGATGCGTCTTCTGGTGCTACGAGAGCGACTTCGCCGTGCCCTATACAACTGATGATGATGATGATGATGATGAAGATAACAATGATGATGATGATGATGATGATGATAACGGAAATGATAATGATGATAATGATAGTGATGACGTTGAAGCCCAATGAAGGGGGAACTATCATCAACACATAGACCCAACAAGCGTACAATTTCAAATACATTCAAATCGAAGATATTAAAGGCGTTGCAATTATTTCAGTTCTTGGCTTTTGATTTCCACAGATCAACAGATGAAACCTTGGTTTTAGGTAAACTAATACTCTCATATTTTAGGTTTATATTCTTAAGTTATTTATATCCTTAAGATGAAGCCTCAATCCTTCTTGAATGAATATTTTAATATTTTAGATTTATATTCTGAAAATTTCAGTGGGAGCTTAAAAGTTGACTATCGTTTAAAATGGTGTGTCAATTCTTCTTCAATAAATACTCTTATATTTTAGGTTTATATTCTGAAAATTTCAGTAGAATCTCTTTTGTAGTTTTAAAGTTGAGTATCCTTAAGATGAAGCCTCGATAGTTAGATGAAATATTTAATATTAAAGGCTCATCATTTTTTTTAACTTTATTTTCTAATCTAAAAGTTAAGTATTTATACTTTAATATTTTAGAAATATATTCTGAAAATTTCAGTGGAACTTCTTTTGTAGTTTCAAAGTTGAGTAATCTCAAAGTTGAGGCCTCAGTTCGTGCTTTAATACTTAAGGTTTATGTTCTCAACTCTTTTCCCTTTTATCTTCCCTCCTGCACTCTCACTTCAGCTTAGATAATTTTGCTCATTAGAGCCTTAACATGGAATTCTATTTTCCGCAAATTGTCTGTGGTTTGTGTTGTGCTTCTGTTCCTGTTGAATTTCTACACAATGCTGCAAAAGCATTCTCAAGTGCCATCGCAATTGATTCAACTGAGTTACGGAGTTTCAAGTACTCTCCTAGTAATCCTCTCCACTTGCTAATTAAGGTTTGTAAACTACGCAGTTTCTGTTTCCAGCTTGCGGTTAAACAATTAGACGTTGTATGGGGAAAAACATTTTCTGAGTAGTTCACAATATTGCTATTGAGCAAATTGAGGTTAGTTTATATTAAAGTGAGGTTAAGGATGGCTTAGCAAGCATAAGCTTTAGATAGCAACGAATATATCAATTTTTAATTTGTTCTAAGGTAAAGAGAGAGACTACAATGCACTATTTTCGATTAGAAATTGTTAGCTGCAAGATTTGAACATGACAACACTTAGACCAAAATGTAGACACTTTGAAATTAACAGGGTATGTTGCAAGGACTTGTTTCCAAAGGCAAGACGCCTTCATCGTCTTTCAAAGTATTTGTAAATTGTTCTCGATTCTTTCATACATATTTTTGTCATAATTAAGAAATATATATTTATAAAATATTGTAAAGGAAATAATGGATTAGAGCAGTATAAGCTCTCCATATATTATAAATTGTAACAATTCCAAAAAATATGTGTAAAAATGTATATATTTTTGAATGGATAAAGGAAGCTTATTAAAGTATCAATTGTTGCTTGTAGCATTTATTTTTCAAAGTAACACAATATCTTCTGGGAAATATAATATTTAGAAATATTACAGGGTATAAAATAATGAAAATTGGCTTAAGGAGTTTAGAGTTAAAGCTTGTCTGAAATTCTTACAAAATTTCTTACTGCAAAAGGACTTTGATAATATAAAACTTTCAGTTCCTAAAGTTCATCCAAAATTTCTAATTTATTTTTAAAGTTGTGAAATATTTTAGAATAATTTACGAAAAATATGAAAATTTGAATTATAGTTAAAAATATATAAAGAAATATGTGGCAAAAATAAGAGAAATATTGAAAAAATATAAATTACTTGGAAACAATATAAGAAAAGGAATAAATATGCAAAAATTGGAATTATTTAAAAAAAATTGAAATGTTTGCAAGTTATTGGAAACAAGATATAAAGAGAAACAGTAAAATATTATAGAACAATTTAAAAAACATGAAATATTTGAAAATATATTTAAAAATATACTATAAAGAAATATTAGACAAATATATAAGAAATTTGCTAGTTATTGGAATAATTATAAAAAGGAAAGAAGTAAAATAGTTTAGAATATATTATTGAAAAAAAAAACATGAAATATGCGAATGTTGTTGTTATGGTTCTAAATAGTTGCAAGTTATGGGAAACAGTCTGCAAACTCAGCAATAACTGCGAGCTTAAACCTAAACGGATTGAATTGCCAATAACTATTGTCAGTGGAATACTTAAAGCCAGATAACTGTTAGGTCTGTTGTAAAGTACATGAAAATAAACATAAACATAAAAAAAAGAGAGAAGCAAACAACGTAAGTTGCATGCAGATTGCTAGCAGCTTGCCCCAAAAGGTGGCACTTACCTGCCGCGCAGAAGCTGATTATCGAGTAAATGGAAGGTGCTGCTGATGCCATCACCGCGGGGATCGCAAACGCGTACATGCAACGCGGCGCGGCACAAATGGAACCACGAAAAGTAACTGCAAAGCAAGAGAGAGAGAGAGAGAGAGAGAGAGGGAAAGCAATTACAAATGGAGTCTTAACTGGTTCAAAGTTAGCTGAAGTCTTAGCAAGACATAATTGAGAGACATTTTTATGTGGAACTTTTGGGGATTTCTTACTTACATGAAGTCGAGGCTGCTGAGATTTTGCAACACAGCCGGATCGAGGGTCTTAAAGCGATTGCCCGTCAGGAGTAAAGAGCTCAGATTCTCCAGGCAGTCGAAGGCATGCAAATCGAATTTCTCAATGCGATTCTCATTCAAATGCCTAAAACAAAAATAGAAAGAAAAATAAAAAGAAAAACAAACAAGAAAACAAATGTTATTACAATAATTCAGTGTGTTGCATGCAACAGTCAGTGTTTGCTCAAAGTTCAGGCTGTTACCATTGCATTGGCAACTTCCCACCTTGGGCTAAACTTTCATCATTAAAGTTGCCGTCGCACGTAATGTTCAACTAACGCAGCTGCGACTTGCGGCTTGTTGCATGCCACAGCATGCAAATTAACTCTGCTACTCAATATGCATTATGTCAAGTTTTTTTTTCTCTTTCTTTTCTTCATTTTTTTTTTTCTTTGTCGCCTCACATTTTGATTAGTTTTTTTCAGTTGAAAAAATGTTTTCTAAATTTTCTAAATTTTTCTGCAATTTTTTCGTCTTTTTTTTTGGGTTTTGCTTTCGCATTCCAATCAAAATGTTGTCCCTTTTGTCAGCCATTATATGGTAAATGAAATTCCTCAAGCGTAAATTGCACAAGCACAAGCACAGACACCCACCGCCCACCACCCCTTTCTCTACATGTCTCCATCGCCCCTTCTCGACTGTTTCCCTTTCTCTCGGTGTTCTTTGCACTAAGCTCGGCCAAATTGAAAAACTCACAGGACAACTAAGCCGCGACAGATTTTTATATGCCTATCAGACGCGTGGGGGTTTTGCGTTTGGCATTACCCTGTAATGTTTACTCTGCAGGGTATGCTGGACATATGTGCAACATGTTATTACTTGAATGAATCTGCTCAATAGACATAATTAGTTTTAATTAATAATTTAACTTATAATTAATTAAGATAATTAATTATTAATTTATTAATTATTAATCAATAATTCATGAGTTAATTACTTAAGTATTTAATATTAATTAATCGCTTAATCATATTACTTAAGTAATTAATAATAATTAATTAATTCCATTAAGTATTAATAATATTAAGTAATAATTATTTATTAAATATATTTGGTATTAATTATATTAAGTTTTAATAGTATTAATTAATACTAATAAATTAATCATATTAAGTAATTAATACCAATTAATTAATATGCTTAAATATTTAATAATTAAGTTATTAAGTACAATGACTCTATACTTTAAACATGTGTAAATTATTATTACCACAATTAATTAAGCTCGAGTAATTTTAGACACTTAATATTTGCTGGTAGTAAAAGTAGTTAAAGTTATCTGTAATTAATTAATAATTTCTCAAGTAAACATGTATATACTTTATGTAATTCATATTATTTTACTTGATTGCTTTCAATTACTTTTAATTTTATTTAAATTGGCTGCTTAACTGAGCATTTTCTATCACATTGATTTGCGTTTTTATAATTTTTATATTAATTAATTATGAGTTATTAAAAATGTTGTAATATTACAACTCATAATTAATTAATATAAAAACGCCAAAAATTATATTTATCGGATCGAATTACTCAAAGAAAATCCATGGGATAGAAAATGCACAGTTAAGCAGGCAATTTAAATAAAATTACCTTAGTAATTAGTAATTAGAGTTATCAAACTTTCACTGAAATCAAATAATTTAAAAAAAGTATGTAAATATGTCACAAATACTTAAGTAATTACATATATAATTAAACTGAGAAATTGTAATTATTTAATTAATTAGGAATTCTCACAATTGCATAGTTTAACATTTTGAGAAAAATGAAATCAAAATAAAATTAATTATATCAGTAATTAGTTTTGCAATAACGCAATTACTTAAGTGATTCGAGTAAGACCCGTAATAATATCAGATATTTAAGAATTTTCAACACATATACTTACAAATATTAAAACATATTTACATAATTACTTAAGTAATTATAGAGTATTTGCATAATTATTTAAGTAATTCAATTGATCAGTACAAAAAACAGAAATCAAGTTGAGCTCAGTGGAAGCAAACTCGTAATTTAGACATGTTCGAGCTAATTACAGGGTATACACAGAGTCAGTCATTGCAGTTGCTTGTCTTGTTTTGTCCGCTTGTTTTTCTTTTCTGTTTCGTTTTCGTTTTCGTTTACGCTTTCGCTTTGACTGGAACTTACAATCCTTGGAGATAGCTGAGGTTGCAAAAGGTTCCATCGCGTATGTGGGACAATTGATTGCCGGCGAGAAATCTGTGTGGAGAACGAGAAGTGCAAAAATGTTGAAAATTTAAACTATGCGTGCCCATCTAAGGACCCGCTCTACCCCGTTGTTTGTTACTTACAAGTGTCGCAGATGCGGAAATGTGAATGTGTTGGCCGCAATGCTTACGATTTGGTTTTGGGCCAATGAAAGCGTATGAAGATGTTGCAAGTTGGTCGGAAACATGCCCGGCTGCAGCTGTTGCAAGCGATTCTCGTTCAGGTAGCTAAATGGGGCACAGATAGAGTGTCACCCGGTGGCACATTGAGCGTGATATATGACATTTTACTTACAGCACCTCCAGGCTCTGCAGTTGCCCAAAAACGTTTGCTCCAAACTCGGCTATGAGATTGCCACGCAGATCGCTGTATTGGGGGGAAAGAAAAACATAGAGAGAAGCTGCAATTACATGGCACAGTGGCGTATGCTAAGAGGGGCGTTTAAGGAGGGACAATAAAAACCGCTAAGAAATTAACGAAAAACTAAAGCAGCTTAATG